>JADXDR010000095.1:79344-122631 GCA_025026875.1 Chlorella ohadii
GCTGGACGCCTACANGCTGCGGGCTGCGCCCTTCTTGGCGAGCCGACGGCGGCGGCCGAACGGGCGGCGGGCGCAGCTGCGTGGGCGCCGCCGGTTGCTGCGCCTGCTCCACCAGGCGCTTGGAGGGCGGTGTTGGGCGCTGCAGGACGGCGGCCACGGTCAGGGAGCGCTGCCTGAGCTGCGGGGCAAGGCCAGTGCAGCGCAGGGACAGCCGCATGGGAAGCGGCCGGCGGCACGATGTAGTTGGGTGATCCAATTGGTTTTTAAGCCAACCCGCAGGGGCGATGGCGCTCTGTTCGGGTGCTCGCAGACACGTGGCATAGGGGCCCGACGAAAGCCCTTTGGATCGCCATGCAGGCCCACATGCATGTGCGCAACAGCTCCAAGGTATCGATCGGCACGACAGGGGCGCTGCTAGCCCCCNTCTCGAATGCTGCCACCGGCGGCCTGCAGCGCTGCGGCGCCATGGCGCCCAGCAGCGCAGCAAACACAACTCAGCCAATCTAGATTGCTGCAGCTGCGGCTGCGGCGACCAGGACGGCTCTTGACGTCCGTGCAGGCGCCTGGAGCGCCCCCAGCGGCCTTGGCGCCCGATGACGACGGCCAGGACTCGGAACTGGAGCTGTCTGTTCGGCCAGTTCAGGGCCAGGAGCAGCCAGCAGCGCTGCCGGCTGGCCGGGTGCGCCGCTGCCGCCGCCGCCGCCTGCTGCCGCTGCCTGCTCGGTGCCTGGCCGGCCATGCTGCAGCCCTGCCTGGGTCAGCATACCACACTGCTCAACCCGATGTTATCTTCCGTATTGCAGGCGGTGGAGGGCCTGCTGCCGCACCACTGGAAGCAGCACTTGCAGACGCTGGAGCGCCCCGAACGGGCCGACCTCGATAGGTGGGCAGCTTTTAAGGCAGTTGAGGCGCAGCTGGTGGTTTCATTCGATCTTTCATACACGCCACTACCTGGATCACAGGTGCGCTGCGGTCATGCAGCGTCACACGTGTTGCCACCACTTCAGCTTTCAACCCCAGGTGCTGCAAACGCTTCTTTGCACAACGTCAGCAATGCTCCCAGCTCAGCGAGGGACTTTACCACCCCTCCTTGCAGATACATTGAGCTCGTGAAGCGCATCAATGCGCTGCGCAACAAAATGGCCGGCCTCAGCGACGACGAGCTGGCAGCCAAAACGGGGGAGCTTCGCTTCCGCATCGAATCGGCAGGCCTGGGCGGCCCAGACCCCGGCAGCAGCCCTGCGCAAATCCTGAGCGGCAGCGCCGACGGCGGCTACGCTTCGCCGGGAGGCAGCAGCCGCGAGCGGCGGCGGGCGCAGCAGGCAGAGTGGCGGCGCAGAGGGCTGCTGGGAGGCCTGCCAGAGGATGTTGTTGTGGAGGCGTTTGCTGTAGTGCGAGAGGCGGCGCACCGAGTGCTGGGCATGCGCCACTACGACGTGCAGCTGGTGAGCTTGGGGTGGTGTGTGTGCTGTGCTGTGCTGTGCCTGTGCTGTGTGGTGCGGTGCTGTGAGCTCAGCGGCAGGTCGTGCTCTGCTTTGGTGCGCTTTGCAGTGCTGTTGCGCATCTGGCAGTGCATCGCCCCAGCTGTCTGAGGCTGCCGCCATATTGCCATGGCTGCAGCTGGCGGCCTGGTGCTGCTCGCAACCCTCTGCACTGCTTTGCAATGGATTGTTACTGGTCACACCTCTGTTGCTTCCCAACTGCAGCTGGGCGGCCTGGTGCTGCACGACGGCCAGGTGGCGGAGATGCGGACGGGCGAGGGCAAGACGCTGGTGGCCACGCTGCCCGCCTATGTCAACGCACTCACAGGTGCGCTGGTTGGTAGCTGCACTGCTTGGGAGCCGGTTTGGACCAGCCTGGGCACGGCTGAGCTCGCTGCGGCCGTGTGCACAGGCTGTGGCGGGCTGATGCAGTCTTGATGCCTGCTGCAGTCTGTGCTCCAAACCGCCCAGCTGGCCTGCTCTTGCCACACATCACCAACCATGCTGCATTCGTGCTCGGCTGTGCAGGGCGCGGCGTGCACATCATCACCGTCAATGGCTACCTGGCCCAGCGTGATGCTGAGTGGTGAGCCAGCAATGCCGCGATATCAGATGCAAAATTCAGAATGCGSTCGCCTGCATGATTTGCCAACTTTGSGCATGCATGCATGCATGCATGCATGCATGCATGCATGCGGCAGCCGCGGCTTCAGCTTGCGGCAGCTTCCAGAGCAGCTTTGCAGGGCAGCTTTCACGGCTCGCGCCAATGTGAATGCCTGGCTCCCTGCTCCCTGGCCCCTCTAATCCCTGCAGGATTGGCAAGGTGTTCAAGTTTCTGGGCCTCTCAGTGGGTGTGCTGACCAACGACACGTCCCTGGTGGCGGATCGCATTGCGGCCATGGCCTGCGACATCACCTACACAACAGGCGGGGGCGGGGCTGGGGNTGCTGGGTGTTTGGCGGTGTTGTGCCACCTGCTGTCTCATGCCGACAGCTGTGGCGCTGTGCTGGTCTCTCTTCAGGCACACAGCTATTCTGCTCACTGCAGTTCGTTGTGTGCACCGCCGTGCTGTCTGTGCAGGCATCCAGTTGCCTGAGCGGACCGAAGTTGGCGCCTGCTATGGCCCACTTTGCTAAGCGCAGCCAAACCTCCACTCCCCTGCTTGCTGCAGCATATGACCTGGCCTACACATACCTGCAAGACAACGTGGCCAGGACCCCTGGCAGCGTGGTGAGGAGCAGCGGCGGCAGCTGGCGGTTTCCAAGCCCACGGCTTGTGGATGTGGTCGGGAGCTCTGCTGGCCATTGTCCTCCACAACATTGGGGGAAGCACTTCTGCAGCGGCAGCACTTCTGCACCGGCAGCCCCCGCCCGTGTGTTGCTAGAATTCAAACCAACATATGCACACACCCAAACCCCCTGCGTGCAGGTCATCCGCCGGCCGCTGCACTTTGCGCTGGTGGACGAAGCCGACTCGCTGCTGATTGGTAGGAGCTCACCAGCATGCGCCCTAGCGTGGTTTGAAGTGCGCTCGTGCATCGTTCAGCCGCGCCCTGCACGCACCAGCGGGTCGCTGTTTCCTTCTGCGGGCTGCACTGCACTCCAGCCAGGCATTCAATCACCCATGTGCAGACAAGGCCACAAACGCCGTGCCTCTGTTCATCTCCTTTCCAATGTTCGGCTGTCGCTTTTCTCTGTGCAGACGAAGCCATCAATCCGTTCGTCATCACCGGGCCGCTGCTGGGCGCGCAGTCCCAGGGGGCACGCTGGGCAGAGGCCGTTGAGGCGAGTTGCTTACAGCGGTTCCATTTCTTGATCACAGCAACATGAGTTGCATACGTCTTCGGCCATCTGTTGCGCTGGCCGTGATGCGTTGAAGAACTGCAGTCCGGCAGCTGCTGGGCATGCCGGCCCTGCTCAAGCCATGCGCTGGCACACCTCTGGCTGCCACCACACACGCACCGCGCTGGTTGAATTGATTGCTTTTCGCTGTCAAATCTTAAGCAGGTTGCTCGCACGTTGACGCATGACATAGTCACCTCCCTAGGCATCAGCGATGAGCAGTGGAACGACAAGCTGCAGCAGGCAAGTGTGGTGGGCAGGCGGGTGTTCCTGCCGTTGTGTGTGCTCGCAGTCGGCGGTGTCAGTGTGCAGCCGTGATTGCAGCCATGTCTGGGTTGCTGCATGCTGGATGGGATGTTCCGTGGTGGTTGGAGCTGGCGCACTTATGGTAGGCGGCCGCACTCGGAAGGTGACTGCTTGGAGGTGCGTGCCGAATAGCGCATGTAGCTGCCTGAGTCGCTTACATGTTGCCCCCACCCTGCCGGCCAATTGCCCTCCAATCGCAGTTCGACTGCCTGGTGCGGCCCCAGTACATGGCTGCCAACCTGTCCGACCGAGGCATGGTGGCGTCTGTACGGGCGCTGGGTGAGTTGCAGCGGCCGGCAGCACGTGTGTCCACTGCCCTTCCTGTTCAATACAGGCGCCCAAGCTGTGTGCTGGTTGCTGGTTGCCGGGGTTTGTACACAGTGAGTCCTGGCTACTGCTGAAATGTCAACACGTTGCACACTGGGAGGTTGGCTGCAGCCAGAAGAGCGACTTGCTTGCACGCTGCCCAAGGTGGACTGCCCAGCGTACACCTTCTTAAGCCCCGCATGCCTGCCTCTCACCCACCTGTTGCAGTGGAGCGGGGCACGGTTCGGCTGTGCAGGGATTCCGGCGGACGGCTGGTGGTGGCACTGGTCAATCCCTTGGGCGACAAAGCTTTGCACACGCGTAGCAGCAGCAGCGGCAGTGGTAGCGACAGCAGTGGTGGCAGCAACGGGGCTGGCGGGGACGCCAGCGCTGGCAGCGCGCCGGCAGCCGCAGCAGATGCAGGCAGCAAAGCAGCCACAAAGTTTGAGCCGGTGCAGCTAGTGCTGCTGTATGCAGCCCCCGCTGACGCGGCGGCGGCGGGCAGCGGCGGCCAGAAGATTGCTGACATGCAGCTTATCTCACCTGACTGGGTGGATCGCGAGCTGGAGAAGCGAGAGTTGGAGGAAATCCCGCCTGGGGAGGTGACTCCGGAGCTGCGGCAGGCGGCCATGCCGGCTGTGATGTGGTCTGGGCCCCAGGTGCGCTGCCCCTGCTCCGGCTGCGGTTTGGTGTTATTTCTCACAATTTGTGTGGTCCGTGTCCCTGGCCTGCAAACTTGAATACTCGTCCCTGGTCCCTGGTCCCTGGTCCCTGAATACTCGCATCCTTCTGCTTGCCTGCTTAGCGTATTGCTCTACTGTGCTGGCCCAAAACCACCCCCACAATACCTCCCCCACCCTCACCCTGCCTGCAGTCGTGGGGCACGTATGTCAGCACCGCGCTGCGCGCGCTGCACTGCTACATCCGAGACATGCACTACATCGTCGACTTGGCCACCCAAAAGGTAAGCAAATGTTCATTGAGCGCAGGTTCTTTGCCACGTGTCCGATGCGCGCTACATGTTTACCTGGCTAGCTGAGCAGGCACGCGCACCACTAGGCACGCAGGCTGCCTGTTAGCACGTCCCTGACTTATTGCCAACGCCGCTCATCCACCGCCGCCGTGCCTCTTCGCACCCCTCGCTGCACTGCAGGTGGTGCTGATCGACCAGGGCACAGGGCGGGAGCGCGTGAAGAGCATGTGGCAGGCGGGAGTGCACCAGGTGCGGCCCATTTTCCTGGCTTGTGGTGGCGCCTTCCTAAATCAGCCAGCTCTGCAGAGGCGGTTCGCTATTCGGCTGGAGCGCGTGGCGTGGTTACTTAATTTAGCAAACGAGGGCCACGTGCAGCTGCTGCCTCAGCCAGCGCTGTAATGCACAGCACCTTACCAGCCCACTAGCCCCCATGCTCCCTTCCCTGGCAGGCTGTGGAGGCAAAGGAAGGGCTGCCCGTGAGCTTGGAGAACTTCAACACAGCCTCAGTCTCCTACCAGTCCCTGTTTGGCTACTATCGGCGGCTGGCCGGCATGACGGTGCGCCTGGCTGCAAACCGATGCAGCAACACACGCCGTGCAAACGCATGCGCGGGCAGTCTGGCTGCTGGTCGGACAGATGCATTGCCATCTAGTGACCTGGCATGCATTGGCAGCATGCAAACCGTCCGGCATGTCTGCCACTACAGCGGCCGCTGGCTGTGTGACGTGTGCTCAGTTAGCCACATGCACATGCAGCATGTCCTGCGCCCATGGCGCTGCCTGGGCGGCTCAAGACTGAGCGGTATACCCCCACACTTTTCCTCTGATGTGTGCTTTGCAGGGCACGGCCTTCACAGAGCAAGCGGAGCTCCTGGAAACATACGGCCTGCAGGTGCTGCGTGTGCCGCCGCACCGCCCCTCGGTCCGAAAGGACCACCCCATGCGCGTCTTCACCTTTAAGGAGGTGGGTTTCAGTCGATGTGTCGTTTGGAAGAGCCGAATGAATGGTTGGATGGTCGACTCTGGGTCCCCAGGACCGGAAGACAGGGCGCTACAGGTCTTTGGGTGGAGACCCTTAATTCGAGAGAGTGCCCCGCCTGACTGGTAAGAGTTCACAAAAACAAAGCACACTGGCCGGTGCTGAGTGCACTTTTGCTGTCCTCTTCTTTTGTTCACAGGGCCGCGATGTGGAGCTGTTCAAGCTGCTGCTCCGGGCGCAGCAGAAGCAGCAGCCAGTGCTGATCGGCACTGGCACCGTGGATGAGAGCACGCAGCTGTACAACCTGATTCAGCATAAGCTGGAGTACTGGCAAGAGTGAGCTGCAGGGGGCAGGGGGCACACCGATCTGCTGCAGTTTCTTTGGGGCGGGCTGGCACTTGTTGGTTTGCTGAGCCTTTGCGGTCTGCAGTCCTGCGGCTGCCACCTGGGCATGTGCTGCTGGCACTGCGTCTCTGAGCTTTGGAAACAACTAGGACGCAGCACGGCTGCGCAAGCAACTCTTGGCAGGCCAGCACAGGCTGTTGACCGCGGCATGCTGCACCCTTCCCTCCGACATCATCATTTCAATGTTTTGTTCTCGCCCTGCAGGCGGCGCGTAATTGCTCGCCCGCCTGCAATCGAGCTGCTGAATGCACGGCCTGAGACAACGCGGCGCGAGGCAACAATCATTGCGCAGGCCGGCCTGCCGGGCTCGGTGCGTTTTAAGGGTTGTCTGGGGGCAAATGGCACAGCAGGGCTCGACTCCCGAACAAGTGAGTGTGCGGTTGGTCCTGGAATGGCCTTGAAGCCCCGGTACGGGCCACACCAGCCTGCCCTGTCCCTGCCGCCTGCAGGTGACGATTGCTACCGCGTTGGCGGGGCGGGGCACTGACGTGCTGTTAGGCGGCAACCCCAAGGGCCTGGTGCAAATGCTGCTTGAGAATCGGCTGCTGGAGCGGCTGGCGGGTCCAGGTGAGACAGTCCTTGGTTGGCCTGTTTTCTATCTGCGCGCGCGGCCTGTGCAACATTCCAGCGCATGTGCCGCCAACCTTGCTGCTGATCATCAGGCTTCGGGCGCCTTGCCGCCCAAACACCAGCGTGCTTGTGTTGGGCACGCGCACCCTGGTGCAAAGCATGCGCCCTGCCTTGCTGCAAGCTCTCCCTCTAGCGTTGCCATACTGGCCGTGCCGAATGGATTGCCCGTCGTTCAACGGCTGCCCACCAAACTCTTCCATGCGTGCTCCAACTTCCACACAGACGCCGGCGACCTAGCCAACTTTGACCGGCGGCTGCCGCTCGCCAACCTTTCTGTCGCCCTGTTAGACTTGGACGAATTTGACCAGCTGCCAGCGCAGCAGCTGGCCAGTGCAGCAGCAGCCGTCGGCAGCGTGTTTCCCAGGCATTCACTGGCACTTCCGCCCGAGGTCTGCAGCGCCTATTGTGAGCTGCGGGCTGCACTGGCGGCAGTGCTGCCAGAGCCGCCTGCGGAGGCAGATTGGCAGCTGCCAGGCCTGCCGCCACCCGTTGCGCAGAACGGCACAGCGCTGGGCATTGCTGCAGCGCTGGAGCCCTTGCAACTGAGCGGCCGTGCCGGCGCAGCAGCGGCGGCGCTCGATGCCACGGGCCGAGCAGACACTGCCCCACTTGAAGCCGGCCTGCTGCCGCCTCCGTCGCCGGGGCTGCCGTGGCGCCGCTACGGTGCAGGGTCCAACCAGCGTGCGGCGCAGCATGCAGCCGACTGGCTCAGCCAGCAAGTGGAGGCAGCGGAGATGCAGAAGGCGCAGTTGAGGTGTGTTGCTGAAGAGGCGTTGTCATGGAAAAGCTAGATTCTATATCTAGGTTCAAGCAGGGTTGAAGCGCCGGAAGGAAGCTGCCACGCTGCTCGGCATGTGGCAGCATGTGTGCTGCTCTGCTTTCCTGGGCAGGTTGGCCATGCCACCAACAGTCCGCTGTCTGCCACACCCCACATGCACTGCAGGCTGAGCGAGTGCCTGCGGTCCCAGGGGCCAGCAGCCTATGAAGAGGCGGCTCGGCGCATCCAGCACGCTCAGCAGCAGCAGCAGCAGCCCAGCGGTATGCTGCAGTCGGCAGGCAGCATGGGCGGCAAGCTGAAGCAGCTGCAGGCGGCGCTGCAGCGCTTCATCCTGCTGCAGTGGCTGTGGTTTGAGCGGCAGTGCAGCGTCTACGCTCAAAAGGCAAGTGCTGGTTTGTGACAGGAGAGAGCAAATCAAGTGAAATGCGCAGGGTTGCCGTCTGTGACTGTCCTTGCTCCCTAGCTTCTGCACGAAAAGCGCTCTCTCATGACGGCCACTGCTGCTAATAACATTCGTGATCTGTGTGTGCCCCCTATTTACAGGTGCGGGCAGCAGGCGGCCTGTGCGTCCTCATCGNCCTCCCTGCCAGACAACAAGCGCGCAGAGCTGCAGCTGCGGGGCCGTGCTGGCAGGTGAACTCGCGCTTTGCTGAGCTGTCTGTATCGCAAGCTCCGTTGCGGATATGCAGGCTGTAAACCCAAAAATGGAATGGATGTGCAGCTGGATCCTCTCCTGTGGGGCGCGATCTTGCTTTAAACCTTGCAGCCCTGCCCTGGGGCATGCTGGCCGGGCAGGGTGCTTCACTGACTGGACTTGCTGGCATGGTCCTTGCCCGCCCACAGGCAGGGCGACCCGGGAGAGTCCCACATGATCCTTTCCTTGGACGATCCAGTCCTCAACCTGCGGTCGCCCAACCTGAAATTTGCCACACACAAAGTGTTCGGTGGGTGCCGGCAGAGTTTGGGATGGATGCTAGCAGAGTGTTGGGTGGGTGCCGGCAGCCCTGCCGCACCTCCCTGAATCGTGCAGCAGGCAGCTCGCATGCTCGTCTGTCCCGGGTTGGCCCTGTGTTGGGCCGCTGTGGACCATCAGCGGGCACCCAGACTTCCATCAGGACCGTTCTCCTGCTGCAGAGTTGGCCAACTGGGGCGGCAAGTACACTATTGAGAACTACCGTGCGCTCCTGCGGTGCGTATGCAGACTGTTAACCTAAAGTGGAACAGAATGGAATGGGTTGGTGGGAGGGGCTGGGAGGGGTGCCGCCAAGCGGGCCGTGTGCTGCGCCGCTGGGCCGCTCAGCAGCCTGGACACACTCAGCATGCAGGGCAGGCTCAGCGGGCTGGCTGTGTATGCTTGCCAGCCCTGCACGCCGCCCAAGACGCCCGCACACCTGATTGGCCAACCAACCCCCCAACCCGCCTCTGCCCACCCAAGCTGCCACTCCCACCCGCCCACACTCACAGGTATGAGGAGTGGCAGACGCTGCAGAAGATGCAGCGGGACCCCAAATACGCTGCATACCAAACCTTGGATGCCATGGACGATGCCGACTATAGGTTCCTGCTGAAGCTGCTTTACGAGGAGGTGAGGGGTGTGCTCAGACTTGAGTTTTTGCATTGTGCAGTCTTCTTTCCTGCTTCTGGGCCCGAGCGCGGGCCAACGTTTGGTTGGTGTGCCATGGGATGACATGAATACAGCATGAGCTGGCAATACAGCATCAGCAGCAGGGGTCGCAGGGCGGGCGCCGTTCTGGGTGCATCAATGAGTGGCGAGGCGTTTGGAACTCTGGTCTAGGGGCCTGGCGCGTGGGGCGCAGCAAAGTGTCAATCCACGTCCATCACCCTGCATCGTGGCCCTGATGCACCACCGCCTGCACCCTGCTGCAGCTTCCCGCCGGCTCTGCCATGGGAGTGCCCCAGGCCATCGCCAACACGGAAGCACAGATGCGCAGTGGTGAGTGGACGCACGGCAGGTACAGCAGCAAGCGGCAAGCTGGTATCCTGCTTGCCACCCCTGCCCTGGCTTCTCTGGACAGCACCGCCGGGCTGCCTCCTGCAGCCGGCACGTTGGCACGCGATGCCTGGGCTGCCGTGCCAGTGTATGCTTGAGCCAAAAGCAGCATATGAACAAGGTGCATATGAACTTGTTGATCTTGGCTCTAACAGCTCTCGCCCCTTTACCCCCATGCAACCACTTGTGCGCAGCGCGGCAGCAGGTCCGGGAGTACGACATCATACTGGATCGGTACCGGCGGCACGTCTACACCATGCGGTGCGCTGCAGCTTGCAGCACAAGTTGCATGCCGGCGTGTAGCCTAGAATGATGGCCAGCAGCAGTGAGGATGGTTTGTTGGAGCTGACAGTGGCAGTACGCTGCGATTCGCTACATGCACAGTGCAGGGCGTGCTATTGGTAGTCTCACGTCTGCACGTGCGTGCCCGGTTTTTCCCCTGCAGGCGGGTGCTGGTGCAGGGCGGTGCCTCAGCGCGCGACACCATGCTACACACTGCATTCCAGGCAAGTCTGGTCGGGGCCACACCATGCTGCTGCAGGCTTGCTGGCCGGGAGCGCTGAACTGGGGCACCTGCCGCTCATTCAACTTAACTGTTTTCTGGCCAGTGTGCCTGCGTGCGCACCTGCTGCTGCCTCTGACCGTGGCGCGGCCGCCCTCAGCAGACCTCCCGCCCCGCAACCCGCCCCTCCACCTGCCCCACAGGATGCCGCTCGTGCCGTCGTGAGCCGCCTGATTGACGCCAACCAGCGGCCGGAGCAGTGGCCCCTGCTGGAGCTGGTGCAGTGGCTGGAGGCGCTGGTGAACAGCTGCCCGCCCGGCAAGGCGGGGCCCTTTGGCGGTGCGTTTAAACCCCGGGGGTGCCGTGGGGTGTGCCCAGCTGGGAAGGCTGTGTCAACGAAGGGGCCCTGCGGTGATGCCGCGCCAGTCAACCTTGCCACCGAGTGATTCCCACAGCTCCACTGCTTTCCCGTTCCCTCTCCTCTGCTAACTCAAGCTCCCAACCACTCCCCACCTCTTGCAGACTTGCCCTGGCTGGCGCAGCCCAACCTGCAGAGCGTGCTGATCCGCATTGACCTGCTGCCAGGAGCCACAGCGCAGCGGCTGCAGGCGGCACTGTGCAGCGGCGGCGCCCTGCCTGAGCCAGAGCTGCTCGACCCGGGTGTGAAGGCTACAAAGCCAAAGGCGGCCGCAAAGCCAGCGGCAGCACAGCCCACTGGAGCAGGACCGGCGGCGGCTCAGCCGGCGCCAGCGACGGCGGCTGCAGCACAGCCGGCGGCAGCACAGCAGGCACGGCAGGGCAGGGAGGTGAGCGTGGAGGAGATGCTGAACATCCTGGACAGCCGGGAGGCCCAGCAGCAGCAGGCAGAGAACGGTGCCCAGCCGCCGCCGCAGCCTCAGCAGCAGCAGGCTGCCCAGCCTGAGCAGCAGCAGCAGCAACAACCGGCACAGGCAGATCAGGCCGCCGACCGGCCGCTCTTGCCAGAGGAGCAGCGGGCAGAGGACGCTCGCGCAGCTGCGGGCCGGCCGCGCCTGCGCGAGCGCCAGGCGCTGGCTGCCCTGCGGGCGCAGGCAGAGGCAGCGGCTGCTGACGACGGCGGCTGGCCAGATGATGGTGCCGCCATTGCAGTGCTCGGCGAGCTACGGGGCCTGGCGCCGCCGCCGCAGGGGCGGTACGCGGCAGCTGCACGCCAGCTGGCGGCCTGGGCGGGGGAGCAGCTGGTAGCGCAGTATCGCAACAAGCAGGCGGTCCTGAAGCACTGGTACCGCGCGCAGTCGGTCGAGAAAATCGGCAGCGGCACCACGGACGTGGCGGCGGCGGCTGTCATCATGGTGCGCAACCGTGCGCTGCTGGTCAGCCGCTTGGACGCGCTGTGGGCTGGGTTCCTGGAGGTGAGTATGGAATGGTCAGTGTTGGTGTGGTTGAAGTTGGGGCAGCCGGTGCTGCAGGCTGCTGTGGGTCAGAATCGCGCAGGTGAGGGGCTGTGGGAATGTAGCTGCGGTGATGCCTGCTGTTGCTCTGCACTGAGAGTTGCGCTTGCTGTTCGTGGGGTTGTGGAGGCGATTGCAGGCAGCTTAGCACCAGGAACGCGCCAAGCTATGCCTCCCTCACCTGACACAACACATGCAGGCTTGCGAGCGCAACCAGAGCGTGTTCATGCACTTTTACAGCTGACCTGTACACCCTATGTGAACCTGCCATTCAAGCCTTTCTCTATTGTGACCCCAATCTCTGCAGGCTTGCCAGCGCAAGCAGCAGGAGGTGGCGATGCGGTCCTTTGCCTCGTACAACCCGCTGGAGGAGTATGAGCTGGAGACGTCGCAGCTGTTTGCCCAAATGCTGCTGGGTAAGAAGCATGCAGTTCTGCAATCTCTCTGTTTTTTTGTTGGTTTTAGCTGGAGACGTCCCAGCTGTTTGCACAGATGCTGCTGGGTGAGAAGCTGTGCATGGTGTTTTGCACGCCTTGCTTGTTGCTGTTGATTTAAGCTCGAAACATCGCGGCTGTCGGCGCAGATGCTGCCGGATGAGTGCTAGCATGCAGCTTCTGCTGTGTGTGCATTTGGCGCAACTTGTTTGTCTGCTGAGTCAATCTGCAGCGCTTTGCCCCAGATGCTGCCGGGATGCCTGCTGCTGCTCCCAGCCCCTGCAATCTGCGCGCAATCCTCTCACAGCCCACTTGTCCCAACCCACCTGCTCCTGCAGACTTCAAGCGGCAGGCGGTGGTAGACGCCTTTGCTGATGTGGACCTCCAATCCCTCGAGTCAGCAGCCCGGGCAGCCGCAGCTGGCAGGCTGGCAGCTGATGAGGAGGAGGAAGCAGATAGTGGCAGCAGCGGCGGCAGCGCTCGCAGCGGCAAGGGCGCCTCGCCCAGCTTAGAGGCAGCTGCGGCCAGGGAGGCCGAGGAGATAGCCACCCTGTTTGACCGGCGGGGGCTGGGCGCCAGGGTGGCGGCGGAGGCAGAGCGGCTGGCGCGCGCTGAAGCAGAGCGGCAGGCGGCAGCAGCTGCAGCAGCTGCAGCCGCAGAAAGCGATGTGCAGGTGGCAGAGCAGGCGTGTGAGGCGCTGGACGCAACAGTGTCGGCCACAGACCAGCTGCTGTCCATTGTGATCAGGGCGGTGCAGCAGCGCAACGAGGTGCTGCGGCAGCTGCCGCTCCGCGCCGACCCCGCTGCGCTGGCGCTGGTGCGGCAGGCAAACGGGATGGTGGGCGATGCAGTCAGCTGCGCCTTGCTGTGCCTCGACGGCCCGGCGCGCAGCATCGAGCCCCGCGAGCTCGATGTGGGTGCGGCAGTTGCGGCTTGGCAGGCAGCAGCTAATGCAGGCGATGATGCCGGCTTGCAGGCGGCGCGCCAGCGGCTGCGCCAGCTGCGAGCGGAGGCAGAGGCGGAGCTCAAGCGGGCCAGCGGCTATGTGGTGCGCGCCACAGTGCTGGTGGACCAGGCAGGCACGCTGCTGAACCAGGCAGAGGCGCTGCCGGCGCTCAGCAGCAGCGGCAGCAGCGGCGAGGGCAGCGGTGAGGCCAGCGGCAGCGACGGCAGTGTGCTGCGTGCTCAGGACGCGGCAGCGGCTGCAGCCATGCTGGACGAAGGCGTGGAGATGGTGCAGCAGCTGGGGGCGGCTCTGCAAAAGTTCCGGCAAACCTCCAGCGGCGCAGCATTCAGCGGCAGCACCCAGCAGCCGCCGGCGGCAGCGGCAGCGCCTGACCCAAGTGCTGTGGCCATGGGTGCGGCGGTCGCCGCGCTGGCGGCCACCAAACTGGGACAGCCGCTACCGCAGCCTGGCCAGCAGCAGGCGCGCCTGCCGGGCGGCACAGATCTGCCCTCAGCTGTGCTGGCGGCGAGGGGCAGCCCGCAGCAGGCCAGCAGTGCTGCCATTGCTGCTGCACTGGCACAGGCCAGGAGCGGCAGCAGCTACAATGAGCAGGCGGCGGCGGCAGCCGAGCTGAAGCAGCAGGCGGAGCAGCTGTCGCCGGAGCAGGCCAGTGCAGCGGCCGGCCTTGTTTTGGGAGCGCTGGTGCGAGGCATCACCAGCAGCGCCGATACAGCCGAAGCGCTGGGCAAGGTGCGGCAGATGCAGGGCATGCTCTCACAGCAGCAGCAGCAGCAGCAGCAGCAGCAGCAGCAGCAGCAGGCGCCGGAGCAGCTGCCGGCAGCCAGCCCGGCGCAGGCCGACCAGCAGCAGGCTGAGCAGCCGCCACCGGAGCAACAGTAGTTTGGTCAGTCATGAGCATGCGTTTACTAGATCAGGTCCTGAGTGCCGTTGGTTGCATGAACCCCACCCTACCAATTTCGCCTACCCCTGGCCATTTCGTTCGTCCCCACCAATCATCTCAACCCTGTTTACTCTTTTGCGGCTGACATGTGACGCCGCCCTCAGATCACTCTCAGCTCCTCTCATATCTCTCTACCTGTCATGCACTAGCCTGTTTGATCCTTGCAACCTACGTACAGCGCACCGCAGTTACAGAAGAGGTGTCCTGGGACAACAGCAGCGCATCATATGGGGCAAGGCACTGTCATTTGATGATGATCAACACGTTACGCTGCGTGAAAAATGTGCATGCATGCAACTTGAAGGGTTTCCTGGGAAACTTGAGCATCAACAGCAGTCACGGGTGGAAGCAGCGGCCTATCACCGCAGCTCAACAGCTCTCTCCTCGCTCAGCTACTCTGGCTGCCTTCACCACTCAAACGCCTGCACCAGGGCTGTCACATTGTCGCGGGTGCCCGCCTTGAGCGCCTGCGACACCAGGGCATCGGCCGCCGCCTGCGCCGCCGCCTCTGCTAGGGGTAAGGGGTGAGGGTTGGAAGTGGGGATGCGGTAAGGTGGGGATGGGGCAAGCTGGCAAAATGCAATGTGGCCGTGAGCGCCAGCCGGACACCGCAGGCGCCCTGCCTGCGCAGCATGCACAACCTTTGCGGCAGCTCAGCCCCTGCCTCGCACCTGAGGCCTTGCCGCCACCAGAAGACTGCATGGCTGCCAAAGCGATCTCCACCGCCTGCTGGTTGCTCAGCACCTCGAACAGGCCGTCGCTGCAGGAGGGGCAAAGGGAAACGAAACGTACCAGGGTTCGGCATGCCGCGCAGGCCAGCTAGAGGATCGGTGCTGTGCCTGCTCGCCTTCCAGCCAGCGGCGCCCGCCAATCAGCAGCAAGCCACCCAACAGCGCAGCATAAAGTGACGAGCGCATCACCAAGCATGATGTTAAAATGCAGCACGCCCACACCTGCCCAGCAGCAGGAAGCGGTCGGCCCCCGCCCGCAGCTCGACTCGCGCAACATCAGGCGCCTTACCAACTGTCGCGACAGGCGTCATGCAGGGCCATGGCAAGAGGCTCCTACCCACCTGCCCAGCAGCAGGAAGCGGTCGGCCCCCGCCCGCAGCTCGACTCGCGCCACGTCCGGCTCAGCCTCCACCAGGCGGCGCGGCTGCTTGAAGTCGGGGTCTCCCAGTGCCCTGCAGGGGGTAGGGGAGGGTGTTTTCAACACATCTTTGTTGCATGTGCGCTGTCGTACTAGCAGAACTGTTTTGGCAGCCGCCCTAGCGCAGACCCCAACGAGAGCCCAGGATGGCAGCAGCGCCAGAGTTGCAGTGTGGCAGCGGTGTGCAGCACGCCCAGGAGGAGCACAGCCATGGCGATGCGCTGCTCCTGGGAGCGCACCAGACAACCGGAGCTACACTTCCAACTCCATCTACAGCCATGGAAGTGCTTGCCAGGTTTTCCCCGCCCTCCGCCCAGCCTGTGGCCGCCAACACACTTGCCACTAGCCCCACAGCTCAGCGCTGGCAAGGAGGCACGCTGCCCAGGAGGAGCGCGGCAGCGAGGGCCGCGCTGCTCCTGGACAGCTGTGTTCCTGATCAGGCGCTGAGATTAGTTTGCTCTACTGCCAGTACTGTGGAGGTGGAACGTCCAGCGAGCAGCAGCTGAAACATGATCATAATAAACAATGAGTCAGAGAGCATTATACAGGGCACGCAGCTCGATGCCTGCCAGCAGAGGGCCCAACCCAGGAGGAGCACAGCAGTAGAGCTGCTCTGCTCCTGACGCTGACCAAGTTCGTCGGGCGCTGTGCTGCACTCAGGAATGCTGCAATTCCAGCAGCCGGATGTATGAAACTTGCTTTTTGCAGCTGCCAGCTGCCCCGAACTGATGCTGCCCGCCACTTGAGCAGCCAGACAAGGCTGTGTGGCATTCAGCCTAGCACAACGCCAGACAGGAGGCGGCCCCAGGAGGAGCGCAGCAATGCCAGCCGCACTGCTCCTGGGAGCAATCCTCATTGTGCAGGCATAGGCGTGCTGTGGACTGCCAGTGTGCTCCAGAACGAACCATTCAGCGGCCCTGCGACAGCTGGCGGAAGCTGCAGAAGCCGGCGACAGCCTGCATCCCTCTGCTCCAAGAGCGGCACAGCTGTGAGGGCTGCGCGGCTCCTGAGCAGCCTGGATGAGGCACTCGCCGATCGGCAAGCTTAAGCCAGCGGGGCTGCGCAGCTTCAGAAGGCGACTGCCAACTTGAGGTCAACAAGTGTCAACAGCCCGCAGCTCAAGTGCCGGCCAGCAAGCGGCCCAGGAGGTGCGCAGCTGCACAGCAGCAGCTGACCGGCTCCAGGTTTGCCCTGCGCGTTTCAGCTCTTAGCTGCCTGCCAGGCCCGTGGAGTCAAGATGCGTCACGGCCCGGTGCCAGTCGAGACCTTTACCAGACACATGTGCCGGCAGCATGCGGCCAGACAGGCGGCGGCCCCAGGAGAAGCACTGGCGCAGATGCGCTGGGCTGCTCCTGGTAGCTGTATACCATCGTATGGCAGGGTGCTGCCTGCAACAGTGCAAGCTGCCAGTCATTAAGCACAGGGAACCCACAGCCGCCTCTTGCTAAATGCGCACGGCAGCTCAGTGCTGGCCGGCAGTGCCACAACCGCAGAAGCCACGTGAAGGCACGGCCCGCCAAAGCAGTGACAGACTGCGCACAACGCTGAGCAGCTGCATTGATGCTGTTTCAGGCCATAAATTAGTGTGAAACTTCAATCTTTTAGCTCAAAAGCAGCCTTACAGCCCAGCGCTCGCAAGGAGCAACCACCGCAGGAGGAGCGCAGCAGCAGGGGATGGCGCAGCCACCCTGGCTGTGCATGCACTGCGCCCGGCGTCACTCCAACCATTGAACCGCAGCAAAAATTGCAGCAGCAGCAGCAGCAGCAGCAGGCGGCGGCAGCCAGCGCACCTGCTCATGTTGAGGCGCGACTGGCGCTGCCCTTCCGGGTTGCTCAGCACTCGGTCCGCCTCATACGCAATGCGCCCACCTGCGGTCGGGTGCGGCGCCGCCGCCGCCGGCGGGCGGGGAGGGTCCAGGCGAGGTCTCGATCAGCAACAAAGGGCAGTAGAACAGTGCAGAAGGAGGATGCACAGAATGATGATTTGCCTGCTCATGTTGACCATGAAAGTGCCCTCTGGATTGATGACATAGTCGGTGTGGGGGTCCACCTCACCGCCTGGACAAGAGCATGGTGTGCAGTTGGGGCCAGCCTTGGCTGGCTATGCAGTGTGCGCGTGCAGGCTGTCACACGCAGGACTTGAATGGACAGAAACAAACCGCTCACCCTGGGACTCGATGCGCTGGCGCTCCTCGGGCACCGAGGCGGGCTTGTGGTCGCGCGTCAGCGTGATGGCCCGCCCCTCGCGGCACAGGATCTGTTAAGCAAAAAGGCGCACATTGGCTCACGCGCTGCTCGCTGGCCAACCAGGACTTGCTTGCAGGCAACGCCATGTTGTTGCAGAGTGCAGCACACGTGTTCACAAGGGGAGGCAGCAACACAGCCACCCACCGCGCGGCTGTCGCCGGCGTGTGCCACATACAGCGTGTTGCCGATACGCAGCGCACACACCGCAGTGGTGCCGTAGCGCTTGCCGCTGCGCAGCAGGAGGGCCAGGCAGGGGTGTCAGGATGCTATATGCAGAGCAAACACAGCAGGCGTGCAATGCTTGCTGCTGCGCTCTGTGCACTGCTGCAGGAGCAGGGACAAGCCAACGCCTTTTTTAAGCCAAAATAGCACAAGCTCCAACTCACTGGTTCACCGCGGTTTCCACAATTTCCTGGTCAACGTCCTCGAAAGCCTCCTTCAGCGCCGCCTCCACCGCCGAAACATCGCACGAGTCGCCCTGCAGGGAAGACGGAGGAAATATGCAAAGCGCCGAGGCTGGTCAGTATTAGTTGCCAGGTCTTCATGCACACAGCGCTCTGGTGGCGGCGGTCAGGAAAAAATGCAGAGCTGCATCACAATACTGTCCGCTGGTAATGCATTTCGCTGCAGCGTCTGCACAGCCCCAGCTTCCCTCGCACCTTGCACCGCTGCACCGCCGGCTGCGCAGCAACGTACTCGTGCACTCGGCGCGACGCGTGCTCGCTGCCCCGGTGTGAGGAGTGGCCATCGTAAACCGCCACAAACTGCGGGGGCAGGGATCAGAGGATGGACGTCCTTATGAAATGGTACAGGCCTGGCTGCCCCAGTGCGAGGCGGAAGTCATAGACCGACGAGTTGGAAGTCACAGACCGGCGCGAACTGCAGTTGGCAGGGGCGCGTGCGCAACAAAGGGCTGCATCGGCCTGGAGCGGTATGTAGTGAACTAGCATGTCACAGGACGAGGACAAGAGCTGGAAAGTGATGAGGCGAACTGGCCCTGAGGGTGCACGCTCTCAGGCCCAGGTCACCCTGCCACTCCTTGAGCTCTGTTCCCTGTCCAAGTGGCATGCACGCCACCTACTGCTGATTCGTAGCACTGCTGAGCTGGAAGAATGACCAAACACTGCACATCGAGCGCGCCGACCGAGTCTGCTACGGAGCGCGTGGCGGCGCTACCAGCCTGCCATCCACAGGGGCGGCGCCAGTAAACCAGTTGTTATGTTATGTGACTTGCAAAGAAACTGGAAGGATGCTGGCGAGACGAGAGCCATGGGCTACGCCAGCCTGTCACTGCCAGCCCAGGTCTGGAGCTTTCGCCGGCAGCAACTTCCCAGTTTCCGTGTAACTCACACACAACAACACAATAACAACAGGGTCGTCCCGCTACCGCTGCCGATGGGCTGCGCTGAGCCGGCCGGGCTGCACAGCCATCGCCAGCACCAGCCATGAGCGCTTGCGTGTGCAACAGCGCGCACGCAGCGCAGGACAGGTGTATAAGGCAGCAGCTCTGAGTTTAAGGTCACAATGACCTGGCCCGGAGCGGGGCTGGCACCCGGGTCCAGGCCGCCTGAAGGCGCGTCGCAGAGCTGCGAGCCACACCACCACAGTTCCTGCACAGTCCCTGCACAGCATCAGCCGAGGTTTTTCACGCTGGTGCGCAGGTGTTTTGCGCCAACTCCAAATGTGAGGCAGGAGCCGCAAAGGGGCACTTGCTCTGGGGCTGGGCTGCTTTGAGCCTTGCAAAAGGTTGTGCAGCTACAGCAAGCAGCGCAAGGTGTACGATGCTGTCTAGTAATGGAACAGGAGCTCCAGACACAAGAGGCCATGGCCCTGAGCAGAGAATGCCATGTGCTCTGGCAGACCGTGGCTCCTGGTGCACGAGCTCTAGTCCACATTACTGGGCGCGTGGATGCAGCGGTCGCAGCGTCGATTCTACATCAATGCAGGGCGGGGTGCACGCTGCATGCNAAAGCTGCCCTTTGCAGGACATTGCTGCGGACAAGAGCCCAGGAGACGATGACGCAAATGATCCGGCCCCAAGTGCTGGCAGTGCTCAGTGTCAGATCAACAGCATCATCATCGNCGAGGGCTCAAGTCCTCGCGAAATCCCGTAGCTGTGCATAGCATGCAAGTGCCGCTCGTTTCCTGTGCGTATGCACCGCTTCGTGCACCGCCATGTCCCACGATGTGCACAGAAAGTACAGCACAGCACACAAAACGCGCACCTGGCGGGGCAGGGAGGGGTCGGCGCCCTTGATGGAAAAGTTGGGGATGACGGTGTGCCGGTCCTCCATGTGCGCCCGCTTGCCTGCAAACCAAGTTGACAGAAGTGGAAGGCAGCAGGGTCTGCAGATTGCTAGATTCTTGAGAGCTTTGGAGGTCAGTTAGAAGGGTGTGCCGGAGTTCCATGTGCGACCGCTTGCCTGCAGGAATGACAGCGTGTGCCACAAACAAGAGCGGGGAAGAGTGCAGTGCAAATTGCTGGAGAGGCAAGGGTGAGGTGTGCCGGTCCTGCATGTGCGAGCGCTTGCATGCAGTGGCGGCAGGGCGGTGGCGGCAGTGGGGCCCGGTTGATTGCGCAGGCATGGTCCCAGGCACGGTGCAAGAGCATCGACCGGCAACCGACTATTGAAGTCAGTAATGCAGGGATAAAGCAGCAAGTGTGGCCAAACGACCAAGCGCACCCTCATCGTCCGACACGCCAATGTGGCCGGCGGGGTAGGAAGGCGAGGGGGCACCATGGGCACTGCCGCCCCTCACGGCAGACTTGCCGCCCAGGCCGCCGGTGCTGATGCTGGTGGATGTCCCGGAGTCGGACATGTATCCTGAGGAGCCCGGAACTGCGAGAGAGGAGAGGCAGGAGGGGGTGGAGTTTTGCCGAGCTTCTGTGTAGTGGTCAAGCCGGCATGTGGCCGGCTTGGGCGGCGCCGCATATGCACTGCCCCCACACAACTGCTGGGGGCCGACCATGCATGCAATGCTGCCCCCTCCGTCGAACCCAAAGCCCCAAAGTGCTTCGGGTCGCAAAGACGCTGCCGCCGTGCATGCAAGCTTTGCGCATCGCTGCGCTCGCAGTGCACCGCTCACCGCTGGACGCGCCTGGCCGGCCACCGGTCGATGTGCCGCTTGCCAGGGGCGCCTTGTCCCCCACCAGCGCCTCGCCTGCTGGGAAGCCAAAGAAATGATGGTTGGGTTGTGGATCATATCACGGTCTTTTAGCGAATAAGCCTCATCAAAGCCATGCCTGGACGCTGCAAGCCACTGCCAAAAGCCGGCTCTGCAAACCCACCTCGCGGGATGGCGCCAGGCATGGCGGCGGCGGACAGCAGCGGATCGCTCATCCGGTCTTCCCGCTCCGCCCTAGTGACCAGCCTGCTGTGGGCTGCCAGCTTTTGAGACTCCATGGAGATGAATGGGCGGCGGCCGGGCGTGGGCGCACGAGCGGTGGCAAGGGCGGGCAGCGCGCGAGCAGCGGCGGCGGCGGCGGAGCTGGTGGCGCAGCGGGCTGGGCGCAGAGATGTCCTGCAGGGAGCTGGCAGCGGTCTGTGCACGATCAGGCCGTCTGGCATTGGGTGGACGGCTGTGCAGCCTCTTCCAAAACGCAGAGGAGGCACTGTCGCCCGCCTCACCTGACAGCAAGCCGCAGGAGGCTGGGCATAGGCCGATGGTGGTGTGAAAGGGGTGATGGATTGCTGCCCAGTGACCTCAGTCTACCATGCCCCTGCCCTGCATGCCAGCTTCCACCCGGCTGCTAGTGCATCGCTCACGGGGGTTCACAAGCTCTGCACAAGAGCCAGGCACAGCAGAGGGCCTGTGCAAAGAAAGAATGCAGTAACACAAATGGCAAGCGACGAGTAGAAAAGCTGAGTAAGAATCAAAAGTAAGTTGTGTTTGCGGTTGGTCACTCCGCTCCGCTCCCCGAACCTGAACTCTGAGCTGCACTGTGCATCTGCTGTCGTGGCGGGCGCTGTTGCCGCTACATGCCGGCTGTCTGGTGCACGCAGCTGTGGGACGCCGGAGATGCTGCTCGATCCACCAGCATCGCGGCTGCTGCCATCTAGGCCAGCCGCCCACACCCGCGGCTGATTACGTGCCCACTGCATGTGGCAGGCGCGACACCGTATTGGCCGAGATGCGGCTGCCGGGCCACTCGGCCACCAGCTGCTCGCACAGCTGTGCTGCAGCGGTGCCCATGCGAAGGATGGCTGGCTCTGAAGCGGCCAGCAGGTCGATTGAGAGTGTGGTGGTGTCGGGGTAAAAGATAGCCACTGCGTAGCCGTCCCTGGGGGCAAAGAGGAGTGGTGGGGGTGCGGGCGGTGTGTCGGGGTGGGAGGTAGTTAGCATGAGAGCTCCCGGCAGCGCCAGCATGGCAAGACTGCAGCAGATGCGGCGGCAGCAGGAGGGGGCAAGCACAGCTCGACAGCCGCTACTTGCCACCCACAAAGCAACCTACTGACCTGCAGGGCAAGAAGGACATATCAGGGCCCGCCCACCACCCCGCACACGCCAAAACGCACAACAGCTGCCTGCAACGACACCACCACGATGCTTACTGCAGCCCTCCCTCACCTGCAGGACAGGAAGAACATGTCTGGCCCGGCCTCCGCCCCCTCCTCCTCATCCGTGCTGCCCTCCAGCAGCCCCGCCTTGCTGCCGCTGTTGAGCTCCCGCCGCTGCTGCTGCTGCTGCTCCGACCCTGTTTGCTTAGCGTCCCCTGCAGCTTCCGGCCGGCTGGCTGCCATGCCGTCCGCCTGAAAGGGTCGGCGGCGGAAGGACGGAAAACTGCCCGCCTGGCGGCGCTGCACCGGCAGGCCAGCTGCCGCAAGAGCAGCCTCAGTCATCTCTCCCACAGCATCTAGGACTGAGGCACTACCGCCCTGCAGGCTGCCGCCATTGACTGCTGCGCCCGCTTTGCCCGCTGCACCTGCTGCACTTGCCAAGCCTGCTGCGCCAGCTGGCAGCGCCAGTTTGACGTCCAGCAGCAGGTGCTGCGCAGCGTGTGATGGCGCGGGCTTGAGCAGAGGGAAGGGTGCTGCGCTGCCAGACCCAAACTCGGAAATGTCAATCCTGCGGGGCAGGTTGCAGCAAAGGTTGCTTGCTCTCAGCGCATTGCTTACACGACTGTTGCACGCCCACCCTGGCACGCATGCCCTGCGTGCACTGCAACGCCGCTGGCCTGCTCGTCTGCACCACAAGGCAGGCAGCCCACCAACCGAGCCTCACTTGATTTCCTTGGCCAGCGAGGGGCTGTTGGTCAGCTTGGCCTCCGGCCGCGCCTTCTTGGCCGCCCGCCAGCTGCAGGCAAGGCAGGCAGGCAGGGCAAGGGGCAGGTGGGTGGGTGTGGGGAGGCAGGCATGTGGCAGTTGAGAGGCGCGCAGCCAAACTGCTCAGCGGTGCTTCGCAGAGGCGGCGCCACGCCTGCACAGCTGCGCTTCGCCCAAAGGTAGGCGGGCAGCTGGGCGGAGTCACTGCACAGTGGAGCAGCGGGTTCCAGCACTCACGAGTTGGGCCCCCAGTTGTCCAGGTAGCAACGTGCTGAAGTAAAGCACCGCAGCAGTCAATGAAACAGAGGGTTCAAAAACTTACGAGTTGGGGCCCCAGTTGTCCAGGTAGTACTTGGCGCAGATCATGAGGGCGCTGAAGCCTGGGAAGAGAAAAGAGTGGGCAACTGACCACTTGGCATGAGCACCCTAGCAGCAGCCGCCGTAAGCCAGCAGCTCCGCATGGCAGGTGGTAGCTGCAAGACACAATTGCCACAACTGCAGGCCATTCGCCCAGCAGCACGTGCAGTTCAGCAGCAGGGGCTTACCGACTTCGATGAGGATGCAGATCCAGGCCACTGTCGCGTCCTCATAGTAACTGCAGGTTGCGAGAGAAGAGAAACGAGAGGCCACGCGATCAGACAACCGTTCAGTCGGTTGCGCTGTCAGCAGAAACTGCCGAGCAGACTTGAGATGGCGCGTCAGATGTGCAGCAGGCAGGCGCAGTGCAGGGCACGCACCCACGGTTGTCAGCAGCAAGTCGGCTCCGCAGCAAACACAACCAGCGGCACACCCAGTACAATTGTACTGCTGTTCGTTCACTCACAGGTAGACAAAGGTGAGCAGGCAGCCGGCGCAGTAGAGGGAGAGGAAGAGGTAGGAGAGGTCGCGCGCGCTGCGGGTCGCGTACAGCTTCCAGCTGCAGTGGGGGCAGTTGGAATGCTTGGATGTCGAATTGGTCACGGGTGAAGGATGATCAACATGCAATTTAATTCGGCGGTTACGTGTGGGCTGCGGATTGCATCAGCTTCCTGCTGCGAGGGATGGGGTGGGGCACCATTATGCAAGAGATGCCTGCATGCAGGCCGGAGAGCTCAGAACCCTACAAGCCCTTGCAATTGAATGCATGCTACAGCCGTGCAGCCAGCATGCTGAGCTGGGGCCGTCCAGGGCGGCGTGCACCATGCAGTGGGGTGGCTTGAGGCAGCAGGCACATCCTCCCGGCACAGCAGCCAAGTCGCGAGGCAGCTCGTGCATGTTATTGGCACCTTCCGCGCATGCACACTATGCAGGCATGTTGCAAAATCAAACCTCAAATGCACTCACAGCTGGGGTGCGAGGCACGCCGCCAGGAGGCCGCCTGCAGTCGAGCAGCCAAGCCGGGTGGCAAGAGCAGCGGCAGTCGGCAGCGCGCTACATTGCGGCTACAGGGTCGAGTGCCAGCGCAACCGGGGTGGCTGGCTGCCAGATAGTAACCGTGTTAAACCTCAGGTCATCAATGCCGCTGAACCCACCTCCTATCGCGCCAATCGCGTTGGTCGCTCCTGCCGACGGCATGCTGGCGTCACTCTGCCGCCGGCGCCGCCGCTGTCGGGCTGTGCACCAAGCGCCTGGCGGGCTGCTACCCTACGCCAATGACGGATCCCTGAGCGACGACGTGTGGACAAATCGGCTCCTGGCGGGCGCGGGTGCGCGGACTGCGACGGAGCGCAGTGCTTGGCGACGTTGCAGTGGCGCAACACACGTTGGCAGTTCTCCAATTGTATCCGCGATCTACGAGCAAAGTTTGCAGGGCGAATGCATGTGCTGCCTGGCAGATGCACCGCTGGCAGCCGGGGTGGAAAGAACCCCAGCGCTCACCGCTGCTGGATAGTGTCGATCGCGGTACCAGGACCTACTATGCAAGCAGGGCGGGCGGCAGCAGTAACCCTGCTCGAGGGGAGCCGGCAGTTCTCCGCGACGGTAGCGGCGCTGGCCGGCCCCACAGTCACGCTCAGCTGGGGAGTCGGTCAGCAGGTGAATACCGATGGCTGATCGTCGGTGCCGCCGCTGTCGGTTCACCACCGCCGCCGGCCGCCGCCGCTGCCGCCTGCTGCCTTTCAGCCCGCGCCTTGCTATCCATTGCAGGGTGCTCTGGGCATCCGCTCAACTCGTGACCAGCACGAGCCAGAGGAGATTCCAGACCTGCCGAACAACATTGTGTCGCTGGGGGCGGGCCACTACAGCAGCTTTGCCTGCACGGCCGAGGCGAGTGTGGGGAGCGTGGCCGAACAGGCATTGGGTGGTGGGTGTGGTGAAGTCGCCCATCCAAACCCTGAACAAACCAAGCACCACATGTTGCTTTTAAACCACAACCGCAGGGCCAGCTGTGGTCCTGGGGGCGCAACAACGAGGGCCAGCTGGGGCGGCCGCTGGCTGAAAACGAGTTTGGCTGCTCCCCGGTGCCCCGGCCCGTGGATGCGCTGAAAGAACATCATGTGGGTCTGATCAGGCTGCCTGCACTGTTTTTCCAGGCAACGCATACGGTGCCACGACCGCCAGTGCTACTGTTTGCGATGATGCTGCGTTTCAGCCTGCCACAGCCTTGCCTCCAGCTGGAGTGCGCACTTCCTTTTCGTCAGCATGCCACCTCCCAACTCACCCTCCGCAGATTGTGGCAGCCACCGGCAGCGGAGTCGCCTCGTTTGGGCTGACCAAGCAGGGCGAACTTTTGGCCTGGGGCACCTCCAAACGCGGCCAGCTGGGGCTGGGCCCAGGCGTCACAAAANGCGGAGCAGCCGCAGCAGCTGCGCCTGCCGGCGGCAGCGGTGCAGGTGTCGGCGGGGTGGGGCCACGCGGCGGCGCTGCTAGGTGAGGCATTGCCTTTGGTAGCTTGCAGCGGTATGCTGTTTGCGGTATATTGCACTGCTGTTTTGCACGATGGTACCTGAAGTATGTCCCTGGTCGCTGCAAAATGCCGCCTTCGCGGCCTGCAACCAATAGCTACTGTCCCGCTGCTTTGGTATCCTCACAAACAACCACCAACTGGCTTTCT
The DNA here is from genome assembly GCA_025026875.1 of Chlorella ohadii. NCBI lineage: Eukaryota > Viridiplantae > Chlorophyta > Trebouxiophyceae > Chlorellales > Chlorellaceae > Chlorella > Chlorella ohadii. The sequence goes on from JADXDR010000095.1 coordinate 105,018, forward strand.
GTTGGCATACTTTGCCTTGCAGAGGACGACAGCGTGTGGACGTGGGGTTGGCCCGCCTCGGGCCGCCTGGGCCACTCGTTTGCGGCAGATGGTGAGGGCGTGGTTTGCAGGGTTGGCGTCAGCATCAGCAGCTGTCCCAGTCCACACAAAGCAGCCTGATCCTGTCCTCTGGCTTCAACTGCCTGCGACTTGCCCTGTGATAGACAGGCTGGCTACTTGCCAAGGTCATGCGCTTTAGCATCTTGTGTGTGGGACCAGCGACTCGCCTGCCTATTGTGCAGCTGCGGATGAGGGGGAGCAGCGTTTGATGGAGCGCTGCTGCTGGGAGCCAAGGCGGTTAGAGCTGCTGCAGGGCGCGGTTGTGCGGAAGGTGCGAATCATTTTCTTGCAAGCAGGCGCATCGCTTTCGGTTGTGCGGTGATTGCCCTGGGAGCTGCGGCGGCTGGGCATGCCCACATGGCTGCGTTGAACCGCTCAGCTGTTTGCCGTCACCGCCCATGCCTGCAGGTGGTGTGCGGCTTTGACCACACCCTGGTGCTGGCCCAGGACGGCTCGCTGTTTGCCTTTGGCGACAACTCGCTGTGCCAGCTGGGGCGGCCCAGCCAGGCGCAGGTGTGTGGGAGTGGGCTGCAATGCAACTGTGCAGGCTGCTGCAATGCACCTGTGCTGATGGCCTGGTCGCCACGGTGGCATGCTGCTGCCGGATCGTGTCGCTCTGTTGCCAGCCCCGGAGGTGCACACACCGGATGGGTGCATTTGCGCGTCACCCAGCTGCCGCTAGTTCCTCTCCTAGCAATCTCTCAGGGCGAGGTGCTGCGGCCGCATGATGCCACCGCCTGGTCAATTTCTTCGGTTCTCATCCCTGCCCCACAGGGTGAAGCGCTGCAGCCCAGCCGCAGAATGCCACTGCCTGTCTGGTCAATCCCTTTCCTCTGCCTCCCACAGGGCGAGGCGCTGCAGCCACGGGACGCCACCGCCTGGCTTGTCAACTCCGACCTGGACTGCGGGCGGCGCCTTCGGTTTAGAAAGGCGGGTTCAGTGCGACGCTGCTGCGCAGAGGGGACATGCGAGAGGGCAGCGTGATGCTGCAGCACTGGGCTGCTGCTTTCCACTTCCAGCAATGTGCATGACGCAGCTCACGATGCTCTGCCGCTACCACTGTCTGCAGGTGGCAGCGGGGCTGGGGCACTGCCTGGCTGTGATTGCTGACGGCTCAGCGGTCAGCTGGGGCTGGAACAGTGCAGGTGCGGCTGCCGTGCTGTGCTATGCTGCGCTGAGGTGTCCGCAGCATGCCGGGGAGCAGGCGCTGTTGCATGGCTATGGAGGTCCATTTGCAACAGCTGACCTGCTTTTCCAACCTGCATCTGCCCCGTGAAATCGCCCGCCCATGCTCGCCTTCTTCCTGTCCCTGGCATGCAGGCCAGTGCGGGCTGGGCCAGTTTGTGACAGATGAGTGTGTGGAGCGGCCGTCTCCCATCTACGGCATCCCAGCCAACAGGTGTGTGTGCAGCTGGGAGCAGCAGGCCAGCAGCCAGTGTGTGGCAAGCAGAAGCAGCGGGCCGGGCTGGGCACAGCAGGCACAAGCCATCAGCGAAGCAGAGCTTGACGCAGCAGGCCCGCTGTTGCACTCAAGCACCACGGGCGCCGTGCTAGTGGGCACGAGCCACCCATTCGCACTGCGCCCTCCTGCCTGCAGGCATGCGCTGATCGCTGCCGGCCGCGTTCACTCGGTGCTGGTGACGGATGAGGTTGGGGAGCGGACGAGCGCGTTTGAGGCGCAGGGCGTGGGCCGCGCCCAGCTGACCATGTGCCACAGGTTAGCAGGGTGAACAGGGTTGTGAGCATTGCCAGCTTCGCCACAGGTTAGCAAGCCACAGGTTAGCAGGATGAACAGGGTTGCGAGCATTGGCAGCTTCAACCACCCCGCCGCGGCCCTCCCGCCTCCGCTGGTGCCACCTTCCCACCGCACCTGGGGCGTCGCTGGAGCTGACACGCAGCTGAGCTTTCCCTGCCATTTTCATCCGTCGCCTGCAGCTGGGGCAGCGCGCAGGGCGGGCGCCTGGGCAGCGGCATGTATGAAGATGCGCTCTTCCCCGAAATGGTGCCTGACCTGGATGGCGAGCACATTGTAGATGTGAGTTGGGGCTTTGCAGTTGTTTAGTGCTGGCGTCTTGCGGTGATGCCCATTTGAGGGCGAAGCTGTTGTTCCGCCGCATGTGCTGTGCTGCGCTGTGCCCAGAGGCTGATGCAACCAGATCGCCATGCCTGCTGGCTGGCACGTAGTCAGGTGTTTCCTTCCCAACCCAGCCCACCACTCGTGGCACCCGCCCCCTGCCGCAGGTGGCCTGCGGCCTCGACCACACCCTGGTGCTGGGGCTGCAGCGGTGCTGAGCCCTTCTCTCAGCTGCTGGCCATACACAGCTGCAGTTGCCGGCCATCCGCATCTGCTGCACCGACGGCCCCTTGTAGTTGCGCGCTTGCCGATGATCGATGTAACACCACCCCCGGTCAACATACTGCAAGTGCTGCAGGAAGCAACGCATTGGAAGCACCTGGGGCTGAGCAGCGGGGCATATGCACAGCCCAATGATACTGCCAAGCACTGCTGAGCTGCAGTTGCAGCGTGGGGTGCTTACTGGCCAGCTTGAAGAGAAACAAGGGGGAAAAACTTGGGTTGGGCGAGAATCAGACAAGAAAATTGAACTGGGCATCAGCGCAGCATCAAGACGAGAAGGAAATTTCCAGGTGCGGCGCTCTGTGCAAGACAGCTGCCGCCTGCTCCCTGCTGACACCTGAATATTAGCTCAGCTCCAGATGCTGTAACGTTGGGTGCTGGCTGGCAAACTGCAGGAGTCTGTCGGCCTCGCCGGGGGGTGTTTTTGCAAAGATGCCCACCTCAAGTGACTCCAGCTGCGTTGCTGCCTGCAGCAGTTGGATGGTGCTGACTGCCATGGAGCCTATCAGCGTGAGTTCACGCAGGGAGGCCAGCCAGGGCCCGCTCGGCAAAACGTCAGGCGGGGCTGTGCCACAGCAGTTGGTTTCCAAACGTTGCAACTGCACCAGCCCAGTCACGGCCTGGGGCAGCGGGGGCCGCAGCTGCAGGTACAGAGGTCAGGTGAGGCAGCGCGCGCAGCGCCGCATCCGCTTCGCTCCTGGAAAGGTCGATGTCCGCAAGGCCGGCAAACAGAACCAGTGACTCCAGGTTGGTGAGCGGGCGCAGCACCACCGGCGGCGGCAGGCTGCAAGAGCCGGCAGGCAGGGGCGGGTAATGAATAGAGGTGCAGCAGGTGCATGCAGGCCCCGGCTGGCAATGCAGTGTTGGCGGGCACAGCCAAAGCTTACTGTGAGCAATACGTCAGCTGCAGGAACGTCAAGCTGCGCAGGTGGCTCAGCGGGCCGAAAAGAGCGGGCGTGCATCCCAGATAGCTCGAGCACAGCTGCTTCAGCCGAGTCAGCAGGGCGATCTGTGGCAGGGGCGCAAAGGAGTAGCGACTGAATCTGATACCGCTGATAGCGCTGACAGGCAACTGCGAAATGGAACCATGGCCAGGCATGCGCCCGGAGCATGCAGGCTCACCTGCCGCGGAAACTCTCCCTGATCAAACGACCCCAGGAGCAGCCGGGTCAGCGAGGGCGGCAGTGCGGCTGCGGGATTCAGCCAGACGGGCTCCCCGCGAAGCTGTAGGTCAAGCAGCTCTGAAAGGAAATCCAAAGGCGCTTCCACCAGCAGCACAGTATCCAGAAATGTCAAGCTTAGTAGCCGCAGGCTCGGCAGGGCAGCAGCCAGGCTGCCGACTTCAATGTCCGGGAGAGGCAGCTGCGTCGTTTCAATCGTTAGCTGCTGCAAGCCACCACCAGCCGCCGCACTGCGCAACAGCTCCAAGTCAGACTTGCTATATTCATCTTCTTCATTAATTGTAACAAACGGGCTGGCGTCCAGCCGCAGCCAGCGCACTGCCGCGCCGGCACTCGACCGCTCCATCCAGCCGCGGAATGCGGCCAGACAGGGAAGGGAGCTAGCTCCTTTCAAAACCAAGCTGAAGCTGTGCACAAGCTGGGGATCCATTGCCAGGCGCCGCCAGCGGGAGCACACCAGCGGCAGCAGGCGGCGCCTGCAGCGGGGATGGGAACAGGCGAGCGGTTGCGGCGAGCGGTGGCAGAGGCGGCGGTGGCCCGCGGGTGCGAGCCTCTGCTGCCTCGGCGCGGCCAGCGGCTGGCGATCGGTGCGGCGCACCTCTCTAGTGGGTCCTCCAGCTGCTCAAAGCAGGCCACCAGCAAGTCGTCGGGCAGGGCGGCGAGCGACGGCGCGCTGGGCTCCAGCTCAGGGTCTACCATGGTGCCGCTGCATCAAATGCAGTAACGACAGACGGATCGTGCGGTCTGGGGCGCGGCAGCCGCTGCCCCTGGCTGTGCATGGGCCGCCGCCCCAGCAGCGGCGGCGGGCAACCCAGACCTGCCGGCTGCTTGAGGGCTGTTGCAAACCTTCACAAGACCGTAAGCTTAGATAAATTGGTTGATGGCTTGTAAGCGCCAGAACGCATGACCGGTGCGCCAATGCACGGCTTTATGCCACCTTGCTCATATATGTGCAGGCAGGCCCAACTGTGTCACTGATGTGCCGCCCGCTGCCATGCACATGTTTGCAGCGTGAGGGAGTGGCATCTGAAAGTACGCATAAGCTGCCACACAGGAGTGGGCTGGTACGCACCAGCACGGAGGTGCAAGGAAGGCAAGGGGGAGTGGCCAAGAAAATCAACAAGTCGCGCCCAAAGCATGTGGTTCAGTGGGAGAGGACAGCTCACAGACAAGCGGGACACAACCGAAGGTCGAGAGACAAACGAAGTACCATGGTCTGAGCAAGCACTACAGCCACTCCGCCAGGTCTGGCACAGCAGCAGGCACAAGGTCGGAACGTCGTTCAACAAACGAAACTGACAGGCGAGGTGTGTGCCCAGCCACATATGCCGCCACTTCCCTGCTGCTGACGCCCAAGTCAGCGCACAGCTGCAGCTGCCGCAGCGTGGGGTGCTCGCGCGCATACAGCAACACCCCGTANGGTATCACCCTGCATTGCATCGTACAGGCTGGCCAGCCCAAGGTGCACCAGCTGCGTGGCTGCCCGCAGTCCTCCAAGACTGCTGGCTGGCACCGGGCCAAGCAGCGCCAGCCTGCGCAGACTGGCCAGCCAGGGGCCACCTGGCAAAGCGCTCGGAAGGGGCGCCTCAGAGTCCCAGACAAACCGCTGCAGCTGCGCCAGCCCAGCCACTGCCGGGGGCAACGATGGTCCGGACTCCAAGAACAGCGCCGTGAGCTGAGGCAGCGCTTGCAGCGCAGCATCCACTCCGGCTGGATCGCCCCAGGTTGAGACAGCTAGCGCCCGCAGGTTGGTGAGCGGGCGTAGCGCCTCGGGCGGCGGCAGGCTGCAAAAGCATGGGCAGGGGAGGGCACGGAAGGTTAAGAGCATAAGGAGCGTAAAGTTGCTTACATGTTTGCGACTGCTAGCATCACTGGGAGACACAGCTGAGGCCCATGACGCATGGGGCAGCGAGCACAGCCTCGCGATTACCATCGGCAGTTGTTCAGCTCTAGAGCGGCCAGGCTGCCCAGGCGGCTCAAAGCACCATAGACAGCGGGCTCGCAATCCCGGGTCTCCAAGTAGAGGTGCTGAAGCTGGCTCAGTGCGCCGATCTGCGGCAGTCGGTGGAGCACATGGCGATGGTGGAAAGATGCCAACTGCGTGAGTTTGCACAGCCCCACTCATATTCGCATGACCATGCATGCAACTTGCATGTGATAAGGCGTGCGGCGACGGCAGCTGGCACACCTGCGGCGGGCACTCCTCCTGGCCCCTATCAAACTCGCCCAGCCCCAGCCGGGTCAGCGCGGGTGGCAGCGCCGCTGCGGGGCCGGGCCAGGCGGGCTGCCCCAGCAAACGCAAGTCCAGCAGCTGTGGCAGGGAAACCAAAGGCGCTTCCACCACCAGACGGGTGGCCGGCAGTGACAGGTGCAGCAGCTGCAGGCGGGGCAGGCCCGCTGCCAAGCTGCACACGTCGACGTCGGGCAAAAAATGCCACTGTTTCGGCATCACAACCCGCAGCTGCCGCAGGCCGCTGCAGGCTGCTGCGCATTGCAGCAACCCGCTGTGCAGCTGCTCCAACTCATCTGCGCTGAAGCGTTCGAGCCTCAGGCTGCATGCAAAAGACTGACGAGCCTCCAGCCGCAGCGAGCGCACAGCAGCGGCGGCGGCTGACTGTCTCAGCCAGCCGCGGAAAGCGGCCAGGCGGGGAAGGGCGCTAGCGCCGTAGAGATTCAAGCTGAAGCTGCACACAAGCTGAGGTGCATCTGCCAGGCGGCGCCAGCGGGAGCACACCAGTGGTAGGACGCGCCGCCTTCAGCAGGGTGGTGAAGGCGCAGATCGTTGTGGGAGGCAGGCAGGAGCGGCAGGAGCGGCAGGAGCGGCAGGAGCAGAGATGGAGCACCCGCTGCTTCGTACCACCATTCTGCACTGACACACCAGGGGCCGGACCCAGGCTGCCTGGCGCACCTTTCCAGGGGATCCTCCAGTTGCTCAAAGCAGGCCACTGGCAGGTCGTCGGGCAGGGTGGCGAGCAAGAACGCAGCAGGGCTGTTTGGTACGGCGGTGAGCGAGGGCGCTGCAGGGCTGTCGGGKGCGGGKGCTGAGTCYCCGCTGCCCGCCACTTCCAGGCGCTGAGAGKTGGTCGGCAGGACGTCATCAGGCGGCGCAGCAGGCGTGGGCTGAGCGGCAGGCGTGGGCGGACAGGCCGCCTGTTCTGGAGCAGCCATGCCGCCGCAGCAAGCCGACATGGCCGTGGAGTGCCGCKGCCCCATGAGGCCGTGACAGGGCTTTGTCGCTGAGATGGGTGTCGGTCAGACAGCTGCAGGGCAGCAGGCGTGCAAGACCTGCATCCTCTATCAGTGCGGCGCCAGCAGCGCGCAGTGCAAGTGCCACCGCCACCGGCAAGCGGCGGTGATGTGAACCCGCGTCCAGCGGCCGCGCGGCATCCCAGCAGAGTATCAGTGCTGGTCCGTGTCCCCGATCACCGCACCGTAGGTTGTGCGGTGTGCCGGAGAGGGGTCGAGGCGGAGCGATGTGTGGGGGCACGAGGCTGCAGTGCTGGAGGCGAGTGATACATCCCACGAATGATTGCAAACGACTGAGACTGCGCGGCAGCTAGGTTTGCCGTCTGGTCCTTCCCATGCGGCGGTGCAGCAGGCGCGGGCGCCAAGGCAGTGGCAACGCCATCAGCTGCATCATTTCAGCATGCGCACACCTGCCCAGAGCTTTCTGATTATGTTGCTTCCGCAAAACAATCATACGCCTTGTTACAGAAGCCGGTCAGTACCCCCTGTGACCGCCGTGCCCTGATACTGTGTGCCGGACCGCCACGCCTGCTGGCTGATGCGCAGCCAGCGTTTCCTTCCAATCAGCCATTGCTAATGCGGCCCACTCCCCTGCCACAGGTTGCCTGCGGCCTCGACCACACCCTGGTGCCCGGGCCACACACACAGACTGCACGGTGGACGGCAGGCAGAGGGGCCACAGGATAAAACGCATTGTGCAGACACACCGGTGGCAGGCGGCAGATGGGAGTCGAGGCGTTTTCAAAGCGGAGACGGCCACATGTACATGCGCAAAAAGCCCTCGTCTAAATCCGGAACAGCAGCAGACAGCAGATCCGCAATGCATTCAACAAATGAAACCGCCAGGTGGGGGGCAGCCAGGCCTGCCGCTGTGGCCTGCAGCTCCTCCCTGCTGAGGCCCCAGTAGCCGCTCAACTGCAGCTGGTGCAGTGTGGGGTGATGGCTGGCAAACTGCAGCAGCCTGGTGGATTCGCTCGAGACCAGCAGGCTGGCGGGTTCGCTCGGGACATCAGGTGCACCTGCTGGCAACATTCTGTCAAGCCCCAGGTGCTCCAGCTGCGTGGCCGCCTGCAGCGCTTGAAGTCTGTCAACTGGCACCGCGCCAACAAGCGCCAATCTGCGCAGGCTGGCCAGCCAGGGGCCGGCCGGCAGTATGTCAAACTGCAGTGCCCTGAACAGCACCCACCCAAAGCGCCGCAGCCGCGCCAGCGCAGTCACTGCCGGGGGGAGCGGGGGCGACAGCCGCAGGTAAAGCGTCGTTAGCTGAGGCAGCGCGCGCAGCGCTGCATCAATCGCAGCCCTGGCTTCGTCTGAGACATCGTAGGTTGAGATGGCTAGTGTGCGCAGGTTGGTCAGCGGGCGCAGCACCTCCGGCGGCGGCAGCCTGCAAGCAAATGTACGGGCAGGGGAGGGCAGGGCAGGAAGTGTTTGGAGCCGCTTGCAAGCTTGCACTGGGCGCTGCAGCTGGATTGATCGGGGAAGGAGCCACCGTCTAGGCGTGTACCACGGCTTCGCAGCACGGCCTCAAGCTCTGCAGCACAGCCTCAAGCTTACCGACGGCAGTTGTTCAGCTGCAGAGCGGTCAGGCTGCCCACGTGGCTCAGCGCTGCAAAAATGATGGGCCTGCACTGTACTGTCTCCAAATACAGGTGCGCCAGCCGAGTAAGCGGGGCAACCTGCGGCAGCGCAGCACAGCAAGGCGGCAGGGCCATCCATGTTGGGCCAGCCAATGACACAAGGCGGCAGGGCGGCCATGCATGCAGCCACACCATCAGGCATGCACCCGCAGCGGCAGCTGCGCCAGCAGGATCACCTGCGGCGGACACTCCTCCTGATCTTCAAAGAAGTAGCCGAGGTGCAGCCGGGTCAGCGCGGGCGGCAGCGCTGCAGCGGGGCCCATCCTCACGGGCCGCCCCTAAAGCCGTTGGTCAAGCAGCTGTGACTGTGAGTCCAGGGGTGCTTGCAGCTGCAGCGCGGTGTCCTGCAAGAGCAGGTGTAGCAGCCGCAGGCTGGGCAGGGCGCCTGCCAAACTGCTGACGTCAACGTCCGAGTCGGGTAGAATCTGGTCGTGTGGCACCACCGGTTGCTCCACCCTCAGTTCCTGCAGGCCACTGCAAATCGCTGAGATGCACAGTAGCTCGCTGCGCAGCTGTGTCAAATCAGCTGTGCTGTAATCATCAATGTGGTCCTCTAAAGTTGGACGGGCCACCAGCCGCAGCGAGCGCACGGCGGCGCCAGCGCCCAACCGCTCGAGCCAGCTGCGGAAGGCGGGCAGGCGGGCAAGGGAGCTAGCTCCCTTGAACTTCAAGCTGAAGCTGCGCACAAGCTGAGGTGAGTCTGCCAGGCGGCGCCAGCGGGAGCACACGAGTGGAAGCACGCGGCGCCTGCAAACAGGGTGGGGAGAAGGCGGTGAGGGGTGCACAAGGCGGCGAGCGGTGGCGGGCTCCCCGCCTCTGCTGGCTCGGGGCGGCCAGCGACTGGTGATTGGCGCGGCGCACCTCTCCACCGGGTCCTCCAGCAGCTGCTCGAAGCAGGCCAGCAGCAGGTTGTCGGGCAGGGCGGCGAGCGAGGGCGCGCTGGGGCCGCTGCCTGAGGCCGCCATGGCGCTGAAGCAGAGAATGCAGTGACGACAGACGGACCATGCGGTCTAGATTCACTGCGCCTCTGGCGTGCATGGGCCGCCGCCCCTTCGGCGCTCCCCGTACGGCGGAACGTCCACCCCTTTGCCCTGCCTCTGCCGGGTGCTGCTGACGCGGCCAGGCAAGACTTCAGCTCAATGAACATCTTCTGAGATCAATTGCACTTGTCAAAAACGCGTGTCGAGGCTGGGAGTTGTGCGGGAGTGCTGCTGCTGTGGGGTCTTGATACGCGCCACCAGTGCATTGCCGCCTGCAGCCCGGATGCCAACATGGTGACAACTCTGCTGCCACGGATCGCTTGCGGCGACCATGCAACCCCTATTGTGCAGCGGCAGTGGCCTGGATGTGACTTTGGGTGGTCTCACTGCCACCTGCTCTGCAGCTGACAAGTGACAAGTGTTGAGGCTATTGATGCAGCTGCCCCATTGGCAAGCTTGCACTGCACCGCAGTCGCATGCGTGTTGCCTCAGCATTGCAGTTCTCAGTATAAGTGAGACTCCCAGTAAACGCGTCACAATTACAGGGTATGTGCAGACTGTGCAGAACAACGGGTGTGTGCAGCACTGAGGAGCTGCGTAGGTGCATCGGCTTGCATGGCAGGCTGAGGCAAGTGAACGGTCAAGCAAGACTCGCAAACATGCAACATGCACAGGGGTTCTAAAAGCAGGCGCAGAGGTTGTAAGAGTCAAGCGATGTCCAAGTGTCTCACGTAATAAAAGTCAGCGGCCAGATCTGAAACAGCAGCGGCGATGAGGTCAGCCCACCGCTCCACAAACGAGATTGACACACGGGGGTTTCCAGCAGCCACAGCCGCTGCCTGCGCATTACTGACACCCCAGCCGCCACTCAGCCACACCCACTGCAGCGTGGGGTGCTGGCCAGCAAACTGCAGCAGCCGAGCGGCCTCGCCCAGGGGCGCAAACCCGCGAATGCCCAGCGCAAGAAACTCCAGCTGTGCTGCTGCCTGCAGCACCTCAGTGCTGCCGATCGCCACGTCGCCAAGCAATGCCACTTTGCGCAGGCCGGCCAGCCAGGGGCCGCTGGGCAGTACATGCGGTGGCGCCGCGTTTCTGCTGTGCCAACACCAAGCTGCAAAGTGCTGCAGTGGCACCAGCCCAGTCAGCGCCGGGGGCAGCGGCTGTACCAGCTGCAAGAACAGCGCCGTGAGCTGTGGCAGCGCACGCAGTGCTGCATCTAATGCAGCCCTACTGTCGGCTGATTCGTCCCAGATTGAGATAGCTAGCGCCCGCAGGTTGGTGAGTGGCTGCAGCACCTCGGGCCGTGGCAGGCTGCAAGCAACAACGGGGCAAAGGAAGAGTTGTGTTAAAAGTGCTTGATAAATGCAGTGGGCAGCAGCGGGGGTGAGCTGTGAGACAACGCAAGCGGGTGAAGCTTGGGGCAGGCAACACCACAGCCCAGCTTACTGTAGGCAAAAGCTGCACTCCAGGGCAGTCAGGCTAACCAGGCGGCTCAGTGCGCCCAGGCCAGCGGGCACACAATTTAGCTTCACGTGCAGGCGCTTCAGCTGAGGCAGCTGTGTAATCTGCGGCAGCCGCGCACAGCAAGGGGAGCTGGTTAAAAAACACCATGACGCCCAGCCAACCTTTTGGGTCAAACTGCGGGATCAGCAGCGCAAAGGACGCATGTGTGCCACGCAACATAGCAGGCAGCGGGATACCCTGGAGGGGACTGCCGACTGTGATAACACGAGCTTCGTGGCAAGGCCGTGCATGCAGCCAGCCCATGCAGCCCAGCCACGATGCACGCAGTGGCACGCTCGCCTGTGCAGGGAAGTCCAAATGTGCGTGCTCATCAGCGAACCCACCCAGGCTCAGCCGGGTCAGCGCGGGCGGCAGCGCCGCTGCGGGGCCGAGCCTCACAGGCTCCCCCTGAAGCCGCAGGTCACGCAGCTGCGGCAGGCAGTCCAGGGGTGCTTGTAGCTCCAGCACGGTATTCGGCAGTGACAGGTGCAGCAGCTGCAAGCTGGGCAGGCCGGCCAGCAAACTGCTGACGTCAATGCCGGGGAGGTCGAGGAATGTTGCCTCAAGCGTCAGCTGCTGCAGGCCGCCGCATGCTGCTGAGATGCGCAGTAGCTCGCTGCGCAGCTGTGCCTTATCAGCGGCGCTGAAGTTATCATAGCGACCTCCAGCGAACGCACTAGCACTGAGCTCCAGCGAACAAACGGCAGCGGCGGCAGCCGACCGCTCCAGCCAGCCGTGGAAGGCGGCCAGGCAGGGAAGGGAGGCCAGCCCTGGTCTAAACAAGCTGAAGCTGCGCACAAGCTGAGGTGAGTCTGCCAGGCGGCGCCAGCGGGAGCACACAAGTGGCAGCACGCGCCGCCTGCAGCAAAGTGGGAGGAGGCGGCGGTGAGCGGCGGCGCCCATCTGCGGCCTCGGGGCGGCTGCCGGCTGGCGATCGGTCCGCCGCACCTCTCCAGCGGGTCCTCCAGCTGCTCAAAGCAGGCCACCAGCAAGTCGTCGGGCAGGGCGGCGAGCGACGGCGCGCTGGAGCGGCTGCCTGAGGCTGCCATGGCGCCGCTGCAGGAGAAGGTGGTAACCACAGGCGGATGATGCGGTCTGGGGCGCGGCAGCCACTGTCTTCTGGCGCGCATGGGCCGCCGCCCCGTCATCGGCGGCAGGTGCTGCCATCAGTTCGCTCGTCGTCCGCACTACATCGCATGCATGTTGCCGAGCCGCAGGATTGCACCTCTCAGTGTGATGTGCTTCACAAGGCATGGGCTGTAAACGTGCGGAACAGCTAGGTGGCAGCAACTGTCAGTGCACCGCAACTTGCAAGCAGGCGAACGCCAAGTAGGCAACGGTACTGAAGGGCCAACCAGAGTGCGATCACAAGTGCATTTACATAGGCCAAAAACCAGCCTCTTCGGCAATGCCTGGCACAACAGCCTGGACAAGGTCAGCCAGGCCGTCCACAAACGAAATGGACAGGTGGGACGCTGCGGCCGATGCCTGCAGCTCTTCCCTACTGACGCCCCAATCGCCGCTCAGCTGCAGTTGCTGCAGCTTGGGGTGCTGGCTGGCAAACTGCAGCAGCCTGGCGGCTTCATCTGAAGATCCAGATGCTTCTCGGCCCAGCCCAAGGTGCTCCAGCTGCGTCGCTGCCTGCAGCACTCCAAGACTGCTAACGGGTCCCGGGCCAACAATCGCCAGCTTGCGCAGGCCGGCCAGCCAGGGGCCGCCGGGCAATGCATCAAGCAGTCCCAAGTTATGCCAAGCAAAGTATCGCAGCTGCACCAGCCCAGTCACCACTGGGGAAAGCGGGGGCGGCAGCTGCAGGAACAGCGCTGTGAGCTGGGGCAGCGCACGCAGCGCCGCATCTATTGCAGTGCTGGCCTGCACAGAATCGGCATAAGTTGAAAGCGCCAGCGCCCGCAGGTTGGTGAGCGGGATCAGCACCCAGGGCGACGGCAGGCTGCAAGAAATTAAGGGCAGGGGAGGAGTGGAGGGTGGGGTGCAGCGGATGGCGGCCGATTCGCAGCAATGTCCAGCACAGGTGCGTTGCAGCAAGGATGGCTATGCGGCAGCGCACTGCGATCAGCAGGCAGCAGCCACACAGGGCAGGGCACACGGTCAAAACAAGCCGTGCCTCAGGCAGTTGTGTATCTCCAGGGCGGTCAGGCTGCCCAGGCAGCTCAATGCCAAAATGCTGTCGGACTCGCAATCCAGAGTATCCAGGCACAGGTGCGCCAGCCGAGGGAGCAGGCTGACCTGCAGCAGCGGTGCACAGCACAGAGATTACGCACATAATAACCCGGCAGCCAACTGCATTTGCATGACGGCAGCCAGCTGCGCTGCGTGCCAGGGTCGTGCAGACAGCAGCCGCACAACAAGGCATGCCCATGCACCAGCTGCCCACCTGTTCTGGAAAGACGCCCAGTGCGCCAAACGGGGGGATGCACTCGCCCAAGTGCAGCCGGGTCAGCGCGGGTGGCAGCGCCGCCGCAGGGCCGAGCTTCACAATATTTCCTTTGAGCCGCAAGTCGAGCAGCTGCGAGTGGGAAGTCAGAGGCGCTTCCAACAACAGACGGGCGCCCGGAGCTCGCAGGCGCAGCTGCTGCAGGCTGGGAAGGCCAGCCGCCAAGCTGCTAATATCGATGTTTGGGAGCCACAGGTCACCAACCTCAACTCGCAGCTGCTGCAGGCCGCTGCAGGCCGCTACGATGCGCATCAGCTCGCCGTGCAGCTGGACCGCATCATCAAGAATSACTAATTCTTCTTCGCCATCCAAAAGCTGCCCAGGCGGGCTCGCTGCCAGCCGCRGCGAGNGVRGRGNNGGCSCCCCGCCGCTCCACCCAGCCGCGGAAGGCGGCCAGGTGGGGCAGCCAGTCTARGCCATTGAATGCTAGCTCAAAGCTGCGCAGAAATGGTGGTTMATCTGCCAGGCGCCGCCAGCGGGAGCACACCGCCGGCAGCACGCGGCGCCTGCAGCAGGGTGGGAAGAGATGCGGCAAGCGGTGGCGCAGGGGTGAGCGGCGGCACCTTTGGTCTCCGCGCATCTGCGGCCTCGGGGCGGCTGCCGGCTGGAGATCGGTCCGCCGCAACTCTCCAGCGGGTCCTCCAGCTGCTCAAAGCAGGCCACCAGCAAGTCGTCGGGCAGGGCGGCGAGCGACGGCGCGCTGGGGCGGCTGCCAGAGGCTGCCATGGTGCCGCTGCAGGAGAAGGTGGTAACTTAAGGAGGGTCATGCGGCCTGGGGCACCGCAGCCACTGCCCTCTGGCCTGCATGGGCCGNCGCCCCCTCGGCGGCGGCAGGACCGGCTGCCCTACGCCCTCTCGTAACCCTGACCTGCCGACCGTTCCCGTTGCTAGAAGGATGACTTCATCTGTACAACGTCTGAGATATTCACTTATATGCATGGTGTGATGCAGCGGATTTGCCACTGAGCTGCCACTTTTTGACAGGTGATAACCAATGGCAGCACACTGCCGCATGCAGGCAAAATTGTCTTTGTTTGAGCGTGGCCAGCGCTGTGGACTGCATTACATATAGCCCAACAAGTATAATGATCCAGACAGATTATAACGCATCGCTGGGAAAGGAGAGGGTTTGATAGATGCCCCACGAGCTGTGGCGTAGCGGCGGCCGCGACGTGCCGGCAGGCGGTTGGTTTGAGCTCTTTTCCGACAACCCCGCAAATCACGCGTTCCACAACCGCCGCAACAGAATCGACACTGAGCTGGGCTGCACTTCACTGCTCAGGAGGCGGTGAACTTGATCTTCATGCCCGCGTCGCAGTGGCCCGGTACGGGGCAGGCAAACCTGCAGGGCGGTGCAGGCAGGCAGGCGGGGTAGGGCGTCACGATGGGGCGGCAGCGCTGCCTGAGTTGGCTTAAGAATTGATTCCGGCAAAGGCGCTCAGGACTGATGTTTGGGCAGCATGACACGGCAGACAGCTGCCCTTGCTACCAGCCGCCTGCTCGCTGCAACTTCTGGGTGCGTATGGTGGCAGCAGCCATTTCAACCCAACTCAATGGGCATGGCTCAGAGCCTCGAGGCTCAAGGCATCACCAGTACACCCCTGGCTGGTCAAAGGTGACGGTGGCGGAGCCGTCCTGGGTGGGGGGCATGATCTGCTGGAGCGGCGGCACATCCTCAAATACGGCTGCAGGTGGCAGGAAGGAGGAGGGAAAGAAGGTAATGCACGCCTCGAAGGACGGCAGCATGGCATGATTTGTTGGAGCGGCGGCACGTCCTCAAACACGGCTGCAGGGGGCGGCAAGGGCGGGTGAGGGGAAGGGCAGAGCATTTTGGATAACCTTGAGATGCAGAGACCGCAAGTAAAGTTGTAGCAGGCGGTGCACCTATCCAACACGTGCAGAAAACTGCAACACTTCCCTGCTCGCCGGCGTTCCACCGATCGGCATATGCACGCCTTCCAAAGGCGGCAGCACTCCGCTCACCGGGGCAGGTGGCGTTGGGGATCTTGAACAGGCCGTGCAGGCCCTTGAATGAGAACACCGCCTGGTCGCCCACAGACACTGTATGGTCAGTAAAGGGAGGGTTGTTGGCGGCGCCGCCGGGCAGCGCCCAAGCGATGTTGGTCACTTTCGGGGCGGGGCCGGGGGTGGGAGCAGGGGCAGGCGCAGGTGCCGGCGCCGTKGCGGGCGCCGGTGTGGGGGCGGGCGCAGGGGCATAACTGTAGCCGCTTCCACCGCCATAGCCATAGCTGTAGCCACGCAGCCCTGTGTTGTTGGACAAGGAGCAGAAGTTGGTGGGGATGTGTGGACAGTGAGGCGGCGGCGGCGGCGTGCCCGCTCAGCTTCTGCTGCCGCCCACCCTCCCAGCCCTCTGCGCCTCTCACCGCGCGCTGAGGCGGACCCTGCTGCCAGGCACAGCACCAGGACGGCGCACAGAGCCGCAACGCAGCGCCCCAGAGGCATGTTTGCAGGAGGTGGGGCCGAGCGAGCTTTGGACGAGCAGGCTGGGGCCCAGCCTTGGACAGTGGCAGCTGGTGGACTGATTGTGCTGAAGCAAAGCGCGGGAGGGGGTTCACACGCTCAGGAACCTGCACTTGCCGCCGCCGCGCTGCGTTGTGTGAGCCTACATCCAGCTGCCGGCAGCTACTGAGTTGCATGCGTGCTTTCAAAAGCAAGTTCATCACACTAGCGGTTGCATGAAGGTGCAGAGGGAAGGGACAGGTGAAATCACAGGCGGGTCCTCAGCGCAGCGCAGCCGAGCGTCCACCCCGCCGGTGCGAGCTTGAGCAGCGCTGCATGCCGGCCTCCTGCGCCGCACTCCTGCCGCTCTGCCCGCTTGCGGTCCACTGCGGCGGCTGGGGCGATGAGGGCAACGGTGGCGTTGCTCGGTGGCAACAGCGACGCCGTGCTGTTGGGTGCTACTACTGCCGCTATGGCTGCCCGCTGCTGCGATGCTGAGTAGCTGACGACCAGAACTGCCTGGTTGCCGCCGAGGGTGTACATAAGGTCAGCGCTGCCGCTGGCCAGGCCGGGCAGCGGCCGGGCAGGCAGGGCCGGCAGAGCAGCGCCGCTGCTGCCGACGCTACTGCACTGGGCGCCGCGCCAGGGCACGARGCKGCRNNGKGCWGNCWSKGTSCNAGRCWSGNTNCCASYMGTNCACKGTYRCGGTWGNNKWGWGTKCCGGAGCTNGNCTGGGCCATCCNAGGGNAGAGGNCTGTTCCAGCCGCGCAGCAGGGNCTGNCGGATGTCTCGCCTGCCGCGCCAGCGGCGGCGGCGCTCGAGCCGCAGGCGGCAGCGACAGCGCGCAGGCTGCAGYGCCCAGCGCAGGCCGTGCTGACGTTGGCGCTGAACAGCAGGGCCAGCCGAGGCTGGGAGGGGCTGGGGGCTGNCTGCCTGGGCGGCCGCAGGCAGAGGGGCGACCGCCAGCAGCAGCCCAGCTGCAAAGGCCAGGGCTCTGGCTGCCCTGAGCGTCATCTTTGCGTGCTGCTGAAGNCTGAGGACGGCCAGGAAGGGAATTGGAGTGTAAAATGTGAGTGCCAGCTGTCGCTTCATGCCTCTTGGGAGGCCTGTGCAGCCTGCCCCTGCAGTTCTCAACTCCCTGCTGCCCACAGCCAGTCCGCCGAAGCACACAGGCAGGAGCCAGGTGAGCTGGTGTGAGCAGCTGTGCCTTGGACGTCTGGCGCATGCCTCGTGCACACAAAAGGCAGCAGCAGCGTGCCCCACAACTCGAGGAGCGGCCAGCAGCAGGGCAAGGCCGCTGCCGGCCGCCGCCGCCGCAACGGCGCCGCCGCTCCATCTTGGCCGTCTCCTGCACTGCCACTAGCGCCGCACCACTGGACTCACTCACCATCTGTTGCTCCACATCGCCCACCACACCCCATGCGCAGGTCGCCACATGCTGGCCTGGCTGGGCGGCAAGCAGAAGCTGGTCCAGAAAGCCAAGGCTAAGCAGCGGGCACGTGCAGCAGCGGCAGGCGGCAGCGGCGGCAGCGCCTCCCGGCTACCCGTGCCCAAGGCTGCCACGGCGGCCCGCCCCATCAAGCGGCAGGCCACAGACGAGCCAGAGGCAGCACCCACATTCCCACGTGATGCTGCCATGCCGGCGCCAGGGGCGCAGCGTGGCGGGCGACCGCCGCTCGCGCCAGCACCCGCCAACC
>JADXDR010000095.1:134003-146697 GCA_025026875.1 Chlorella ohadii
TGGCTGTCTGCCGGCCTCGTGCCACCGCTGCCGCCGCCGCCGCCTATGGCTGGCTATCTATTTGTTCTGATCTTGCTTGTAACTGCCCTCAGGAATGGCCGTGGTACAGTATGAATGCACATTTACACGTATTGATGTCCCCAGCACCGCTGCCTTGCACTGCATCAACAATCCTGGTGGTGCAAAACATCTCACGATATATCCGCGGGGGCGTCGACGCGCCGGGTGGCGCCAGGCGGCAGATGCCGGCGGCGATGCTCAGCTCTCCCGCCCGCCGCCTGTCGATTGCGAAGGAGAGCAGTGATTGTTTCACAAGCTCGCAAGCACGGGTGCAGGGCGCCATGCTCTGCAGGGCGTTCCTGCAGGCCATGCCCCTGCCGAGCGGCGGGCGCYGGTGCGATCGCGSCCCTCGCCATGTGGGAATGCAAGAAACCCGGTCAGCCCGCCGCTGCTCCTGTGTCGCCCAACCCCTCATTTTCAACGCCGCCGCCGCCGCCGCCCACAGCCTCGCATCCAAACCCTGCCACGTGCTCCCTGGCTGCACATGCAGGTGCCGCTCAACCTGCAGGCGGCAGGCAGCACCCAGGTGTGATTTCCAGCCCAATGGGCCTCGCAGCCCCGCTGCAGCTGAGAATAGCAGCGCCACCCAGCCCACTGCGGCGCAGCCCAGCCCGCTGCCGCGGCAGTCGCCGCAGCCGGCCAACGGCAGCACGCACGTTGTTGTCAATGGCGGCAAGCTTGGCACTGCCAACAGCGCGTGTCAGGAGCAGGCAGCGCTGGCTGAGCGGCTGAACGGCTTTCAGCTGAACGCCATCCAGCCGCCAAGCGGCGAAGCCGCAGCTGCCGCAGCTGCTTCGCTCAACAACAGCACAGCCGCTGCAGGCCCCGGTGTGCCAGCAGCGGACACAGCTGCCGGCAGCAGCGCCAGCGGTGCAGAGGGAGCAGAGGAAGCTGGAGAGCCTTTCAGCCTGGTGCAGCGCCTGCCGCTGGCTGGAGGCAGCCTGGAGCTAGTTCGGCTGGAGGGCAGGCGCCTGCTGCGCGTCTGGCTGCCCCCGGGTGCGTGGGCAGGCAGGGGGTGAAGAGGGACTGACTCAGTCTGTTTGATCGCCAGTGATTTGGCCGCCTGGCTGTCTGGCTGGCGCACGTGCTGACAATGGATTGCGATGGCAGGTCCCAAGTGCAGCGGTGCGACCGGCAAAGCACTGTGCACGCGGCTTTGCTTTGTGGCGCTTGCCCCTTGCGTCCCGCCGCCGCTGCGCTGCCTGCAAGTTTACAATGGGATTATCTTGCCGGCTGCTGCAGGATACCAGCGGGAGGAGGCAGCCCGCCGGCCCTACCCCCTGCTGCTGCTGAACGACGGGCAGAACCTTTTCTTTGACAAAGAGTGAGTGATGGTTGCGGGTATGGTTTCGGGCGCTGGCGTGATGTTGCGACGTTGGTTTTGAGATCATGGCTTCGGATCTCGTGCTCTCGCTTTCACGTTGGCCCCTCACAATTTCGCTTTCACTCTGGCCCCTCACACTTTCACTTTCACTTTCGCTGCCGCGGCACTCACACTTTCACTTTCACTTTGACTTTCACTACTCACACTTTCACTTCCACTTTCACTTTGGCAGCACTCGCACTTTCACTTTCACTTTCAATATTGGTTTCCCTGCGTGTGACCTTCCTGCTGTGGTTTATACCTTCAGCAACATATTCACCCCTGTCCCTGCGCCCCACCGTCTCTTGCTCGCAGGTCGTTCAGCGGCCGCTCCTGGGCCGCAGCCGAGACGGCCGCCGCTCTGATCACCAGCGGCCAGCTGCCGCCCTTCATTGTGGCTGGCATTGACCATGCCGGCGCTCAGCGGTCGTTTGAGTACCTGCCTTACACGCCCGGCACGGGGCCAGGTGAGCGGCTGGGCGTGGTTGGATGTGCAATTTGCACTGTAGTGCACTGCAGTGCAGTGCTGCCTCTGCGCTGCTCACATGCCCTGCAGGATGCTGGCTTTGGGCTGCAGGCGCCTTCCGTTGCAGATGCTACCCAGTGGCACCGATCCCGCCATGCCTTGAACTACATGGTTGCTGCTGTCCCTGCATCATGGGTGTGCAGGCGGCTTCCGTTCCGATGCCGCCAAGTGGCTGGGCGGCGGGGTGGTGGCCTACATGGCCCGTGTATTCGACGAGGTGGGCTGCTGCTGCCGCTGCTGCTGCTGCTGCTGCTACCGCTGGTGCCGCTGCCGCTGCTGCCGCTGCTGCCTCTTCTTCCTTGTCAGGGTGGGCCCTACAAAGTGTGCGGCGCGGAGCAGCAGGAGGGTGTCTGCTGCCGTGCCAGGCAGCTGCGCTGCATAGCCTCCTTAGTGCAACGAGCCTTGACCTGCCTGACTGCTTGCCTGGCCCCTCAGATCCTGCCCTGGCTGGCTGGGCAGTATGGGGCTGCCCTTTCGGATCGCAACGCAACCTGGGCAGCATACCTGGTTCCCTGCCATATCGCAGATCCTGCCATGGCTGGCGGAGCACTANTGGGGCGGCCTCCGACCCCCAGCATGTGGCCCTCGGAGGTAGTGGCAGTCAAGCTGCATGTGGTCAAGGAGAGACGCATCAGTTGCAACTTCACAGCACCACCCCCGCCCCGTCTAGTGTGATGGGCGGCCGCTGCATGCTGGGTGCCTCATCTCCCAGCCTGCCTGCACCCAGGCGTGCCGCGCTTCCGACACACCAAGCGGCTGTGTGTTGTTGCGGTATTTCCATGCACCTGCAGGCTCTTCGTTCGGCGGCATTTGCACGCTGTGGGCTTGCATGCACTACCCTGGCCGCTTTGGTGCAGCCCTTGTGGAAAGCCCCTCGCTGTGGTTTGCCGATGAGAAGTTCCTCAGGTGCGCATTGGTTGTGGTTTGGCAGTGTGTGTTTCCTTTGGTGGATTGCAGCTGCGCATGTGGTTGAAAAACACCTTGGCCGGGGCAGCGCTGCCTGGCAGGGCCACCCTGCAAAGATCAGGCTGCAGCACTCGGGCAGCCTTGCAGAATGCCTTGGCGTGCCCTGCAGTGAGCACCTGCAGCAAACGAACATGTCTGACTGTGGATGGGCGCCAGAATCAGTTACTCGCGTGTTTCAATCTGGTATTGTCGTGCAGGGAGGACCTGCAGCAGTACGAGGGCTGCTTGCCTTTTTGTTCATCGCTGCGCAGATATTTAGATGGGCGTCTGAAACTTCTGTTACTGTTGTGCAGGGAGGACCTGCAGCAGTACGAGGGCACCTGGCCGCAGCGCATGTACCTGGCCATGGGCAGCAAAGAGTTCACCGGTGGGTGCAGTTGCGCCTGGGTGTCTGCTGGCCAGCCTTTCATAAGGGTGTGGGGCTCGCAGTTCTTGCTTACGAAAAGGTGTGTGCGAGGCATATGAATGTACCTGGCCATGGGCAGCAAAGAGTTCACAAGTGGGTGCAGTTGCGCCTGGGTGTCTGCTGGCCATCCTCTGATGGGAGACGGCAGGGTCGCACTGGCCAGCCCTTGGCAGCGGGTGCACATTATGGCATGCATACTCAGGGCAGCAAGGTTGGTGCAGTGGCGGGTTTGCGGCTTGCGACGGCCAGCTCTTTGGCAGGGGTTGCGGTTCATGCTGGGTGGTCACCACTGGGCATGCCCTGCTATTGTGGCTTGCGCCCGGCCTTCCTGAAACACCGCCATTTGAAGCGGCGGCCGCAGCCAATTGCAGCTTGGCCTGCGTCACCATGCCCAATCCTGGGCATGCTTCCTTCCTTCCCTTGCAGGCACACGCGGCACCGAGGCAGCTACCACGGGCGGCCAGTACGACCGCCTGCTTGTGGGATACTGCAAGCAGCTGGCGGCGCTGCTGGGCGGCCAGGGGCTGGGCGCCGACCGGTTGAGATGGGAGGTGCGCTGGAGAGCTTGTGCTTTTTCAGTTGGCAGGCAGTTTGGCAGCCTTGTGGGTCTTGTGTGGGCTTAACATGCGTGGCATGCATACCAGCTGGGGTGCGTCTGCAGAGGGCTGGACCTTCGGCAGGCGAGCAAGCTTGCATGTGCTGACATTGCGTGGCATACACCGCGGCGGCAGCGCCGCTCCGAGTCCCAAGCGTGCCTCACCCCAGTCTTCCCCACAGCTCACCGCTCTGTTCGCTCCCCCTTGCCTTCCTTCCCATTCTCTCATACATCGTTGCAAACCCTCAGAACTGTCTCGACCTCAACCTGCCTCCCAGATTACCACTCTGCTACCCTCTGCCTCTGCCTCTCCCTAATACCCAGATCGGCGAGAGTGCAGCGCACACCGAAGCGGCCTGGGCGGAGCGCCTGCCGCGCGCGCTGCCCTTCCTACTGCAGCCCTGGTGGGCGGGCGCAGCAGAGCGGCACAGCGGAGATCTGTTTTTCACAAGCCCTCGCAAGCTGCAGGCCGGCCAGCCGGCAGTGCTGTTTGTGCAAAAGGCCCGCAGCGCAACGCTGGCGGGGAGCCCCGGGCCGCTGCATGCACACATCGGCTTCAATGGGTGGCAGCTTGGCAGGGCAGAGCTGCAGCTGCAGCCGGCTCCGCAGCTGCAGGCGGCAGCTGGTGCGGCACAGGGCAGCAGCGGTGCCAGCAGCAACGGCAACGGCAATGGCAGCAGCAGCAGCGGCAGCGGCAGCAGTAGTACCAGCGGCAGCAGCGGCAGCGCTGAAGAGCCAGTGTGGTGGTCGGCCAGCTTTGTGGTGCCAGAGGATGCTTTTGAGATGCAGTTTGTGCTTACAGACGGGCGAGGCAAGTGGGACAACAATGCAGGTGGGCCGGGCCGGGTTGGGCAGGACAGGTTTTGAGGTTGGGCATAGGCTGGCAGATGTGACCATCGCGGTACTGTTGGGTGTGCAGTCGTGTTCACAGTGAGTGCGTACCAGCATGGAAAGCGCCGCAGACGCCGCATTGCAGGCATGCCTCCAGGCTGGCTGCAAATACACCACCGCTGGTCGCCCCTCCGCCCCTGTGCAGGCAACGATTTCTACCTGCGCTGCAAGCTGCCGCCCAGCGCGCTGCAGCCTGGCGCCAGCCACAGCCCAGACGCGCTGATTGCTGCGGCACAGGCGGCAGTCGAAGGGCCGGCAGACGGCTTGGCAGCACGCAACAGTGAGTGAGGCGGGCTGAGAGTGACCCGCATGATGCCTCAATGGCAGGCGTTGAAGACGCACCCTTGTGTTGCAGCCGCTGCTGAGCTGTGGCTGCATCCATGCGCTCACTGAGGAACATGTACAGTTTGTGCCTTCGCATTGAACTACCGTCTGGTGTAGATTGGCCGTGTAACATCGATGGCATTCAGTTCCTGGCTGCCACAGGCGCCAAGCTGTTCTTCACCGCTCCAAGGCACTCATGGCGGGGCATCCCCGATGTCGACACCCGACTGATCCATTGTAACTGCTCCATCTGCAGGCTCCAAGCTGTTGTGCACTGCTGAGGCCTGCGGCAGAGGCCCGCTGCTTACACCAGAACCATTATACTCCATTGTAACTGCCCCATCTGCAGTCACCAAGCTGTTCTTCACCGCACCAGAGGCGCTGTTGGCGGGGGCACCAGCTGTGCTGTACCTGAACCGCGCCCGCAGCGGGCCACTGCACGACAAGCCCAACATCCGTGTGGGTGGGGCGTTTGTGGGTGGACGGCACAGGGGGTTTGTGGGNNNGGGTGGGCGGGTGCGCAGACCTGTGCCAGCTGCTGGCAGGTGGGCAGATGAGCCGCTGCTCAGGCTGTTGCCATGGGGGATGCAAGATCGTGTGGGGCGGACTGTTGCACCGCATTGATGCGGAACATACACCCTCGTATCGCCCTGCAGGCTCACCTGGGCTTCAACCATTGGGCAGGCGGCAACAGCGAGCTGCACATGTCCCCCGCCAGCCTGCAGCACGGTCCTGGGGTGGACTGGTGGGCAACGCAGCCATTCCAGGTGCGGATACACTCCTTCTTGTGGTTGTGAAGGACAGGGTTGTGGGGATGCATTCGATGCGGGCAGCAAGAGTGACTGCTGCGCACTTTTGCAGCTGCACAGCAGGCCTGATGCCAACATTGTGCGCCAACAATGCTGAACATCTCCCATCTCACCTCTCGCCTGCTCGCCGCCCAACCCACTCTTTCATCCACGCCCAGGTGCCAGAGGACAGCTTCGACTTATCATTTGCCTTCACAGATGGCCACGGCTGCTGGGTGAGCAAGGCAGATTTTTCTGCCATTTATGCGTGGTTGTAGTATGGAGCAGTGGGAGTTGCGTCATGCAGGGCGGTGGCAAGTCATCAGTTGCCACTGGCCTCAGCGTGCTGCCGCCGCTGATATATCGTTGGAGCGTGCTGTCCAAGTGGCTGCTGCTGCTGCCGCCAACGATGCATCGGTCGCGGAGGCGGGCGCAATTGATTTATCAGTTGTGCCGGAATTGATTTATCAGTTGCGGCGGGCGCTGTGGGCAATTGATTTATCAGTTGTGCCGCTGCTGCGCAATTGATTTATCAGTTGCGGCCGTGGGGGCAATTGATTTATCAGTTGCMGCGGGSGCTGTGGGKAATTYATTTATCAGTTGCGGSGGGCGCCATGCAATTGATTTTTTGGTTGCCGCCTGCATCTTGTTATCCAATTCAACCGCCCCGCCCATGGTTTCTGTTCGTTGCAGGACAACAACGACGGCCTCAACTTCTCGCTGCTGGTGCTGCAGCCCGCCAGCGGCAAGCAGGGGGCGCCGCCTCGCACCATTGCATCCGTTGAGGTGAGCAGGTCAGATACAATGCCCTGGTGTCCTGTTGAGCATGCCTGCACGGTCCAAGTGCCTTCACAGCCATGAAGAGGAGCGCACCTTTCAACTGTGACAGGCCTACTTCTGCTCAACTCCTGCCTACAGGTGGTGGACCATGCATGCGGGCGGCAAGCTGCACAGCACGCATCCGTCGCTCTTCTTGACACAACAGCATTCCACTCCATGTTTGCCTCATACCACAGGTGGTGGACCATGCAGGCGGCACGCTGCACATCATGCAGCTATCGCGGCGAGCCGGCAGCGACCGGCAGAGCAAGGAGGCACGGTGAGTGGTTGGCGCCCAAGAGGCATTCAGGCAGGCCTGGATCCCGGACAGGCATGGCATAGCCCCACGCAGCTTGCAGCACACGCATTGCAGCATACACATGTCAGCCTGTGGCCTGTTTATGCACGTTCTTGATGGCGGCATTCTGCTCCACACCTCCACTGCACTGCAGGTGGACAGAGGAGAAGGTGTTGCGTGTGTGGACGCCCGCGGGCTGGACCAAGGAGGCCGCCCCGCCTGGCGGCTGGCCCGTGCTCTGGTGCGCTGGCGGCAGCACAGCAGATGCTGGTGTATCGCTGCCGAGCAGCCAAGTGGCTGAGATGGTGCTGCATGTTGCACTGTACAATGCGCCCCTGCTGCCTGCACTGCCGGCTTCCCCTGAGCCTGCGCTTGGCTGCTATCGAGCCTTCGGTCCTGTGCCCGCATGTAACAGCAGGGGCACAATTCTGTTTGCATCCCGGCTTGTGACAGCTACTGCAAATCTTTTGTGCATCCCGGCAGGATGAACGACGGCCAGAACATGTTTGAGGACCACCTGGCTCACCAGGCAAGTTTCTTTTCATGCCTTTGCAAAACCCATAACCATACGTTTGCTTAAAGCACGACCGCCATGTTTGGGGGCCACCTGGCTCACCAGGCAAGTTTGTTTGCAGGTTGCATGTCTTGCCACCAACCCTGTTCACTGCCAAGAGCTGCTGCCATGCCCGGGGCTCTGTTGCCGCTCGCCATGCCTTGTGCGCGGACACCTTTTGCCTGTGGTCCAATAGCCTGCGGTCCAATTGCCTGCCCCACCCGCTCCCTGGCTGCTGCAGGGCGCAGCCTGGAATGTGGGGTGAGTGCACATGACTGCAGGCTTTAGAGTGGGAATGCATGTAGTAGTTGCCCCCTCTGCCCCAGCAATGCCTGACGGAGTGTCCCTTTTGTGCCGTTTGCACGTCCCCCCCGCGCAACCCCACTGCCGCTCCCCGCTCTGCTGCCGCAGCTACTGTGCCGCACACCTGATCGGCAGCGGCGTGCTGCCGCCGTTTGTGATTGCGGCGGTGGACAGCGCAGGGCCCATGCGCTCGCTCAACCTGCTGCCTTACAAGCCAGGTGGGCACATTTGGGATAGATGGGTCGTGCTCAGCAGGCTGGTTCGACTGGAAGAGTTACAACTTGGCGATTCTTCAGAAGTTCTGCTGCGTGGTCTGTGAACACGTTAGATCGCATCCTCTGATGCGGCGTCAACCCCTTCTGCTGCACATGTGCAGGCACCGGCCTGGGCGGCTTTCGTGGGGACGCCGAGCGCTGGCCGGGCGGCGGCTGTGACGCCTACCTGCGCCGGCTGCAGCAGGAGCTCGTGCCTCTCGTGCAGGTGGGGATGTTCTAGGATCTGTATCAAATTTAGAGAGCATGTTTTCGCAGCACCTACCTGCGGCGCCTGCAGCAGGAGCTGATGCCGCTAGTGAAGGTAAGACCAGATTTGAGTAGCAGTTTAATGGGGTCAGCAATTCTAGGTCTGCGCTGGCCGCAGCAGGAGCTGATGCCTCTTGTGCAGGTGGGTGGGGCTCTTCGGCAACTGCTTGGGTGTGCCGGCAGAACCARCCAGGATCTGTTCTGCAGTGGCGCTGCCATTGTGTGCATTGCTGTTTGCTGAAACCAACCGGTGCGGTTGTTTGTCCTGTTGTGCAGGCGGAGTTCAACACGTCGAGTGACCCCTCCAGGACCGCGTTTGGTGGCGGCTCATTTGCCGGTGGGTACCCTGGAGGGTGCGCTTGTGTGCATCAGAGTGAGCTCGACTCCTGGAGGCTGGTTGCTGGACTCCTGGATGCTGGTAATGATTCCGCTCGACCTGCCCTCACATCGTGTTCCTTGCCCTGCAGGCGTTACTGCGCTGTATGCCGCCATGCACTGCCCCCACGTCTTTGGCGCCGTGCTTGCGGAGAGCCCCAGCCTGTGGATCGCAGAGGGCCGCTTTCTGGAGCAGGATCTGAAAAGCTACCGCGGCCCGCTGCCGGAGCGCATCTTCATTGGCTGCGGTGAGCTGGAGAGCATGTCTCTGCACATCTTGGGTTGGTCAGAATAGAATGAAGCGGTACCATCGCCGGCTGCCGGAGCGCATCTTCGTTGGCTGCGGTGAGAGGACGGGGCTGCACATGCTCTGTGGTGGGATGGCGAAATGCATCTGTCCACAGCATGGCAAATGGAACGCGCTGGCAGGAGGCCGGCTGCCCCCAAGGCGGGAGCGCAACCTACCTGCCATGCTGCTACCTGGGGTGTCAAATGCCGCTGCCCATGACTCATTCTCCTTGTGCTGCAGGCACCAAAGAGTACAGCGCCACTCGCGATCACGAGCGGTGAGCGGGCCTGGTCACCTGTAGGCAGCTGCAGCCTGCTCTGCTGTGCTGCTGCCGCCACAGAAGTGCTTCTTGAGGAGGCACGCGTAGTGTACACCATACTTCCATTGATCAGCCATCCCACAGTTTCACTCCTGCTTGCCGCAGCGCCGATGTGGATGCCTACCTGCTGCATCAGTATCGCGAAGCGGCCGCAGCGCTGGAGGCGGCAGGCATGCGGGGGCCGCAGCGCCTGCGCTTTTTGGTGGAGGTGCGTGGTACACTTGCTTGTTACGAGTGGCTAGGTAGCTGTGGCGCTGCCTGCATGCTGTGCAGAACGCAACTGAGCGTGGCAGCGGCGGCGCTGTCTGGTGGTGGTGCGCTGCCATCTTGGATGCGGCAGTGGGTGCATGGCATGCTGTGCCACAAGGATGCGAGGCGCCATTCAACCAACCTGTATGAAGCAGCACCCTTCACTGCCTTTGCCAGCTTCCGTTCTCCTGGTTTGCAGGAGGACGCAAGGCATCGAGAACAAGTTTCGAACCTCCGCTCACTGTCGCTGCCTGCCTCTCGTTTTGTTGCAGGAGGATGCGGGGCAACGAGAGCACGCTGCAGGCTCAGCTCACTGTCGTCCTCTGCCTCTCGTTTTGTTGCAGGAGGATGCGGGGCACCATGAGAAGGCGTGGGCCTGGCGGCTGAGCGGCGCCCTGACCTTCCTGCTGTCGCCCTGGTGGGATGCTTGATGAAACGCAGCCAAATCGGCACGTATAGAGAAGATGCGCTGCATCCTGGTGCCACGACTGCTGCGCTCAGCAACGCACAAACGAACCTGTGCCACATTTCACCCAGCATCGCAATACACCAAACAGCCGGCGCCTAACCAGAGTATGCTCTTTTGATGCTGTGCACTCTCCTGACCATGTGTGTGCTACGTATTCTATACATATCGGCCTTTTGATCCCGGCGTGCTGCCACTGTTGGCCTTCTGTCCTCTCTGAGGCGCAACCTTGCGGTCGGTTGCTGTTGTCAGCAGCAAGCGCACGTTCGTCCCAATGAACGAATCCTTCACGCCTGTTTTGTATCCGACCCTATGTACGGTACTGCTTTTGTTTCGCCACCAGTCTACTGTATCAATAACAAGTCATACATCCCTCGCCACTTTGAGCGCCTGCGCTTGCCTACTCGGCTTTTCATTTCTTTGCTCAGCTCGCCTTTTGAGAACCCAGAGGTCCGATGCCCCATTTGATTGCTTCCAGTGTAACAAAACGAAGATGCTGGCCATGTGTTCCAGTTGTAACAAATCAGGCTGTGTGGGTTGTTGTGCCCCGCAGGTTGCGTGGCTGCGCCGCAGCCTGAGGATGGGCGGCGGTTGGCAGCGCCCGCAGCAGGCGGCATGGGAACTCAAACCTCGCGCAGCTCAGCTCGCTTCAGTTCAGAGGGGTTTGTGAGCCCGGCGAGATCAGCACCGCGGCGCCGACCTCCCCGACAGAAAATTTGGGGCGACAGCTGCGCGACAGCGCGGGTGAGGCTTCCAGCCGCCTGGTGCTGTTGTGCGGCCTCCGGTCGTTGATCACGCCGAGGTCCCCGTGCCGCTGCCCGCCCACTCGCCGCCGCTGTGGCGCCGCCTGCTCTCTCCGCCACGGCACTGCCGCCGCCTTCACGACTGCCGCTGCTATTCAGCCTTCCCACCCCGACCTTATGCCCTCCCTGCCCCACCCTCCAGGCACGCGGCTGCCATGCCGGGCGGCCGGGCGGTGAGTCGCGTGGGCGGCGCGCCCGCCAATGCCAGCCTGCGCATCAAGCTCAGCGGCGGCGGGTGCGGATTCGAGCCGATGGGTGCTCCGGCCTTGGAGCCGTATTACGAGCCATGGCGCCAGCCGCTGCACCCACACAACCAGGCCCAGCACCCATATCAGCAGCAGCAGCAGCAGCAGCACCCGTGTGACTACCGGGCATACCCCACCAGCCAGCCTGCCTGCCGCTATGGCGATAGCAGCGGCAGCTGGGGCGCAGCTGAGGCGTATGCTCCCCAGCAGCTGCCGCCCTGGCAGGAGCAGGGGCGCCTCACCGTCACGGTGCAGAATGGCGGTGCGCCATTGCCACCATGGCAGCCGCAGCAGCCAGGGCAGCAGCAGGAGCAGGCTTTGCCGCCATGGCAGCACCAGCAGCACCAGCAGGCACTGCCGCCATGGCATCCGGAGCAGCACCAGGCACCGCCACCCTGGCAGCACGCAGACGCACAGTTGGCAGTCCCTCTATGGCAGCACCACCACCAGGCGCCGCCGCCATGGCAGCACCAGCAGCACCAGCAAGCACTGTCGCCGTGGCAGCAGCAGCCGCCCTGGCAGCACACAGAGGCGCCGCCACCTTGGCAGGCCATGCCAAGCAGCAGCAGCACCAACAGCAGTGGCGTCCCAGGCATGGCTGCGGCGCAAGGGAGCGCAGCCGTCAAGCAGCAAGGCAAAGGCAAAAGCAAGCAGAAGAGCGGCGGGAAGGCACAACTGCCGACCCCACCGCCTGATGTGCATGCTCAGGCCCATGCACAGCGTGCCCAGCAGCAGCAGGCAGCTCAGAAGCCGCAGCAGCAGAAGGCGCAGCAGCCGCAAAAGGCGCAGCAGCAGCAGCGGTTGCAGCAGCCTCAGCAGCCTCAGCAGGGCNACCCCCAAAGCAGGCGGCGGCAGCAGCCCCTGGAGAGAGCCGACCTCCCCTCCGCCTTGGGCTGCCGCCAAGCGGCAGCCGCAGGCCAAGCGCCAGCAGCCGCAGGCCAAGCAGCAGCAGGCCGCCCCCAGCCGCCCGGCGCCGAGCAACCCTGCGGCCACTCCCGCAGCAGCAGCTACCCCCGCCGCAGCCAGCCCGCTGTTAGCAGACTACACACCGGCGCCGCTGTCCGCTGCCGCAGCTGCCACCCCGCTGCTGGCTGATTATACGCCCGCGCCACCTCCGACAGCCAGTGGCAGCCAGGCGCAGCCGGCAAGCTCAGCCCGCACTGTGAGCCCAATCGTGCCAGATTTCATCCAGCGCCTGTGGCAGGAGCGGGAGGCGCAGCAGGCGCAGCAGGGTGTACAGCAGGAGCCAGCCACCCCTGACGCCCTGCACGGCGCCCGTCCTGGCTCTGCGGCGGCGCCAGCCGCGGCTGAGCCTGCAGCCCAGGCAGCTGCAGCTGTGGCGCCGGCATGCACTGCTGCCACACCCGATGCTGCGGCGGTGACAGCRGCTGCGGCGCCTGAGGCTGAGGCAGAGATAGAGGAGGGAGAGCTCGTGGGAGAGTGTGCCAGCAGCAGCGGCAGCGAGCCGTGGCGTGAAGCACTGTCCCCACCAGCCCACAAGAAACCGCCGGCAGGCGGGCAGCAGTGCAGCAGCT
>JADXDR010000095.1:153330-163362 GCA_025026875.1 Chlorella ohadii
GGCTGCCGGCGGCAGGCCGGGCATTTCAGGAGGCAGCCCGCGCAGCTCGACGTGGCGTGCGTGGGGCAGGCGGGCCGCCAGGCCGGCCAGCAGAGCCGCCGCCGCCTCCAGATCCGGCAGGCCGCGCTGGCGCAGCGCAACCAGGGCAGCACCCACGTCAAGCGCCACCGAGCGATAGGCGGTTGCGCGGTAGGCTGCCAGGAATGCACGCCCAGTGAACTGCACCACGGGCCTGCGGCAGGAGAGGCCAGAGCAGAGGGAGTATTCAGCTGGGGTAAAACGGCGACGTTGTCCTGGATAAAGCCCGTGGTAGTGAAGCGGCCAGCTGCGCGGCGGCTGCCCCGCCCGAGCGGCGGCGGCTCCCCCAGCCCGCCAGACCACTCGCCTGCGCCGCTGCTCCTGGTCGTCGGCCAGGACGAGCTCCAGGATGCTGCACAGCAGCTCCTGGGGCAGCTGGGCCAGGCCGGCGGCGGCGGCGGGCCGGGCGGCGGCGGCGGCGCGCCGCTGCTGCGCCGGCCKGCCACAGCTGCTGCTGCCCGCCTCGGGCGTCAGCGGCCTCATGGCGCCGACGTCCTGCGCGGCGCGCGTGGAACAAACGTGGGGTAAAAAGTGGAGCAGCCGGCATGCAGCTGAGGTAACCAGATGGGGAAATGTGTGGTGGCGGAGGCGGGATCCGCGGCCGGCGGGYTAAGTTGGSCAGCCGCCGGGMACCAGGACCAGCAGCATGCATGCCAGCTGCKAGTGSACCAGCTGCAGAACTCACCATGGGGGCTGGCTGTGGCGGGGGTGCGGCGGGATGCAGGCGGCAGGCGGCGAGCGCCGCCGCTGTGGCGTGGGGCGGCGGCGGAGGCGCTGCAAGCGCCGTAGGCCCGGCAAACGACTGGTACATGAGCCCCAGGGAGTCTAGGGCCTTCGAAGCGGGTGTCCCGATGATCTCAGCAGCCCGACACGAGCTTAGGGCGGGCTTACTCCTCCGCACACGCTGGTCTGGCAGGGCCAGCCTCGGTGGGTTTTCGTCGCCTGCAGACTTTGGGCAGTCCTTTAATGGCCGGGTGATCGCTTGCAAGTCGCGGGGAGGGCTGGAGCAGTGGGGTTGCTCCTGCAATTGCTAAACAAGGAGAGGAGCGCCTTTGCCTGCTGCGGACGCGTCTAAACAGCCTATTGATGCGAGATGGGTGTTTTCACGTGCAGGAAAAAACTGCCCCTGGCCAACAGGGGGACCACTTGGTCGGCGGCAGCAGCCCGGCCTGCACCCGCCTTTCCTGGGGTCTGGAGCCCATCTGCTGGGTCATATGTGCACAGACATTGTCGGCTGAGCCTCCGGCCCGCCCCAAACATCGGTCACATGTGGGCAGCCATCGGCCCACCATGCCGCACGGGAGCGCACCTCAGCGAATATCAATTACAGGCGGGCAAGCACAGTGCAGAGGACTCCTGCCCATCACACATACATACAGTACAGCAGCGGGGGGTTCACGGACAAAAAACAGGCAGGCAAACGGGGGCAGCAGCGCCGCGCCAGGCGCCGGCGGCGGAGCGTCCCTCACGAGCTGCCGGCGGCGGCGGAGACGGTGGCCTTGAGTGACCCTGACGCCTCCTCCTCGCTGCCTGCCAGCTTGGAAAACTCCACCGCCTTGCTGCCCGCCTCCAAGTGCTGGTCCTCGTTGAAGTGCGAGCCCGCCTGCACAGGACAGGGAGGGACCGCGGGGCCGGCAGGGGGCAGGTTTGGCGGGCGGCAAAGGTGACCATGCATGTGCGCCTGGCTGGGTGGGGCCACGCGCCCACTGGCTGGGCCATGCAGCACCCGGCTTCAAGCGGTGCAGCTGGCACAGTATGCAGGCAGGCGGTGGCCTTGCAGGCAGCACAGGCCTCGCGCAGGGCCGGTGCAGGTGCCACAGCACGAAACCACAGCACGAAACCCCAGCACGAAACCCCAAACAGCAGAAGGCCGGCTGGCTGACCAAACCACCGCAACCTGGCGGAGCGAACCACCCACACCGACCTGCTCCCAGTGCACGATGGAGGCAAAGTGCCGCTGGCAGGCGAGGCAGATGATGAGGAAGAGCGTGCACATGCCGAACATAGTGGAGAGGGGGAAGGAGCTCACCTGCGGGGCAGGGCGGCAGGGTGGGAGGGTCGCCAGCTCAGCCGCCGCTCAGCCACCCGCGGCCCCCACGCCCGCCCCCGATCGCCGCTTGGGGCTGCGCGTGGTGACAAACGCCGCCGCCTCCACCACGCCCTGCTGCTGCTGCTGCGCTGCTGCCGCCGCCGCCGCCCCGGGCAGCCCGGGTGCGTGGTGGTGGTGCCCTGCTGCTGCCGCCAGCTGCAGCGGCAGGCGCTGCCGCCGCGATTTGAGCAGCGGCACCACCACCGACAGCTGGTAAAAGTGCCAGGAGCAGAGCGCCCCGGMGGCCAGCATCACAACAACCATGCTGAACGTCACCCCCAGCCGAATCTTGCTCACCTGCAGGAGGGGGAGGGGAGCAGYAAGGGCGGCGCGTCAGCGGATTGCTCTCTCGATGGCGCGTGCGGCGCKAAAACACCGCCACTCTTGCCCATGCACAGCGCTGCAGGCCCCAGGCATCTGCACCAATCCAGGCGCTGCCACCAAGAAAGCAAGCCACGCATGTCCCGCTGCCCCTCTGCTCACGTTGTACAGCACCACGCAGACAAAGAGGTGCCAACAGCAGTTGGCCAACAAGCAATCCAGGCTGGTCGAGTACTCCCTGACTCACGTTGTACAGCACCACGCAGACAAAGAGGTTGAGCGGGACGCGGAAGAAGTTGATGATGGTGCTGCGCATCTCTTCAGGGACGTACGCGCTGCGGCAGTTTCAGGTGAAACAAAGGAATGGATTGATCGCCGGAGGCAGCCACAGCGGAAGAAGTTGATGATGGTGCTGCGCATCTCCTTGGGAACATTTAAGCACTGCGGGAGCAGCGGAAGAAGGGGGAACGGGCAAGGGAGGCCTGGGCATGCGCTGCAGGCAAGGAAACCGTGCGCACGCGCCACCAGTGTCCCACAACTGCTGCTTCAAGCTTGCAGGGCTACAGCAGGCAAATGCCTGCCCACCTGCGCATGGTCATCATGGAGGGCCAGAAAATGCCCACCAGCACCTCGAAGCCACAGAAGGCCAGCAGCTGCACCTTGCCCTCAAACGTGATGCCGCCGGGGCTGCGCAGCGGGAAGGACAGCAGTTGGTGAACCGCACAAGAACCCAGTGCGGCAAGGGGGGCATCCGAATGCTGGAGGCCAGCAGCGGCAGTCAAAGCAAGGCTGCTGACGCTGAGGTTGGATGCACATCCACTGAAGAGCATTCTGAAAACACAGCCCCCCAAGGACTGCCTGGAGACCGGCACAACCATCTCAAATCCTCACAAGCACTAGCCCCCAATCTGAACTCACTTTTCGGCCGTCTGTGTTGTGCGCGGAGCGCTCTGGTGGTACATGACTGGCACGAAGAGCAGTGCGGCCGCCAGGCCAAACACCAGCTGCATGTAGCGCTCCACCTTGAACCTGCAGTAGCAGTTGGGGTGGAGAAATTGATTGACCCGTTCAGCTTCACACTCCTCCTTGCGTGCCGCAAAAAAAGGAGTTTGAGAAGCAGACGGGCACGCACTGCCACAACCTGGCGGCAATGAGCATGCACCGCTGTTCCACGAACTTGTGCCATCGCTGCCCACAACTCACTTGCTGTTGTTGGAGAGCAGGCGGCCCGCCAGCGCCGACCCNACCATGCTGCTGACCATGAAGCAGGCAAAGATCATGCCGTGCGGGATGCGCTCCTTNTTGGGGCTGCACCAAAGGCATCAAGAGCCGGGCAGAAAGTTAGATGCTTGCAAGGCTAGTGGCCATTGAAGCAGGCAAAGATCATGCCGTGGGGGATGCGCTCCTTGTTGGGGCTGTGCAGGAGGAGTACAGGTGCAGAGTGTGTCGGCTGCTTGCCTGGCTAGCAGCCATGAAGCAGAGACATGCCATTGTTTGGCAAAAGTGCAGGAAGCAAATGCAGTGCGGCAGCAGGAATCGCCAGGTGCAGACAGCCAACAGCCAGACTGCTAATGCAGCGCCGCCCCGCAAATACACTCTACCCCTCAGCAGCGCCAGCCCACCTGAGCGCGGGGGTCCACAGGAAGACAAAGGTGTACATGGACGCTTCAAACAGCGACTGCATCGCGCCCAGCAGCGCAATCTTGGGCTCTGCAGGCATGTGGGAGGGGCAGGTGGAGGCCTTGAGCGCTGGGCAGCACTGGGCTGGCCTGGGCTTGCGCGCTCACGTGCTCACACGACCAGTTGGATAGGGGTCCAAACAAGACTCATTCGACTTGGCATGTATCTGGCCCACGCCCGCCTCACCGTTCCAGATGAGCTGCGCGGCCTTCTTGAAGCCGTCGGTGGTGCTGCTGCTGGCGCTGGCGTCGCCGTAGTTCTCCGACCAGGTCCAGGCAATGATGCAGCCGCCCACGGTCAGCACGGTGGCGGCCGCGTCAAACGGCGCCACGGGGCCAAGGCTGAGGTTCTCCACCAGCACGTTGGCCACCAGGCCTGCATGGGCAGCGAGTGTGGTGGGCTGGGATTAGGATAGGGTCACGATGGCAGCTGGCATGCAGCATGGTTTCCACGTGTGCTTTGTCCGGTACACAAAAGCCCAGTGGTTGAGTGCGCTTGAACAGCTGCGTCTGATAGCACCTGAAGGTCAGCAGGCGGAAGCAACTGCCAGCGACAGTAGTTGCGCGGCACAGCAGGCTGCCTGCTGCCTTGCAGCATTCGGTTCAACAGCACACTCCCGACTACATGCAAACGCAGCAACTAGCAGCTCCCTCTTTAAAAGCGCACCCGACAGGATGGCCATCAGACCGTTGCCCAGGAACACCGCCTGGCTAAAGGTGCCGCCCAGCCAGTCGGCCGAGTAGCCACGCTGTGTAGAGGGCAGGGCGGGGCGTGGGAGGCATTCGGATAGTGTGTGGGTGCAGCAAGAAACCAGATTTGCAAAACCAGGCCCAGCATTGAGCGCAGCGCTGCGCGGGTTTCCAACTGGCCCAGTTCGCAGCGTGCCGGCAGCGCTGCACCCAGCAGCCTGGGCACGCAAGCGAGCAAAACCCTGTGCACGGATGCAAACATCCCAGCCCAGCTGACCTTGAAGTGCTCAGACACGAGCCACGACTCAAACGCGGAGAAGAGGAGGGAGGTGGCGATGCCGCACAGCACGCGCCCGCCGCACAGCACCCAAAAGTTGTTCACGTGCTTGGTCAGGCAGCCCAGAGTGTAGGTCACGCAGTAGATCAGGGCTGCCCGCTTGCGGCCGCTGCGGGGAAGGTAGGCGAGCAAGGGGCGGCAGCGGTGAGCCAAGGCGGCGGGGGCGCGGCGGCAGTTGGGCGGCGGTTGGGGGCCGGGCGGAGGCGGCGCGCATGCGGCTGTTCAAACAGCCCTGCAGCGAGCGCTTGGCAGGCGTCGGCACGCTTGCCACTGGCCAATGCATCAACCCACAGGCCGGGCTGGCAACGCGCACTGGTACCAAAACAACAGCAGACGCACTGTTTGTCTGCGAGGGCGCCGACCACGGTGCCAAAGACCATGGAGGAGCCAAAGCCCGCGATGAACAGCTTGCCGATCTGGCCCATGTCAAAGCCATAAAAGTCGTACAGCCGGTACACGTGGGGGCCCTGCAGCCAGTCGCCGGCTGTCGGGAGGGCAGGGAGGGGAGCGCAAGGGGGGCGAGCGGCTCAGGCGGGGCAGCGGCGGCGAGCGAGCGAGCGCGGCGCAGGGAGGCTGCGTAGCGGCGGCCCCGGCTCTGATCGCTCACCCATCATCAGCGAGTACACGATCAGGTAGTTGTTCCTGAAGAGCGTGAACTCCCGGGTGAAGTTGGCCTTGCCGTCCTTGCCGGCGCGGTTGGCGTACTCCAGGGCCGCCGCCAGCACCGCGGCTACCCCAAAGACGATCCAATAGAACTCCATGGCTGCCCAGCTGCCTGCTTCAGCCGCTGCCGCGTGCGAGCGCTAGTACAGCGCTGCAGGGAGCTGCTCGGCTGGCCCTTACGCAGTGCTAACGTGCGTAGCAGTGATCGAGCAGCGTGGGCAAGGGGTTGGCAGGAGCGATGGGGCCTGCCCTAAGCAGGCTTCAGTTGAGTTGAGTCGAGTGGCTGGGCAGCGCAGTGGGGCCTGCTTTCGCAGTGGCGCGGTTCCCCAAGCGTGTGGATCACTTGCCAGCGCCGCTGGGCGCGCCCGCAGCGATCACATGGCCTGCTGGGGTTGCGAGCAGCACAGCAGGCTGAAGCAAGGTGCTCCATACCGCTTGCAAGCACATCGGACAATCTCAGCGGTGCACTCAGAGTGGTCAGCAGCAGCCTGGGGCCCTGCAGCGCGCTGAAGCGCCATCCCTGCTTATGCACGCAGCCAACGCCGCCTCCGCGCGCCTGCTGCACCTGCCCACCAACCGGCTAGCGGCTCTGCGCGCTTTGGCGGGTGCCAGGCGAGGTGCAGCGGTCATGGCAGCCCCTGCCGCCAGTGGTGGCGCCGCTGCTGCCGCCGCTGACGGCCCAGCCAGCGCCGCGGCAGGAGCGCGGCCCAAGGTGCTGGTGCTGACCGGGCCCACAGCGGTGGGCAAGACCAAGGCCAGCCTGGCGCTGGCGGAGGCGCTGGGCGGCGAAATCATTTCGGCCGACTCGGTGCAGGTGTACCGCCGCCTGGACATTGGGTCCGACAAGGTGCGTTGAGAGTGGGATTGAACCAGCAAACAACGAGGTTCGCACCCCAGTGTGCATGTTGTGACACATACACGCACTTGGATTCAGGCCGAGGTATCAATGCTCTGGATGGGCGGATGCTGCTGCAGCACGCTTGCGCAACAGCGGCAGCGGCAGCGCATGTGCAGCTCACGCTCTGTGCCGTTTCCCTCCCACCCTGCCTCGCCTGCCGCTTCACCCCAACACCAACAGATCCGGCCCGAGGAGCAGAGGGGTATCCCGCACCACCTCATCGATGTGCTGGACCCAGAGGCCGAGTTTTCGGCCGGCGACTTTTTCACGCTGGCGCGCGCGGCGGCGGAAGACATCCTGCGGGTACGCTCGCTTTGTGCTGCAGGGGCCATCTCCTGTTCGATTTGTTGTTTGGGTTTTATGACAGATGAGGTCCAAGTGCTGCAAAATGCGCCTGCTGCTGATTTCAGTGGGGTTGGATGTTGGCAGCTTTGTCTTTGCGACCTCGGTTCCCATTCGGGTTCGCAGCTTGGGTTTTGCCGGTTTTGGTTTTGGTTTTGCAGCTTTGGCTTTGGCTTTGGCCCTTGGACTTTCACTGTCACTTTGGCCCCTCACACTTTCATTTTGGCTGCGGCTCGCACTTTCACTTTTACTTTGGCGCCACTCTCACTTTCACTATCAGTTTGCGGCACTCTCACTTTCACTTTCACTTTCACTTCGGCGGCACTCACACTTTCACTTTGGCCCTCACACTTTCACTTTCACTTTGGCGTCACCACGTGACCACTTTGGTTATCAATCCGACCCATCATGCAGGCCAATGACGCGTGCTCCTGCCCTGCCCCTGCCCCTGCCGCAGCGCGGGCGCACGCCCATCGTGGTTGGCGGCACAGGGTTCTACCTGCGCTGGTTCATTCATGGCAAGCCGGCCACACCGGGTGCCACGCCAGCCAGCGAGGCGGCGGCAAGGGAACGGCTGGAGCAGGTGGGAGGAGGTGGAAACGTGGGGAATTGCTTCAAGGATAGAAACGTGTTGGGAGGAGCTTTGCGATACATATGACGGCAAAACTCGAAGACTGCGACTTGTGGCTGCTGCTGTGCTGCTGTCAGGAGGGTTCGTTTTGCATCCTGCACTGCCGCTGTAGGGCAGCGTGCGTCTCGGGTGAAAAATGCGCGTTCGTGCTGGATGCACAACTACCTTAACCCAGCTCCCATCCGCAGGCCTACGCAGCGGCGGCGGCGGCGGCGGCGGGCAAGGCACCCGCAGACCTTGCCCCCGAGGAGCGCTGGGCAGCTGGCTGCGCCCTGATCGAGTCTTTAGGAGATGCGGTTTCAGCGGAGCGGCTGCGAGGGGAGCCCAACAACCAGTACAGGCTGCTGAGGGTGGTGGACATCCTGCTGCAGACCGGCGGCCGCACGCTGGCAGGTTAGTTGTTGAGGGGCGCTGCTCCAGCTGCTGCAAGTGCAGTGCGATAACACCTTGCCATGCCTGGAGCGGGGTGAGCTGTTACGCTGCAGGCCGGCGGCCGTACACTGGCAGGTGGGATGGGGTGGTGAGGGGGGCTGCCTGCCACCCCACGCCAGCTGATGGATTGAAACAGCACGTGCCGGGCAGAAGGTAATAAATGTGTGAGGCGTTCTCCTCTCCTGTGGGTGTCAACCGGACCGCTTCTCCTCTCCTTACCGCAGAGCTAGACTTGGATGCGCAGCGGCCAACTGACTACGACTGCCGCTGCTTCTTCCTGCACCGCCCCCGGGCCGAGCTGTACCGCCGCATCGACGGACGGGTGGAGGAAATGATGGCGGGCGGGCTGCTCACGGTGAGTTTCTTTGGTGCATTTTTTGCGATTTTGGACTTTGAAGCAGGGCAGCGGTCAGGATGATGGGCGGGTGCAGGAAATGATGGCGGGCGGCTGCTGACGGTGAGTTTGGGCCAGCTCTGCTGCGTATTTGGACTTCGATGTATGGAGGCGTTCAGCGCTGACTGGTGTGGCAAAAATTGTGGCTGGTGGGCTGCTTACGGCAAGTCGTCAGGATCCGCATTGGGAACAGACAAGGCGGCTGGTCGCCAAAAGTCGCCCAGAAAAGAGTGGCTGCTGCTGATCGTTCTATGGTGTGCCCGGCAAGGCGTGCTGACGTGACTTGTTTTGCACAAATGCCAGGCGGCGCTCTTGACCGCTTTGCGGTCAACCAGCCCGCCTGTTTCCTGCAGCCCCCTGCGCCTTCCCCCGCCGCCCAACACATGCAGGAGTGCCAAGAGGTGCTGCTGAAGGCCGGCATCGTCCCAACTTCAATTGTGCATCTTCCTCCCGGCCTTTGACCTGACTCGCAGTAGCCTTTTTTCCCGTTTGATGCCTCCAGGAGTGCCAAGAGGTGCTGCTGGATGCCGGCATCGAGCCCAACTCCAACTGCGCATCTTCCTCCCGGCCTTCAACCTGACTCGCAGTAACCTCTTTTCCCGTTCGATGCCTCCAGGAATGCCAAGAAGTGCTGCTAGATGCGGGCATCCAGCCCAACTCCAACTGCGCATCGCGAGCCATTGGCTACCGGCAGGCGGGAGAGGCGCTGCAGCGCTGGCACGCCGACCCCGACTCCGTCACTGAGCAGTCTGTGGTGAGTAGGGTTCAGCTGCAATCAAGGTGTGGTTTCTGCATGGCGTGCTGCAGCGGTGGCATGCTGCTCCGGCTTTCTTACTACGCGTTGACCGCTGCCAACGTGCTGGTCTTGCTGCCCAACTCGCACCTGCCCCTGCAGATCCAGGCGGTGCAGGCGGTGCAGGCGGCATCGCGGCAGCTGTGCCACAAGCAGATGACGTGGTTCCGGGACGAGGAGATGTTTAGGTGAGAGGAGGGTGGGATGTGACTGGCTTGCAATATGGTGGGTTATACCTGTGCTTGAAGCAATGCAGTCGCCCAAGGGGAGCAATGCCTCTTCAGTTTTGGCTGACCTTGCACTTCCTCCCTGCAGGTGGATTGATGCCACCCAGGGAGAAGAGGCAGTGCTTGCCGAGATTCTGCAGCGCTGGGCGGCGCCGGCGCACGAGGGCGGCTGCGGCGACAGCGGGCGCCTCACGTGAGCAGGGCAGCTTGAGGTTTGCTGCCTGCCTGGCCTAGGCACTCTGCAACAGAAAGCTTTCCCATGACCCCATGGCAACCATGCCCTGCCCAGCTCCTCCCTTGGCAAGCATGCATCAATCCATTGTAGTTCAGTTTTCCAGCCATGTTTCTCATCCCACGCTCCGCCCGCCGCTTATTTGCAGCAAGGAGCAGGAGCGTGAGATGCGGCGGTACGTGACCAAGCTCCGGCTGTACTACAAGGGCTCTCCAGAGATGCAGCA
>JADXDR010000095.1:164056-192301 GCA_025026875.1 Chlorella ohadii
GCAGGCATGTGCCCAGGTGCACAGACCAAACAACAGGCAGCAGGCACCGATGCACGGCGCGGCACGTGTGCCGCATGCGCTCACCTCTGCTGTCGCGTGGTCCAGAAACTCCAGCAGCTGCGGGAAGCGAGGGAATGGAAGATGAGGCCCTCACACATTGCGAACAGCAGGCAGGCTGGGCCGCTCGCCTCCCCATCCACCGTTGGAAGGGTCGGACAACAACACGGGGGCGCCGACCCTCGCTTTGTCATGCTGCCAACCCACCTTGTCGAAGAAGCCGTTGATGTTCAGGATGCCAACTGCAGGCGGGAGGAAAGGGGGCCAGATGTGCAGGCTGGGAACTGAATGCCATCGTAGCCATGCGTTTTGAGGCATGGGTGCTCAGCAGCGGCCGGCAGTCGGTTGTCTGCAGGCAAGCAGGGCTGTCGAGCCAGCGATCCCTCCGTTTCACCACTCCCCACCTGGCTTCTGGTGGTATCCCAGCTGCTGCCACGTGGTGATCTCCAACGTCTCGTCCAGCGTGCCGTAGCCTGCAGGCAGTTGGGGCAGTAAGGAAACCAGTCACCGGCATGCCGCCACACCTAACAGTCGGCAACTCAACTGGTGGATCATGCCACGCAGCGCAGTGGGCAAGGGCTGTTTGCACACCAGGGACTTGATGCATGCTCAACGAACCCCCAGGATGCGAAACTGCTCACCTCCCGGAATGGCGATGAAGGCGTCCGACTCGTCAAACATGATAGCCTTGCGCTCGTGCATGGAGGGCACCACCCGGATCTCGCCCACCGTGGTGCCGCTGATCTGCATTGGGACGGCATCTAGCAGTTGCAAATCATATGCTGGTAGCTACTCAACCCTCCGGAGCCATGAAAAACTCGCACAAGCCATCGGCTCATACAACACATGTGACACCTGCAGCATAAACCCGAACCCCAACCCACCTCTCGTGGTTCCAGCGCCGCGGGGATGACGCCGATGACGCTCTGCTCACCCAGCCCCTTGCCCACAGTCTCTGCTATCGCGCCCATCAGCCCCACGTTGCCGCCTGCAGGGCAGAGGGTGCTTAACGCGTCAAACATGCTGCACAACGACAGTAGGTCGAGCGCTGGGCCAGACGAGCACGACTCCCTGGCGAGTTTGTGGCATCCATCTGTGCCAGGCTGGCGCCTGCGCCAGCTTGCCACAGCTGCAATCAGTCCCACCCCAGCACTGCAAAACCAGCCTTGCTGCTCACCGCCATAGACAAGGCCGATGCCTCTCCGGACCATCTCCTCTCCTAGCGCCCTTGCCGCCTCCACATACACAGGCGAGCCGCCGCTGGATGCGCCGCAAAACACAGCGATCTTCTTAAACTCACGCGGCTGCAGGCCGCCATTCTCGGCCGCCATGGCTGCACGGACGTGGCAGGCCAGCCTGCGGGCGCAGCAAGGAGGAGGATGTGTGGCAGGCATGGAGGCGGCAGCGGCGGCGGCAAGGGGGCGGCGGTGGCGGCAAAGGTGTGCATGGCAGAGCGGGGATCTCAGGTTCGCATCGCGTGCGTCAGGCGATCCTCATCGCATCTGTATAGGGCCCGGCCGAGCCGCTTGAGCTGGGGCTCTCACCGGTTTCTCCGCAGGCAGCTCGGTGCACGTGAGGGCCGGACTGATGCGTTGCTGGGCAGTGTTGCGGCCAGCATGGATGCTTGGCTGCAAGAGCTGGTCGCCCGTGTTGGGGAGGGTGGGGCAGCGGCGGCAGCGGCGGCTGCAGCACGGCGTGCCGGATGCGGCGGCTCTGCTGCTTCGTAGCAACCGGACCAGCTCCAGCCTGCACAATATTTATATATGGCAGGTTGGAATGTTTCAGGCTATCCCAGCAAACCAAACAAGCTACCATTAGGCGTGTAAGGGCCTGCAGGCCGAGCCGCCGACACCGCCGGTGCCGCTCGCGCCTGCTGCTGAGCGCTCCCTGCGCTGCCGCCCTCCTGCCTGCAGCAACCCAAACCTGCTGGTTGCTGCAGGGCTCCCGCAAGCTCGTCCACGCCCTA
The DNA here is from genome assembly GCA_025026875.1 of Chlorella ohadii. Taxonomy (NCBI): domain Eukaryota; kingdom Viridiplantae; phylum Chlorophyta; class Trebouxiophyceae; order Chlorellales; family Chlorellaceae; genus Chlorella; species Chlorella ohadii. The sequence goes on from JADXDR010000095.1 coordinate 166,080, forward strand.
GAAGGGACTCTCAGCGCAAGCCCACACGCTCGCAGGCTGTCCAAGGCAGTGCTTGCGTTGCCAAACAGCTGTGCTGTTGAACAGGCCGGTCCATTGCATGAAGGCCGCCAAGCAATGCAGCGCCCACAGCGCAAAGCGCGCCCGCACGCGGTGTGGATGCCACCCCGAGCTGCAGAGCCTGGTGCAGCTGTTGAATGTCACCTTCCGTTGTTTTTGGTCACAGCAGCCATTGTTGCATGCACAGCCAAATGGCGGGAGGCAAGTGCACTACAACAGCAGCGGACAGGCACAAATAGGGGCGAATGACGACAACAAGGCATGCTCACAAGGCATGCTCGTCTTCACCGCTAGTCATCAGCAAACATCGGCACAACAGCATGCGCGAGGTCATCGCAGTGATCAACAAACGAAATTGACAGGTGCGGCGCACTCTGCACGGCGGCCGCCGCCTGCTCTGCGCTGACGCCCGAGGCGGCGCTCAGCTGCAGCCACTGCAGTGTGGGGTGCTCGCTGGCGAATTGCAGCAGCCTGGCGACTTCACCCGGGTCTGTAGATGCGGTTTCGCTGATCCCAAGGTACTCCAGCTGCGTTGCTGCCTGCAGCACTTGGATAGTGCGGGCTGACACCCTGCCCAGCAGTGTGAGTCTTCGCAGGCTGGCCAGCCAGGGGCCGCCTGGCAATGCCTGGAATGGTGCTGCAAACCTGTTGTGCTCGCGCCAGACGAAGCGCTGCAGCTGTGGCAGCCCAGCCACCCCCAGGGGAAACGGACGTGCCAGCGACAGGTGCAGCGCCGTGAGCTGAGGCAGCGAACGCAGCGCCGCATCCACCTCATCAGGGTCTAAATATTCCTCTGGGTCGAGGAGCCGCAGCGCCCTCAGGTTAGTGAGCGAGCGCAGCACCTCTGGCGGTGGCAGGCTGCAAGGAGCCGAGGGGAGGGAAACTTAAGAGTGGTGTGCCAGTGACTTTTGAGGGCAGCGGCGCAGATGCAGTCGGCTTCAAGCTTGGATCCCAGCCCAGACGGCTGACACGGGGGGTGCACAGCCAGGCTTACCGGAGAAAGGCCCACAGCTCAAGGGCGGTAAGGCGTCCCAGGCGAGACAAAACGCCAAACACAGTGGGGTCCCATTGAAATGCCGCCAAAGACAGCTGCTCCAGCTTGGTCAGCAGGCCGATCTGCGGCAGCAGCGCACAGCCAGGGATGCCCTTCATGATCCAACAGCCCACCGCAAACCGCAAGCTTGCCCACCCGCCGCAATCGGCCGGACCACGCCCATGACAGCAGCCCACCTGTGCTGGGAAATCGCCCTGTTCTGCAGTGCACGATGTCAGATCCAGTCGGGTCAGCGCGGGCGGCAGTGACGCACCGGGCGCGAGCGTCAAAATGTGTCCTACAAGCCGCAAGTCGAGCAGGTCTGATGACGAGCCCACAGGAGCATCCACTGAAATGCGGGTGTCTTGCACGTGCAGGTGCAGCAGCCGCAGCCTGGGCAGGGCAGCCGCCAGGCTGCTGAGCTCGATGTCAGGCAGTGGCGTGTGCTCCGTTTCCACTCGCAGCTGCTGCAGGCCGGCGCAGGCTGCCGCAATGCGGGACAGCTCGCTGCACAGCTGCTCCGGTTCAGGCCAATCGTTGCTGTCGCTGTCGCTGTCGCTATCGCCCGCCGCAAACGGACCAGCCTCCAGCCGCAGCGAGCGCACAGCGGCGCCGGCACCCGACCGCTCCACCCAGCCGCGGAAGGCAGCCAGGCGGGAAAAGGCATCCGTGAATGTATTGAGCTGCACTTTAAAGCTGCGCACAAACTGAGGATCATCTGCCAAGCGCTGCCAGCGGGAGCACACTGCCGGCAACAGGCGGCGCCTGCAGCAGTGGGGAAAGCAAACAGAGCGGTGGCAAGGCGCGAGCGGCGGCACCGCCGGCAGTCTGCACTCGGCTGCCTCGGCTCAGCTGCCGGCCAGCGATCAACGCGGTGCACCTCTCCAGAGGGTCCTGAAGCTGCTCGAAGCAGGCCAGCAACAGGTCGTCGGGCAGGGTGGCGAGCGAGGGCGCGCTGGGGCGGCTGCCGGAGGCCGCCATGGTGCCACAACGCAGCGGTGTGGGCTGATGAAAGCGAACACATGCGAGCTGCAGTGCAGGCATGTCTACAGGCTGGGCCGCATGGGCTGCCGCCCCGTCGGCGGCATCAGGCGCCAGCCCCCCAACAACAAACCATGCGTCTACTGGCCGCTTTCCAGGCAGGCAGGCACTCCTTCAACCATTCATCTAAGAGAACATCGGATGGCTGCAGTCAGGCCCTCAATTGTATGCATCCTCTGGCATGCGCAGGTGCTAATCGCTGCCTACCCGCACTTCCGCCCTTGGTTAGCGCTAGCGATGGACTGTCGCCTGCAGGCCCAGCCCTGCAGAGCATCTGTTGCCAACGCTGCATGCTGCGATGGAATGGGTTTGCAATTCAAAGGCTTGGTGCATGCGTTCATCTTTTCAGGCAGGAGTCGAACATGCAGACAAGCACATGGCTAAAGGGCGAGCCATACTGCACATGTGTTCATTCAGTTGGGCAAAGGGTTGGGCCGGCTCTAATCATACAGGGGAAAGAACCCCTCAACCAGTTCAGGCACAACAGCATGCACGAGGTCGTCGTCAATGGGAAGGACGGACACTGATACACGAGGGGCGCCCCGCCTCAGCGCTCTCCTGCCCAGAGATCCAGCGCGCAGCTGCACCCGCTGTAGTGTGGGGTGGCTCTGTGCACAGCGTGCCAGCCTGGCGGCGTCTCCCTGGCCTACATACGACACTCGGCTCAACCCAAGGTGCTCCAGCTGTGTTGCTGCCTGCAACACATCCAGAGCGCCAACTGTCACCGTGCCGAGCAGCGCCAGGTGTCGCAGGCTGGCGAGCCAGGGGCCGGCCGGCAGTGCAGCGAGCGGCGCCGTGCTCGAGAAGCTCCAAGTGCTGGAGAAGCTCCAAGCAAAGCGCTGCAGCTGTGCCAGTCCAGCCACCGCTGGGGGTAGCGGGGCCGTCAGCTGCAGATACAGCGCCGTGAGCTGAGGCAGCGCACACATCGTTGCATCTACTTCAGCCCGGCCCGCCGCCGACTCGTCATACGTGGAAAGGCCCAGCGCCCGCAGGCTGGTGAGCGGGCACAGCACCTCTGGCGGCGGCATGCTGCAAGTAACGGAGGGCAACGAATGGGGAGGGTCACCACATGTGAAGGCCGTCGCTTGCCAAGCGTGCAACCTGGTGGGGATGCGGCTCTATTGTGCCCAACATGGCACACCCCAGCGCAGGCGGATGACACTTGGGAGCGCAGCTGCGCTCACCGATCGCAACAGTTCAGCTCCAGGGCCGTCAGCCTGCCCAGGCGGCTCAGAACAGTACCATTGTCTTGACCGCAGTCCAGTTCCTCCAAGTGCAAGTGTTCCAGCCGAGTCAGCAGGCCGATCTGCAGAACAGCGGACAGCAAGCGAGCTGTATAGTCACCCGCCTGGTCAGCCCTTGCATCACAGCGCTAATGCAATATTGGCAGGTTACTCCAGCATGTGCGGCAGAGCAGAGCTGAGCAACAACAAGTGACGCCGAGCACCCCAGACCGTTGGGGAATGCAGCCATACAGTAGGGCCATCAATAGTCGGAGCACCACATGGAAGCATACAACCAGAGACACACAATTTCGGCACGCCGCAGGCTCACCTGTCGTGGCAAATCATCGCGGCGGAGTGTGTCACTGCTTCCGCCCAGGCGCAGCCGGGTGAGCGCGGGCGGCAGCGCCGCAGCGGGGCCCAGCCTCACAGGCCGCCGCCCCTGAAGCCGCAGGTCAAGCAGCTGTGACTGAGAGCCCAGGGCCGCTTGCAGCAGCAGCGTGGTATCCGGCAAGAACAGGTGCAGCTGGCGCAGGCTGGGCAGTGCGCCCGCCAGGCGGCTGACATCGAACTCAGGCAGGGGTAGGTCATATGTTTCCACTCGCAGCTCCTGTAAGCCGCTGCAGGCTGCTGCGATGCGCATAAGTTGTTTGTGCATGCGAACAAATTCGGCCGTGAGGATGGGGTCAATGCCCTCCAGTAGCCCAGCCTCCAGCCGCAGCGAGCGCACTGCGGCGGCAGCGCCCGACCGCTCAGCCCAGCGGCGGAAGGCGGCCAGGCGGGGAAATGAGCCCGCAAGTCTGCAATGAATGCTGAAGCTGCGCACAAGCTCCGGCGCGTCTGCAAGGCGCCGCCAGCGGGAGCACACGGACGGCAGCAGGCGGCGCCTGCAGCAAGGTGGGAGGAGGCGGCGAGCGGTGAGCGGCGGCGGGCCCCGCTCCTCTGCTACCTCGGGGCGGCCAGCGGCCGGCGATCGGACCGGCGCACCTCTCCAGCGGGTCCTCCAGCTGCTCGAAGCAGGCCACCAGCAGGTCGTCGGGCAGGGCGGCGAGCGAGGGCGCGCTGGAGCTGCTGCCTGAGGCCGCCATGGTGCCGCAACGCAACAAGACGGGAGTGTGGGAAGATGCTGCATGCAGATTGCGTGCCGCTGCCCTTGTGGTGGCTGCCGCTCCGTCATCGGCAGCAGCGGCCCCACATGCCCGCCTGCTGCGCTGGCTGCCCCCAGCACCTGCTTCCTTGCCAGGAAAGCACCCGCCTTGCACTTTGCATTATGAAGAGACCACGGGGATGGTGGTCTGGCGCCAAGCGATTCATTGTGCATAGTGGCTGTTACAGTGCTGTGGTGAGCGGTGTGTAGAGACAGACGTGTCTGAGGGGTGTGTTCAACTGTTCAGCGGCAGACAAAGAGAGTATGTGGGGGTTGCATGCCATCGCATTCGCGCTGCCATGGGGAGTCGGTGCGCGGCACAGCCGTGCCGCACAGGCAGCCGGGGGTGAGAAGAATGGGGCGCCCGCCAGCCAGCGAGCGGCGGGGCGAAAAGGAGGCAATAAAATCGGGCAGGGGCAGCGGGGCGGCGGCGCGCAATGGCGCGGGCCGGCCCCGGTATGAAAGGCAAGCAAGCCGCTGGGGCGGCGAGTGGCGCCGAATGCGGCGCTCTGAGTGCTGGCTTTGCACCACCCTGTAGGGGCTGGGCAGGGCACCCCGGCAGCTGCTCTGGTTGCTGTCCAAGCAGTCAGTGCACTTGGCAAAGGCGGGCAGCGGCTGCCTCACAGGTAGCTGGAGGCTGCCTCATATTAAGCAGGTAGTTGGCCGCCTCAGAAGAAGGCAGTCTCCTGCTGCTCCTCCGCCGCCAGCTTCCAGCCGCCCTGCAGGCAGCAGGTTGAGAGGGGCGAGGCACGTTCAACGCATGGTGCAATCCTGCAAACTACAGCTGGTATCGAACGTCCCCAATGCGGCCTGGCCAAGCCCAGGCATACACAAATCAAAACGCAATGTCGCTACATGTGCATCTCGACGCACCTCCTGCACGATGCGGCGCAGGCCCTCCGCCTCGGCGTCGGCCAGGCCCAGGATGCGCTGCACCGCGTCCTGCTTCTCCCGCGCAGCCTCCTGCGGGCGGGCAATAATTGGTGGGCGGGGCGGAACCGTTTGAAGTGTGGGGTACAGGGACACGGCAGACGCCCGCTGCCGCTGCGTGTCCTTTGCACACAGCAATGCAGAAGGCGCCCCATGTTTTTGTCTAGACCTGCCCTAGCCCTGTGCTGAACACACCTTGGAGACGTAGGCGGAGAACAGGTCGGCGATCTCATCCTTCTCCTTCCACTCCTGCGGGTACAGAGGGTACAGAGGGTGAGATACAAAACACAATGAGGCATGCCAATTCATGCAGTGCAGCGCCACAGGATGACAGCACACCGAGTACACCAATGCTCGCACAGCAGCCAGAAAGCGCCCAGTGTCTCTCCTGCTGTGCACCACAAGCGTGCGAAGCAGCAACAGCCCCTCCGCCGCGCACCTGCGCCTTGCCGCTGGGCACCGCTGTCTCGCAGGACAGCAGGTTGTTGAGCTGCTTGGCGGTGTCGCCCACCTTCTTCTGCCGCAGGCACGCCACCGCCTGCAGGGGGAGTGGGTTGGAAGCACAGAGCAGCAGCGGTGAGCGCATGATGATGCGTAGCGGCAGTGGGTGGCGCACATCGCTGCTCCAATCTGGTTGGCTCTCGCAGCCCAATCCCTGCTACACACCTGCACCAGCGTGGTGTGCTTCTTGTTCTTGGCCAACCTATCAATCGCACCAATCACATCAATCCACAGCACAAACCACCTGTACCAGCGCGGTGTGCTTCTTGTCCTTGGCCAGCTGGGTCACCCAAACTTTCGAGCAAATCATCATATTAATCATAGACACAACGCGCCTGCACCAGCGTGGTGTGCTTCTTGTCCTTGGCCAGCTCAGTCACCACCTTCTGCGCCTTGCCCGCATCCAGGCCCAGCTGCTCAGGCAGCTCCTGCACAATCAATGCAACATCGAAAGTTGACAGGTGAGTACTACTTGAGTAGGCATCTCTCCCCTGCGCTGCAGCCACCGACACGGCGCAGTGACTGCTCCTGCAAAACCCCAAGCGCACACAGGCTGTGCCCGCACCTGCAGCATGCGCTCGGCGGAGAAGTTGCCGGTTCCGTCCGACAGGCGCTCCACCACCTGCGGGGCAAGATAATTAGCCAGGAGGAAATGCAAGTTGGTGCTGCAGGTCCCACCAGCATTGTGGCAGTACACACAGCAGGGCAGCCAGGCGGCAAGCAGGCCAGTGCTAGACAGAGGGGCAAGCCAAGCGCCATGATTGGGAGGTTGGGTGGGGAGCCAACAGCAGCGGTGCTCACCTCTGCGCGGTAGAGCTGCTGCCGCACGTCGTCGCCCAGCAGCGACGCCACGTCCACGCCCTGCGGTACGGATGGAGACATGGGTGGAAGGTAAGCACACATAGCACACACGCTTTGAGCCAGCACCACGAGCAGCAACTGAGCCCGGAAACAATGGCATGCATCTCAACTACCAGCTGAGCAAGACTTCCAAACATGGGGCGATTCCAAAATTCCACCCACCTGCTCCTTCAGGTCCAGCGCCTTGTCCAGCGTGAGCCGGCAACTGATTCATAAAAATCAATCAATCAATCAATGCCAGCCAGTCGATCGAGTGTTGAAGCCCACCTGCTCCTTCAGGTCCAGCACCTTGTCCAGCGAGAGCCGGCCCTGCGCCTTGAGGCTCTGCAGGGGAGGGGAGGCACAACACACAGGGGCGGCGGCAGGAGTCAACCGGGCGGCCAGCTAGTAGGGTGTTGGAGCATGCAGCTGCGCCCGTCCGATTCATGCGGCTGCAATGCCATGCACAGCAGCTGCAGCGCGGCGTGCCTGCATGGAGGCGATGGCCTTCTGGTTGGTGAAGCCGCGGATGATCTTGTCGGCGTTCTCCTTGGGCAGGCCCATCTGCATTATTGGAGGGAACGCATGGCGCGTTTCGTGATTGGCTGTGCAAAACGACCGCCGTGGAGGGCATATCTGCATGTTTGAGCCAGGAGTCCACAAGTGGCTGTGACTCCAATTCCCAACAAGCATCGTTTCCAGCCACCCACCTGCTCCCGCATCTTCTCCAGCGCGGTTGGGAAACCTCAAAAAACAGCCATTGCTTGGCAAAGGCAATTTCCGGTCAAGGCTTGAGTAAGCAACAAGTACCTGCTCCCGCATCTTCTCCAGCGCGGCGGCGCGGTCGGGCGTGAGGTTTCCGTCGCCCATCACGCTCTGCACCTGCTGCTTGAACGCCTGCTCAGCCATGCCAGTGTGCACCTGTGAGGAGAGAAGGGGTTGGGGGGTACAAGGGTGAGCAGGATGGATGAGGGGAGGGGGAGGATGGAAGGCCGGATGAGGCCACGCGGCCGCCAAGGTACAGCGCCTGGGTCCCTTGGTTGCAACCAGCAAACATGGTGCACGCCCACCTGGGTCAGCACATGTACAGTTGCAACTCAACTGTGTCTAAACAAAAGCCCCTGTCGCTAATCAACTGAAGCTGGGCGCACCTGGTAGACATCCATCTGGGTCAGGCCCAGCACGTCGCCCAGCTGCGACAGCCGCGCAAACTCGCCCTCGTCCCGCTCTGTGAATGATGGCAGGGGAGTTGGAGCAGGCACGTCCAAACTCAACATCTTTGCCTGTTGCTCAAGCTTGAGCATGCACGCAGGGTTCGGCCTGTCACAATAAAGACTTGCTTGCAGGGCAGGCACGGCTGTGCACATTCAGCCCAGTCACTCGCAGTGGCGATCCCTCACCGGTGACCATGGTGACGCCCATGGGGCCCTGCACCACGTCGCCCGTCATGCAGTACAGCAGGAAGTTGCGGTAGATGTCCGTGCTGCGGGTGGTTGGAGGTGGGGGGAGGGGTGCAAGGCCTGTGAGTCAGTGCCACTGCTGGGTTGTAGTATGCATGCAAGGGTGTCCATGCCGTACAAGGGGACACTGCGAACAGGACAACGACCACAGTACCTGAGTACAAACCCTCACCGGTCGCGGATGTCCAGGTCCTTGGCCAGCGTGACATCCTTCTGCGACTTCATCACGGGGCCGCTCTCGCCCACGCGCTCGCCGCCCGCACGCGCCGCCGCCGCCGTCTCCGCCTTCTCCAGAGACTGCGGGGGCGTGGGCAGGGTGGGAGGCATGGCAGGTCAGGCCACAAGGAATCACAGGCCAGTTGCACACCCTCAGCCGCACTTGACGCTGCTGCCGCTGTCAGCGCCTTCCCTCGGCTGTCAAGTCTGCGGAACCCAGCACAACTGTCCATCCAACCAACCCTCCCACTCACCTTGATGCTGCTGCTGGAGGCCTCCGACTTCTCCGCCTCCTCCTCCTTGGCCGCCGCGGCGGTCGCCTCCGCCAGAATCTCCTTCACCTCTGCCTCGGCCGCCGCGGTGTCGCTGCTGCCGGCCTCGGCGGCCGCGGGAGCCGCCTCGCCCGCCGCCTCCGCCTCCGCCTTCTTCTTCTGCGGGTGGTGAGCACGAAAGAAGCAATAGTGCGTGGTGAGGCGCCCTGAATGAGAGTAGCGCGGCGCCTCGCCAAGGCATGCTGCACACTGTGATTTCCTCCTGCCCAACTGCTTGCAAGGCCACCAGGCCGCACCTGCTCCTCCTGGGCCTTGCGGATCATCTCCATCATCTGCTTCTGCTCCTCCGCGGCCTTGATCTCCGCCTGCTTCTCCTCCTCAGTCTGTGATTGTGGGTTGGCGGTTGCAGCTAAGCTTTCAGCCCCTGCGCGTCTGTATGACATGGCAAGGCATGCCCTCTGCCCAGCCTCACTGCTTGAGGACGAGTGTTCCGTGCTGCCCCCATTGGCCAGCGCACCTTGAGGTCGTCCAGCAGCGGCGCCACGCAGATGTTGGAGAAGAACACCTGCAGGGAGTCCAAATGGGGCATGGGGCACAGTTGGCAAAGTGCAGCCAGGAAGGATGCACTGCCACGGGCCCTCCCCACGAGTAGCCTACGCAACTCGGATACGAGTGGGCCGGCACATGAGTAGAACAATTAAACGAGCACCAACCCACCAGCTTCTTCAGCTCCTTGGCGGCGTCCAGGCGGTTGCGCGTGTTGCGCGACTGCGTGATGAACTGCAGGAAGTACCTGCGAGAATATGATTGGGAGAGTGAACGTCGTGTTCAGAAGGCGCAGCACCAGCAGGAGGCTGCGTCGCACCCACAGAGCCTGCCGCTCAGGCGCTTGCCAGTCACGTGCGGCAGCTACCACAACGCCACGCTGCACTTCAAATCCCACAACATGTGTGTAAGCATTGCTCACTTGCGGGCGACGTCGTCCAGCACAGCGCGCGCAGCGGGGCGCTCCATGCGCAGGTCGATGAACGCCTGCTGCACCCGCCGCCGGTCCTCAAAGCCAAAGGCATCGATGCCTGGGGGAGGGGGAGAAGGGAAAGAATGGCAGGGTGAGCAAAGCCAGTGCAAGAGGGAGTGAGGCATAGGCAGTAGATTTCACAAAACATCGCAGCAGGCCAGCCGCCCTGAGCGCGCACACAACGTTTGCAACCTCAAAAAGCAGCAGGCCGCTCACCCGCGCCCAGGGCCTCGTTCACGGCGCCCCGCACAACAGCAATACAAGTAAATCACAGCTAGGCAAAGCGGAATGTAATATCAAGCCGCTCACCCGCGCCCAGGGCCTCGTTCACGGCGTCCTTGAAGATCTGGCCGCACAGCTCGCCGTGCATCTTGTCGCGGTCGGCGTCGGGGATGCACAGCATGACCTGCGGTGTGGGTACAGAGATGCGATGGTTAGATACCAGTGTGTGGCTTGCAAGGGAGGGAGCAGGGGATGCACAGCATGACCTGCGGACAGAAGTGGAGCTCAGGAAGCAGCATGTCGTTGCCTGCAGAAGGAGGTTCAACCTGACCTTGGTGCAGTTGAGGAGTGTGCGACTAATCATGGGGGAGTCCAGGGGTGGGGGCTGAGGGCCTTCTTCCCAACCAGCACATCCCAACACCTCAGCCCGCCCTCCCCTGCAGCCCACCTGCATCTTGCGCAGCTCGCCGTCGTCCTCCTCCTTAATGCAACTCACCAATATATGCCCAATCGTTGCCCAAAATCCCAAGCCGTTGACCCACCTGCATCTTGCGCAGCTCCGCATCGTCCTCCTCGCTCAGCTTCTTCTTCTCCAGCAGGCTGGCCAGCTTCTGGCGGTACAGGCTCTCGTGGAAGGCCTTGGCCGCCTCTGCAAATAGTTGAGGCAGAGGGGAGCAGGGACAATGAGCTCTGGGCTGCAGCAAGCCCGGCCAGCCGTTGGCGGGAGGCAAGCCGCAATGCACACCGCCACCGCAGAGACTCTGAAACGCCAGCCACTGTGCCCGGCCGCAAAGCACGCAGTTGACATGTTTGGCAGCCCAGCCAGCACACCGAGTTTGATCCACAGCCCCTCACCATCATCAAAGCGCACACGCTCCACCAGGTCTCCCAGCACCTCGGCCTTGGAGGCCGCCGCCTCGAGCCGGCCGCTGGTCACCTCCTCGCGCAGCAGGCGCCTGCGGTGGGTCAGCGACAAAGGCAAATCAGAACCCAACCACATGGCAGGCGGTCGGGTGAGCGGCTTGAATTCTAACCTGCCGCCTGATTCAATCCTCACCTGCCATCTGCCAACCTCACTGCAGCCGCCAGCCGCCCCCCAACTCCTCAACGCCAACTTCCAACAACCAGGCTCACTTGTAGGCGGCCTGCTTCACGTCCGCCTCCATCTCGGCCGCCTCCTTATTGCCCAGGCCCATGAGCGTCTTGAGCTCGGCAGCGTCGGCCTGCAAACAGAGGGCAGTGTTGAAGGTAGAGAGTGGGCTAAGTGCGTAAATGGAAGGCTGTGGGCCAGCCTCTGCACCAGCAGCACCCGTGAGTCATGCTTCTGGCCGCATACGCAGCAAGGTAGGCAGGTCCGGGTCACCAGCTGCTCAACCCGCCGTGCCCAGCCATGCTGCACAGCACAGCTTGGCTGGCCACACTGCTCAGCACAAATGCACAACCATCGCGCCTCCAGGGCGTCGGTGAAGGCGCCGTCGCGCAGCAGCCGCTCCTCCAGGTACACGCTGCAGGTAAGAGAGGAGTACAAAATAGGTTGCTTTTTAGTGATCATTTGTTCCAGGGAGCACAGACGAGTGCAACGGGTACAGCAAGAAAGTGTGGCAGCTGGTTCGCCGGTCAGTAATCTCGTGTAGAAACAGATCACCCAAGCCGCNTCGTTGGCGGCTTGCTCNAAGAGGAAGGCAACAGTGGTTTTGNCTTCACTCCGGCTGTAGAGCTGGGTGCTGGCAAGCCTGTTGTCGGCCTGCACAGCACACGGATCGCAAAATGCACAGATGCAGGCATGCAGCAGGCACAGCAGCAACAGAAGTGGCGACAGTGCCGGTCAGTAATCTCGTGTAGAAAGATCACCCAAGCCGCGCGTTGGCGGCTTGCTCAAGAGGAAGGCAACAGTAGTTTTATCTTCACCCCGGCTATGGGATTGAATGGCAGTAGGCAGCATCAGGCACAGCAGCAGCAGCACCAGGGGCCGGTCAGTAATCTCGTGTAGAAAAGATCACCGTCTAGCCGTCTGTGCGACAGCTCSAAGAGGAAGGCAACAGTAGTTTTGTCTTCACTCCGGCCCAGGCAGCCGACTGCGCGTGGCATGCAGGCATGATGCGCCAAAGCGCACATGCATTGATGCATGATGCAACAACCGAGCGCATTGAACCCCCACCCAAAAGAGGCCAGCCAGTCAGTAATCTCGTGTAGAAAAGATCACGGTCGCGCCGTTTGTGCGGCGGCTCAAGAGGAAGGCAACAGTGGTTTTATCTTCACCCTGGCGATGTGGATCCCCCGTGCAACCCAGCACATGATGCAACAGGACAAACAGCCACAGTGCCGTGGCAGCAGCAGCCCAACGCCAACAGCTAGCAGCAGCAAGAAGACCTCCACAGCACGGTGAAGACTCAAGCAACAGCTGCTCACCGGAAGAGCTCGCGCACGTCCTTGTTGCGACCCTCCGCCTTCTCCCACTCGCCGCCCAGGATGGAGGTGGGGCCCACACCCGCAATGACCTGCGCCAGTACGCAGCAAGGGTGGACAGGTCAGCAGGCAGCACATGTCAAGCGCAGTTGCCGACCAACATGTGAGCTGCCTGGCTGCCCCTGGAACATGCCAAACACGCTCTGTGAGCACAAGCCTAAAAAGCTGCATGGCCCACAGGGTCTCACCTCCTCGTCAGCAGCCAGTGCAGCCAGGCCGCGGTTGAAGTCGATGGCGGTCGTCAGCGCGTCCATGGCCTCTGCGGCAGCAGGGAGAGCAAGGCAAACAGCAGCGGCAGTCGGCAGTCAGCACAGCGCACATGGTGTGGCGCGTCACATGCCTAAAGGGGCATTCCGGAGGCTGCGTTCCAACTGTGCTCCTCACGCTGTAGCCGCCCCAACCGCACCGGTGTAGTCGCGCACGCGGCTGCGCTGCCGGATGCACTTCCCACTCGCAACGCCCATCCCACTCTTGCCATGCCAAGCAATGAATAGCCGTGCATGCAGCGCACCGGTGTAGTCGCGCACGCGGCTGCGCTGCCGGATGCACTTGACTGCGGCGTCCAGCAGGCCCTCCACCCGAGCGCGGGCCGCCTCCTTGACAAGGGAAGAGGCCTCGTCGTCGGCCAGGCGCGCGCCCTGCTGCGCCGCCTTGAGCGCCACCAGGAAGGCCTTGTCCGACTGCAAGTGAAGACGTGCACAGCATGCAGGATAAGCTTCAGGCAAATCAGAACCACACTGCTGGGTTGCTCCAATGCTGGGTTGCTCCGGGCCCAAGGAAAGCAGCACACGAAGCCCACATAGCACCAGCCAGGCATGCGCGCTTAGCGCACGCCAGGACAAGCACAGCCTCTCAGCCGCCGCACCCGCAGCTCGCCGCCCTGCGAGTCCAGGTACTGCTTGAAGATGTTCTTGGCGCCGTCGCGCTTGGCCACATACACCTGCAGAATTGAAGGAGAAGAAAGGGTGGAACGAAACAATCAGCAGCCGATCAGCTGCTGCCTAGCGATGTCCAGCGTCCGCCTGCTCGCCTGCTCGCCATTGTCAATGACTCTCGGCTGTGCTAGCCGACCCCAGCAGTGACCCCAGCCGTAAGCCGCCCACCTGGGCGTCGTTGAGGCCGAACACGCGGCCCCAGGGCAGCAGGAAGGCGGCCTGGCGGTCGCCAAACACGAGGTTGGACACGTAGATCAGCTTCTGGAACGTCTTGCGCGCCTGCAGGGCACACAGAGAGCAAACAAAGGAACCGGGTGGAGGAGGCTGGCTGCCATGCCAGCATGACGGGCAACAGGGCATGCGGCGGCTGTACAGCAGCTCAGAGAAGCAGCAACTTGCAATCTTCCAGCTATCACACCAAACAATGCGCAACAATCAGGCCAGCTGACCTCAATGTCCTCGCCGCGGCTGCCCGCCTCCATGCGGCCGCGCAGGATGCGGCGCCCCACATCAATGTGCACCGGGGCGGCGTCCACATCAGTCAGGCCCAGCGCCGCCTTGAAGGCCTGCGACACAATGCAGGGGGCAGAAGCGGTAAGGCGGCTAGGCTGCAGATGGGAGCCCGCAGTCGGGAGCCTGGCAAACTTGCAGCTACAGAGCCACTGTTCCATGAGAGACCCGCTGGACAGCCTGTCCCTGTTGCAAACGCAACAGCCAGCAGGCAGCGCCTCACCGTGATCAGCTCCGGCTCGCGGCCGGTCAGCGGCGCATCGCCCGCGGGGATCGCCGCCTCCACAAACGTGCCGTAGATGGCCTTGACCTGCAGCACACCAATGCCAACATGCAATGGAAACCAACATTTAGCTCAGGGCTTGGCTATCCAGCACTGCTGCAACAGCCTCAGCATCTCTGCTGCTGCTCCAATCCGCTGCTGCTCCAATCGGCCGCTCCCACGCTGCTGTGTGCTCCTCCCAAGGCCGCCGCACCTCCTCGGGGCAGGTGGCCACCAGGGAGCAGCCGTACTTGGCCTCCACGCCCGCCACCATGTCGCGGGTCAGCTGCGTGGGGTTGCCCAGCGACACCTGCAGGAGCAGTGCGCCGCGTGCATGTTGTGGCGCTGGCAAGCCCCGGGACCTTGGTTGTGCCAACAGGCCGGGCAGCAGCAGATGATCAGCTGCAACAAACTACCGCTCATCCAAATGCACAATTCCTAATTGCAATGGATGTAGACTCCCCACCCAAGCGCACCAGCAGGTTGGACAGCTCAATGATGGCCGCGCTCTGCCGCTTGGCCGCCAGCTGCTTGGTGAGGAAGGCGCCGATGCCAGCACCCACCACCGCCGCGCCAATCTTGGCCGCCTGCTTCACGCCCTCTGCAGCGGAGTGAGCGGAAGGCGAGCGAGGTGCAAACGTGCCGATGTGCTGCCGCACGAAGATGCGGGCATTGGCGGTTGACAGCACATGAGCAACCAATTTGCAGAGCGGTGCAGAACCTCGCCGCCTCAGTGCCATGTCCTGCTGTTTGACATTGACATTACTCTGCTCATGTGGTGCCTGCGGCACCCATGTGCACCTGGCGCGAGCGACTGTGCGCCCACAAAGCCGGCGCCGCCCAGGCCCGCCGCCAGCGCCGCGCCCAGCAGGTAGACGCCCGCGGCGGGCAGGCCCGCCAGGGCCGACTGCATGCCGTCCATCTGCTTCTCATAGGGGAAGCAGCGCTGCGGAGGGAGGGCAGGCGGGGAGGGCCCGACCAGTGAGTGACACGGCGCTCGGCCGGCGCCTGGGGCTCCTGGGAGCGTCACTAACGCCATGCAATTGCCATGGAGCATTGCGAGCAGCACGCGGGCCGGCCAATGCGCACCTCCAGCGCCTCTGTGGAAGCCACCGCCCGCTGCTGCACCCGGGCGGCCCTGGCGCTCCGCCGAACTGCTGCCAGGCGCGCGGCCCGCAGGATGGAGACCTGCTGGGGCCGGCCCACGGGCCGCAGCCCACGGCCAAAGGCCGGCTGCTGCAGCGCTGCTGCTGCCTGCATCCTGGCCGGCAGGGGAGACCAGGAGGATGGTCGGTGCGTTTTATCAAAGGCCGTTGCACATTGCACTGTTGCATGTTATCCTGCCCAGCGCCCGAGCATGGGGCGCCGACCCCTCCTGCGGCAGCTCTGGCGGCCGTCCAGGCGGGCCAGAGAGGTTGGGTGAGCTACATGCACTCGGTGATGCGAGAAGCCGACAAGGCTACACCCTGCCGCCACCCACCCGCTACCCGCCGGCAGCACCAGCCGGAGACGTTCACTACTGCTGGCATTGCCCATCCCCCACTGCTCGTGTCAGCCCCCGCCTCAAGAACCTCACGTCGCAATGGAAACGATCCATCTGTTGCACTGTGTGATGCGGTGGGGCACCGGCAGTCGCGCCGGCGCCGTGCAAACGGAGCGAGCAAGCAGGAGGGAGCAAAGGAGGAGGCAGTCCGGGGAATCAAAGAGCGAGTGTCAGGTTTGAAGCAGTAAGTAGGGAGGGAGCAGAGAGGGAGCAAGCAAGGTCAAGCGTGGGCGACAGACAGTCGCGCCGCGGGCCCGCCGCGGGGGCAACCACCCCCGGCGCTGCATGGGTCGTTAGTTTGGGGCGTCTGCTGCTCAGTCATGCGGGGTGCAAGTGCGGCTGCTGCTGCTGCTGCGAGGGGATGGCTGTGCTGCCTGGACGTTGCTGGGCATGAGCGCTAGGCAGCTGCATGGCGGGCTGCCACACATGGGTGCCGCCAAGCGCAGGCGGCAATGTAGCCGCCGGCCACGAGGCGTTCCCAGCCTCGTGACCGTGCTGCCTTGCGCTTGCTGCCATGCCAGCTAGCCGCTCGACAGCACCGGCAGTGCGGCCTCAGGTGGTGCACATGCCCAGGCGCAGTCCCGGGTGCCTCACGCCTCCACCTCCTTGCGCAGCGTGGCAATCTCGGCCATGAGCGCCGCCTCGCGGTCGCACAGCTCCTGGAACCGCTTCTCCAGCGCCGCCCGCTTCTCAATGTCCTCGCCTGCGGCAGGGTGGGGGGGTGAGAGCAGAGCAGGTGAGAGGAAGGTCTGGGCAAACATGTCAGCTCCTGGAACCGCCTCTCAATGCCCTCGCAGTGCGAACCAGGTGGGTGAACATGGACGGGTCAGGCTGGCATTGTGCTAACCTCACAGCACTCCAGGAGCCCGTGTTGTGCAAGCAGCACTGGTTTTACATGCATGCTATCCCCAACTAGTGCACCCGCAGGCAAATGCTGTGCACAGTTTGCAACCCCCGTTCTGCTTGTACAATAGCACTCACGGTTGGCCTCCTGGTACTCCAGGATGTTGATCTCCGCCTCCACGATCCGCTCCTTGCGCTCCAGCACCGACAGCATCTGCCGGAGGGGAGGAGGAGGGAAACGGAGCACAGCAGTAGTGAGGCGTGACAGATGAGGCGGAGGGCGCAGCAGGAGAGAAACCAGGGCAGGAGGACACAAGCGGGAAACAGGCAGGGAGGCAGCCAGCGACAGATTTCTCAGTAGTCGACTCCCCATATGTGTGTGCAGCATCCCGCCTGCACTCAATGCACGGTGCCCAGCAGCCCCAGCTGCCTGCAGCCCACCTGCTGCAGCTCGTCTTCCTGCGCCACCGGCAGCCGCGCGTTGAGGTACGTGAGCTCAAACGGCGCGTCCGCGGGCACAGGCACGCCGGCTGCGGGTGGGGTGGCAGGTGAGGCGGTGATCAGGTGAGGAGAGTTGGGACGGGCCAGCCAGCATGGAAGGGTCTGGCAGGCTGAGCGAAGCACCCCGCCGACAACTGGCCCAACGATGACTGGCTAACTGCCCCACCCAGCACTCACATACGCTTTTTCGCTTCTTGGATGGCGGCGGCGCGAGCGCGGCCAGCAGGCCGGCGGGCGGCGGCGCGTTATACGCCTCGGGGCTGCAAGGCACAGAGGYYGGGATGAGTGGAGCCGCTGAAACCACATGGCAATGTGCCGAGAGCAGCCGGACTGCACACACACACACATGCAAGGTGCAGCAAGCAGGCAAGCTGCCGCTGCACAGCACAGCACAGCACCCCACAACTTAACCCGCCAGCGCATGTGCAGCAGCACCCATGCGCACCTGACCCAGGGCTTGTCGTGCTGCCGCCGCGAGCCGTGCACCGCCGTCATGTCCACGTACTCGCCCATGACGTACTCGGGGCCCTGAGACAGGAAAGAAATGAGCAAAGTCTGAACAGTGAAAAGGAATGCTGCGCATGTCGACGTACTCGCCCATCACGTACTCGGGGCCCTGGAGAGAAAAAATGGCAAGAAAAACAACAGCGCAGAGTGTGAAAAAGTGCAGGTTGGCATGTCCACGTACTTGGGGCCCTGAGGACAACGCGCAGGATGACCAAGAGGAGGCCGCTGTTTGGTGGAAGCCAGCAAGCCAGCTGATGCTCTCTCAACAGCTCGGCCCACGCGCCCTGAACAGCCCCCCTCCAGCTGCGCGCACCTTGGTTGACTGGTTGAACACCTGGCTGCCCCTGACTTGGCCCACAACCCAACAGCAGGGCTTAGGGTTTCCTGCCCAGCCCCGCTGCACCCACCTCTGTGGACTGGCTGAAGGCAAACTGCTCCTCGGTGGACTCGCGCGTGTTGGGGTCGTACACAACAGTGTACATGCCCGTGTCTGGAGCGAGAGGTCAGGGATAAAAGCAGCAGCAAGGGAAGACGGTCAGCAAGCTGGGTGAAATTGGAGGATCTCATATCTTGCCGTGTTCATGCCCGTGTCTGGATAGAGAGAGCAGGCAGGAGGGGTGAGGAGCAGGGAGTCGTGAACAGCAGGGTCAGACGCAGGGGGGGCAGGAGCACGCCATGCTGGGTGCTTGTGTGGCATCACTGTGCCGCATCGATGCAACTGCTGCCCCCGCTGCCGCTGCAACCCTGCCTCGCACCACCAGCAGTGCTGCGATCCCCTCCGCAGCCACCTCAGCAGGTTCCCCCTGCGCCCAGTCGCCTCACCAGGGTCCCAGCCCTGCACAAAGCCCTCCACCCAGGGCGGGTTCTCCGAGGGCCACAGCCGCCAGACGCGGCGCCCCACATAGTCGTTGGGGTCCGCGCCGCCGCCATAGCCGCCGTTGCCGCGGGTGGAACGTGAGCGGCCGATGCCGGAGGGCGCGCGCGCTATGCCGCCGCCGCTCACGCCCGCGCCCACCGCTGGCCGGCTGGGCGCTCGCCGCATCGACGCCGTCTGCTGCAGGCTGGGCGCCGCGCTGCAGGTGGACAAGTGGGGTGGGAGGAAACCAGGGCAGGGTGAGAGGGAGCGCAGCTGTTGTGGCGTGGYTGGYTGCAACAAGCCAGTTGTGGGCTTGCTTGAGAGTGGGRCTGTCCGAGAGGTGGGCGTCCGCCTGCGGCAGCAGCAGCAGCAGCAAAGCAGCAACTGTGTGCAGTCAAGAGAGGCATACACGGCGGGCGCCCSCSACTTMGTGCCGCCGCCKCGGTCCTTGCGCCCGCTCTTCCTTGCGCGCCSCCGCCCGCTCTGGTCACTGTCGCTCGACATGGCAGAGACTGCCGGGCTGCCAATGCTGTGCTCTGAGTAGGCCGGCAGCGAGGAGGCGGCGGCGCGAGCGCGGCGCGCCGGCGGCGGCATCAGCGCATCGTCCACCGCTGGGTTGTACGCATAGTGCTGCGCATGCTGCTGGTGGTGCGGCTGCGCATACTGCTGGTGGTGCGGCTGGGCATAGGGCGCAGCGGCTCTGCAGGGTGGGAGCCTTGTGTGCAAGGCAGGGGCCGTTCAGGCGTGCCGCCTGGCTGCGGTAGGCCCGGCTGCTCCCTGAGGCCCTTGCACAGCAGCAGCTGCACCCAGCCTCACAGCCCCAGCAGACAGGAACAATCAAACCACCACAGTCCAGAACAGCTGGCAGCCAGCTGGGCAGCCAGGCGCTGTGCAGCACGCACCCTAGTGAGGGCGCCGGCGCCGCCGCCGCGAGCCCCGTCTTGGTTCTGGCTAGCCGCGGCATGCCGCCGTTCTTCACAGCCACCACATCAGGGTCGCTGCGCATCTCCTGCGTGATGCTCTGCGGGGTGCAACAAGGCGGGGAGGCCAGTGAGGCTGGGCAGGGCCGCTGGAACGCGAGTGGGCTGTGGGTGTGGCGGCACGGCCACTACCGCCGCCGCTCGGGCGGTGGCGCCGCCGCGGCCGCCCTGAGCCGCTGCGCACCGAGTGGGTCTGGTTGCTGATGTTCCAGAACTCGCGCAGCTTGGTGAGCACGTCCTCCTGCTCCTGCAGCAGCGGGAGGGCGCGGGGCAGGGCGGCGGCTCGCGCTCGGGACGCTTGAGGGCGCGCTGCCGAAATATCAAGCATGCAGACAATGCCGGGAAGCGACACGTACCCATTGCAGCGACTCCTGGGCGTAAAAGGCGCGGCAGACGGCGCTGTACGCCTCCAACTGCAGCGCCTGCAGCCCCGGCGATGTCATTTCGCTGCCGCTGCTAGCCGATGATCCGTTGGTGCACGCGCGCCGCCCCGCCAGTGCCCGCGCGCCCGGTCGCTGCCGCCAACGCCCTTGACACCAGCGCTACAGCAGCGGACAGGCAGTAGGTCGGCGGCGGGTGGCCTGCGCAGGTCGCTGCAGCGGTGCACAGCTTCCACAGGCGCCGCTTTCCATGCCGCACGCTGGGGCGGTGGCGCAGCGTCCGCTTGCCGCATTGCGGCGTCTTTGCCGAGCACCGCCTGTGCGGATCCAGCTGCTGCGGTCAGCTGGCGTCCATCTGCATGGTGCATTGAGGCTCGACGCAAAGTTGGGAGACAGGCCGGGGTGAGGCTGGGCTGTTCCGGCCGCACGACCGACGTGCCGCAGCGGCGGCGGCCACCGCATCTGCAAGTCCTGGGCAGGCATAGGCAGCGGGGCTGACACTGCCGGTTTTAACGTACTCCCTTTATTAATTTGAATCTTGCGTAAAGCTTTTCTTCCTGGCCTGCCACTTCACAGCCATATACAGTTTGTGGCAGCAGCATCGCAAGAGGCAACTGCCTTCGGTTGGGCAACGATCACGGCGGACCCGGCTGGTGAGTGGTTTCCGCATGGCGAGACTGTGCCATGCAGCAAATCCAACCCACCGATTACTTCATTTATAGCGCGCTGCACGCTCGGAGGGCGTCGAGGGCATTGCCCGGCAGGAACGGTCTATGCGGCCCGCCCGCCGCCGCACAGCGCGCATGATGCCACACCCCTTGTGGGCGCCTGATCGCGCCATTGGCTACATCTAGCACCTGCGCGTTGCGTCACGTCTTTAGGGCGCCATCAAAGCCGTCTCCTGCGTTCGGCGCGCCGCAAGTCAAGCACACGCAGCTGCGAGGCGGGCCGGTGAGTTCATAGCATTCATCAGCTCGTTACGATCGCCGATGGAGGGTTGAGAGGAGCTGTGCGCTGCGGGGACAGCCAGTGCGCAGGTTGACGCTCCAGTGGGGCCTGCAAGCGCTGCTCGAGGTTTGATGAAGCTGCGTGATGATCGGCGCGCCGCTCGCGCCGCCCACCCCGCGCCTCCCAGGGCTGCCGCCGCCCTGCCGCCTGCTGCCGGCTTGCCCAACGCTCCTGCGCATCTGGACTGCTGGCTTCTGCTGCAGGCACCAAAACAACAGCAGCCAAGTTGGAAGCTTGACCAGCAGCAGGAATTGCAAGGGAGCCTCCTGCGGGCAGGGCCGCCATGCAGCCGGGCGCGGCGGTGGACTTTTTGGAGCAGCTGGCGGAGACGGCGCCCAAGGCCTACCTGCAGCGCCAGCCCTCTGGCCAGTCGCTGCTGCGCGAGCTGTATGCGCACGCCATCGAGGCGGGGCTGGTGCCGGCTGGAGCGGGGGGCGACGACATCGCACGGCTCCATGCCCTGTTTGATGTGTGCCTCGACCACGGCATGGGCGGCCTCGTGCGCGACTACGTCGCAGAGGTGTGAACCCGGATCCCGAGCTGGGGCTGGGGCTGTGTTGGTGGCCAGAGGACTGGTGGCAGGTGTGAGCTGGCTGGAAAGCGCCCTGCATGCCCTGCCGCAGCGCAGCGGACTCCTTCAGACCAATGTGTTGGTGCGGGGGCAGGGGCAGCACTAGCCGGTGCGTGGGCCGTGGAGAGTGCACCTCTGTTGCTCAAGGCCCACATGGCTCCACAGCGCACTGTCACCTCCACTCTCTTCCCTGGCAGGTGTGCTCCGACCGGCTGCTGACTTCATCCGACCCAGTGGAAGCGTTCCTTCTGGACGGGGAGTGCGTGCGCCGATGGGTGCAGGTGCGGCCAGGCGCTGGCTAGTGATGGGGAGGAGGGCAAGGGCAGGCAGCTGCCGTGCCATGCCAAGGCCTGGCAGGCAGTGCAGGACCCTGGGTGTGGCAGGCGGGTCTCTGCCCAGGAGCGGCTGCACCGCTCACCTGGGTGCCTTGCTGGCCACCTGCCGTCCTCCTATGTGTACAGAAGCTGCTGGCGGTGAGCCGCAGCCGCCTGGCGTCCTGGCTGTCCCGCGGCCTGGCTTCACTGGGCAGCGCAGGTGAGCTGGGCTGGCATGGCTGGGTGGGAGGTGCATGCATGCCTAGGAATGTGCCATGTGCGCAGCCCGCACTGGGCAGCGCAGGTGAGCAGGGCTGGCATGGCCGGGCGGCCAAGTGCTATGTATGGCAAGCGCTCAGCTGCTGGACTAGGCTAGTGAAGGGGCAACTTAGAGCACGCTCTGTGTGTTTGTGCTCCTGGTGGTCATTCAGCGGTTTCCAGCCAGTGCGACAAATACCTGCTGCGTGCTGTCCCTTGCAACCCCCCCATCAGGCCTGCTGCCCAAGGAGCTGGCGCGCCTGCGCATGCTGCAGCTGGTGGCCGAGGACCTGCAGCCGCAGGGCGGCGCACCACAGCAGGCACAGCAGGCGCAGCAGGAGCCTGCTGAGGTGGCGGAMGCCCGCCGGCTGGTGCAGTGCGCCCAGGTGCTGGCCTGGCTGGCGGGCCAGCACGGCGGCTTTGAGCGCCCCACCGGCCGCTTCTTTTCGGAGCAGGAGTGGCGGTCGGTGGCGGCCAAGCGGCGCGACGGTGCGGCGGCTGCAGCCGGCGGGCCCGGCCTCTTCCTTTCCGACCTCGCCGCTGACCTGGCGGCCCACGGCTGCGATGGCATTGCCTACCCGCCGCCCTCTCCAGACCGCCTCCTCTCAACCCTCTTCCTGTCTGGTGGCCCCGGCGGCTCGGCAGCCAGCCCTGTTGCCAAGGCGGCCGCCAGTACGGCGGCGGGCGGCAGCAGRGGTASCGGCGGCAGCGGCAGCCAGGCGGCGTTCCATGCCAAGCTGGCGCTGCTGGCGTACTACCTCGCGGATGGCGGCTTCATGCAGCCGGGCGCCATTGTGCAGGGCCTGCAGTGAGTGGCAGGGGTCTCCGCGGTCTATTTCTGGCCCTGGGCGAGATGTATGTGATGTGCAGGTCGGGCAAGGCGCATCGTGCCTGCCTCCAACCCTGCTGCGAGCGCGCACATGTGCACTTGGCATGCGGCAGCCGCTGCTATCACCTGCCGCCTTTCGAGAACTGTGTGTGATTTCCGGGCATCCTTTCCTCCCCCGCTATTCCAGGTCCCACTTCCACATCGCCCCAGCCACCGCCCACGCCTGGCTGCTGCAGCAGCTGCTGGACGACGCCCAGACAGCCGACCCCTCGGGGGCAGCCGCCCTGCAGCGTGCAGCAGACCTGGCGCCGCTGGCCGACGCGGTGGCGCTGCCCTACAAAGTCGTGCTGGTGGGTGACTTGTTGTTGTGGAGTTCTGCTAATTGGCAATGTGTTGCCTGGAAGAGGTGAGGTGTATGGCGCTGCCCTACAAAGTCGTGCTGGCGGGTGCTTGCTCCGCTGTGCGCAGCAGTTGGCTTGGCATGGCACGGGCTGTGTTCATGGTATGCATTTTGGCATGGATCAGCAGGCAGCAGGTGCGCTTTCATGCATGCAAACACGTGTCCTCATCAAGCACCTGTCTGCCTGAAGCCAACACAAGTGTGTGCCGCACACCTGTCCATGCAGGCATTTGCCTCGCGCGGCAAGCTGGACGTCGCGCTCACCCTGCTGCGCCAGCGCCCCGAGACCGCAGGCAAGCGCAGCATGCTCTGCTGCTGTTGGTGTGCAGATGTGCATGCATGGCATGTGCAGTAGTCAGATGCACTGCCAACATTGCCGCATTGCCAATGCGTTGCATGCCACAGTGCCGACAACGTTTCCCGCGCCCATCGCAGCTGGCCTGCTGACCTTGCAAGCCCGCACGCCGCCTTTTTCACCTCTGTGCCGTTGTTCACCCACTGCCTCTCTCACTGCCACCCTGCAGCAAGCCTGGAGGAGGCCACAGTGGCGCTGGCAGTGCGCCTGCGCAACGGTCTGCTAGGAGAGGCGTTCCTGGGCATCCGACGCCACCTGGCAGCTGTGGGTTCCTCTGCATCCTCGCCCGCCGCCGCGGTGCTGGAGCAGGCCCGGGCAGCAGAGGTGCTGGTGGGCCAGCTGCTGCAATACACGGCGCTGTCGCGGCCCTCCGCTGTGCACGCTGCGGTGCGCATGCCCTTTGGTGCCGCGGAGGAGCAGGTGAGGGGGCCCTGGGGCGCATGCAGTTTACTGCTTGTGCAGAGCATGCACAGCACTTGCACAGGGCTTAAAGACAAACGCCGGTGGCATGTCGGAAGACCAGCATGGCGTGCGCGGATCTCGTCTCAAATCCCTATTTGCCTGTAGCCTGCCACCTAACCACCCGCTCTTTGCTCCCCTGCCACCCATCCTCTGCCGCAGGCGGCGGTGGCATGGCTGGAGACACAGGCGGCAGGCGGCACAGCAGAGGCAGCCCTCATGCTGCCCATCTATTACCTGCTTCGTGGGCGCACCCCAGAGGCGCTCCACGCCTATGCCCGCCTCTGCCCCCGCACACCTGCCACCCAGCAGCAGCAGGACTTGGCCGCTCTGCTGACCGAGGCAGCTCGCCTGCTGCCCGCGCCGCAGCGGGCGCTGATTGTGCAGCAAGGCGCGGCGCCCGCCCTGCTGCCCGCACAGGGCGGCGATGGCGAGGAGCCGGCCGGCGTGGCGCTGCTTGGTGGTGGCATTGCTGAGGTGGCGGCAGAGGGGGCGGCCGCTCGGCCGCTGGTGGCTGTCGGCCCAACCGCCGCGGAGGCCCCCCTGGTTGGCAGCATCCCAGTGCTGCTGGAACGACAGCGCTTGGCAGCGGCAGCAGCCCAGACAGCCTCAGACGGCGATGCGGCGGCAGGCGGTAGCAGCGGCGGCACTGCGGCAGCGCAGAAGGGTGCCACGCAGCAGCCGCAGCCAATGCTGTTCAGCGCACCTGCCGCCGGCAATGCGGCGGCGGCGGCACCTACACCCGCCACGGGCGGCTTTGGCGCGGCGGCCGCGGCAGCCGCTGCGCCACCTGCGGATGTGACTATGCTGCCAGCCGCAGGCGCGCACGAGTTTGATCGAGTGCTGGGCCTGGCACCAGCCGCCGCTGGCGGCAGCAGGAGCAAGCGCCGGTGGGGCGGCAGCGCGTACCGCTGATTCCAGATCTTCAGGCCTTTTGCATGTGGTGCGCAGTAACTCACCATACATTGAGAATGCAACTCCTTGAGCTGTAAAGCAAAGCAAGATGAGAGGCGGCGGGCCCGCCTGGTCAGCGCTCCCAGCGGCGGCGGCAGAGGAAACAGCAGGCTCTGAGCTGGTCTTGTGGCGCATGGCTCGATCCACAGCCTCGGGATCGGCACTCAAGAAGCTCTGGGAGGCCTGCTCGGCCTCACTTTTTGCGGGTCTGCTCCCTTCGCCCAGCTGGGGCTGCCATGGGGCGATCCAAGGCCCAGCCACGGCCCTCAGGGGCCAGGCATCCCACCCAGGAGCTGGCCGGGGCTGGGAGCGGCTCACCCAGCGGCACCGCCGAGCTGTGCGCTCTGTGCGGCAAGCATGTGGCTGTGGAGGAGGAGGAGCACATCACGGGTGGGTGGAGAACACCAGGCCGGGCTGGGGCGAGGGGATCAGCTGCCGCCGCCGCCGCTCGCGCAGCCGGCCTGCTGCATTCAAGCGCCCGCTCTCTCGTCACACCGCAGGGCACTGCTCCAACCCCGCCTGCGGCGACAGCGTCTTCCACACCACAGTGAGCTGCAAGGGCTTGAGATGAGGGCATGCTGCTTCTGGACGTCGGCATCCTGCAGCCTGCTGGGCCATGCCACCCCCACCACTCCCACATCCCTCCACTGCTCGCGGGCCTTGCCAATTCGACTCGCCCATTGGTGGCCCCCTGCTGTTCACTCATGCTGCTTGACTCTCATGCACGTGAATGTCTCTTTCGTGCAGTGCGTGGTCGAGCATCTGGAGAGGAGCCTGAAGGCGGCCAAGGGCTCCGCGTTTGGCTCCAAGGCCTGGGCCAGCGTGCAGGTGGGTGCACAGGAGGGGTGGTTGCTTGGCTGCACCATGATTGCATGTTGTTTGCATGGCAGGCAGTGCTGGGCAGTTGGGAGCTGGGGCAGTGCATGCCAGCCGCAAGCCACCGCCGCCATTGCCTCGCCGCCCAAACATGCCCGCCTCCTGCTGCCCTCTGCCATCGCAGGTGAAGCTGCGCCAGCGGCCACATGCCATGCTGGCGTCCAGCCGCGAGCAGAAGGTGCCGCAGCGCTGCCCCAGCTGCAAGGGTGAGGGGCATATGCATGCCATGCACGCCATGCGGCATGGTTTGCCTGGAGCTTGCAACGCAGATCTGTGCCAGGGCAATTCAAGAGCTCCTCTCTTCTGCCTGCACGAATTCTGGCTCACTCCAATCCTTCCACCACTCCCTCCCTGCACCACATGAGCCCACAGAGGGCTTCATCGAGTCGGCTGAACCAGTCAAGCCGGAGGCGGCTCGCAAACTGACCCACATGCCACTCCCGCCCGACCCACTG
>JADXDR010000095.1:195865-219625 GCA_025026875.1 Chlorella ohadii
CAGTGGGAAATTGCAGCGGCGGAGGCCGATGGATGCAGGTTTGGCTGAGTTGCACCGGCAGATCCTTGAGCTGTGCACCCCTCCGCCACATTCAAGTCATTCCAACCAGCCAGCCACACTTGGCAGCCGTGCAGGTGATGCAACCAAGCAAATATATCAAGCCTCACCCCGGCCGCAGCGCTCCAGCCAGATTAGTGCGGCGGTTGTGTAGTCCCCGTCGTTGGCGTGGCGACCCCAAGCCAGCCCAATCAGCTCCCTGCGAGGCGGCAGTGCGGTGGGCAGGAAGCCATAATGTAAGGAGCATGAAATTGCGCGGCGGGCAGCACAATGCTGGAGCAGCAGCAGGAACAGCGCTGCCGCCGCGCTGCTGCTCCTGCCTCTCACATCCCGCTGCCATGCTTAGCCTGCTTAGCCTGCAAGCATCCAGTCCCCGCCTCACTTGATGCGATGATCAAGCAGCTTGCTCTGAAGATGCACGGATCTCTGCACACCATCGCTGCTGCTACTTGCCCCCACATCCCGCTGCAATGCTTAGCTTGTAAGCATCCATTCCCCGCCTCGCTTGATGTGCTGATCAAGCAGCCTGCCTAAGAGGCACGGATCTCTGCACGCACCATCGCTGCTACTCCTGGCCCCCCACATCCCGCAATGCTTCACCACATCGCTCCTCATCCATCCTTCCCCAGCCTCCTCACTTGATATGCTGGTCCAGCAGCTTGGCGGACAGGCAAGGGTCTTGCTGCCCTGCTGCCTACCTCCCTCAGCCCTCGCACCGCACCTTGAAAATTTCCCCCAATGCTCACTTGATGTGCTGGTCCAGCAGCTTGGCGGACAAATAGGGATCCTCCCCGCCGCTGCTGCTGCTCACGCCGTCGCTGTCCGAAAAGTTGGGGTTTGCGTCCTCAGCGTTGGTGGCCGCTTCGGCTGCTGCGCCGGCATCGGCGGAGACCTCCTGCTCTCGCATGGGGCAGGGGAGGGCGGTGAGGCACAGTGATGAGAGGATTCTGTTTGTGAGTATTCTGCTATTCCAGCCAGCTCCAGCGGACGCGAGGATGGCTAGCAGGGGCCGAGGCATACGCGGACTCCCTCCTTGCAACCTCAGCTCAGCCCAAGCGATGGACAGTGCTCGTAACAGATACCACAAGCCCTGCGATGTCTGCCCGCACCTGGATGCGCAGCAAGTCGYCSCCGGCAGCGCCCAGCGCACGCTGCGCCTGTGCAAGGGTGGACCCGTTCTTCAGCGCCAGCTGCATGTTTGTGAGGTGTGAGGGAGGGAGGGGTCAGCTTTGATGGTATGCCCTTGGTCATGTCCAGCAAAGCGCATTTTCCCCATGCCCCTTCCCTCTGCATCCCATCATCTTACCTGCTGCGCCGACAGCTCTTGGAGCCAGGCGGGCAGCTGCTGGCGCAGGAGCGCGTCCCAGGGCGCCTGGCCCTCCACCTTGGCTGAATTGACAAATGATGGGGGCAAGGGGCGAGGTCACAAAATACTGAGATTGAGATTGTGATGAGAGCGTGCTGCACATGCCCACACTGTGCCGCCCTCTCAACCGGCACTATTCCACAATGAGCATGCAGCCCAGCTGCTCGCCTGGGATCAGGTAATCGCTCTCATTCAGGATTTGCAGGTCGTTCTTGAAGGCTGTGTGCAGTTGCTGGGACAGCGCCGGGCTGCGCGGCAGCAGGGAAGCGAACAAGGCCAGGACAGTCAGGGCAAGGGTGGGCAGTACGGCACATGAAAAAGTTCCCCAGAGCCACCCAGATCGCAGCCTCGCCCGCATCCTCAACAGCTTCGCCCCGCAGCCTCAGCCGCTGCCTGCGCTGCACAGCTAGCAGTGCCTGCGCAGCCCAATGTGTCCTGTTCGTGACTGGCATTTACCAGGAAAGCTCGGACCAGCATTCTGGATTTTCTGGCTGGCATTCACCTGATCATGGAGTCGCGCCGGGAGAAGAAGTCGGGATCCATGGGCCGCTCCGGCACCTACATTATAACACAGGCAGGAGCAGTGCGCTTGAAAGTCACCCCCCCTGCAAACTCAACCCCACAAAGTCAACCGCCTGCAAACTCAACCCCTCGAAAGTCAACCCGTCCTAAACTCAACCCCTGCAAAGTCAACCCCTGCAAAGTCAACCCCTCCTAAACTCGACCCGTCCTAAACTCAACCCCTGCAAAATCAAACCCTGCTAAACCCAACCCCTCCTAAACTCAANCCCTGCAACGTCAACCCCTCCTAAACTCAACCCCTGCAACGCAAGCAGCTGGGAGAAAATGGAACAAACGAGGCAGCCACAACACAAGCCAGGCAGGTCACACACCAGCCGCTCCATGCCCGGCACTTTCATGTTGAGTCCAATGCGGATCAAACAAACCATATAGACATAACATCGCTTACCAGCTGCTCCACGCCCGGCACTCGCTCCTTCTCCATCGTAGCCAGCATGCCCTTCACTTTCTGCGGCAGCATGGATTGCCCGGTTATAGACTTTATATGGCGTTGGAGTTTATATGCGATTGGGAGTGGCAGCAAGGGCGCATTCCCCTGCGTGCCGTTTCACACCCCAGCCACCGCGTGTGCACTTGTTTGCTGCCGCACACTGTAGCGGCTTAGCCGGGCAGGAGGCTAACCGCCACAGTTGCGAATGAGCAGCCCTGATTCTGCATGCCCAGCAGCGCACCGCGTCCGTGCTCTTGTCGGCGGTGAAATGGATGAGCACAGATGGGGGGTAGGGGTCGTCGAGCTTGTTGGGGCTGCTCAGCGGGAAGGCGCCCTCCTCAAGCCCGATGGCCACTGCACGTGGGCAGGAGAAGGCAGGTGAGCGCACAACGGGCTGTGGCCTGCAACGTGCATGTGGGCTTGCATCGGCGTGGCGGGCGCCCCGCAAGCAGCCAGCCCTTTGAACGGATGTGCGGTGGGCTTGCACTGACGGGAGGGCACACGGGCAGCCAAGAAGACACAGCTAAAGACAGCAGCAGACAACCAAGCAAGCGCACCTGAAAAGACGCCATCCAGCTTAATGATGCCGGGCAGGCGCAGCGCCAGGGATCCGCCCGCTGCGCAGCACAGCAGGCGCAGCAGGCACGTCAGCGCAGCACAGCGTGTGCAGCAGCGCACCACAACAGGCACGCAGTGCAGTGCAGTCGGACGCAGCGGGGCGTGCTGCAACTCGTCCTCACCATTTCCTCCGCTTCAAAGACCAGCCAAGCGCGGTCCATCCATCCAGGATAAAACAACTGTTATCCATCCAGGACCAACCTCCCGCCCTGCCCTGAGCTCTCACAAGAGCAGCCGGTGAAGAACAGCGGCTTGTCCTGCAGGCCATGCTCCTTGCGGAACTCCTCCACCACGTCCATCACAAACGCGGCGTCCGAGGCCCAGCTGCAGTTGCGGAGCAGGGGGCGTTCGGGGGCAGACGGGGACGTGGGCGGGGCGTGAGGTCAATCGCTTTTGCATACACAGCAGCGCGAACCGAAACCCATGCTCCAACCCCTTCTGCTCAAGCTGTCTGGGTGTTTCTAACCACCTCCCCGGTAATTCGCCATGCACACTCCCACCCACCAGCTCACCTCCAGCAGCGGGCGCCCGAGCCCACCCTTCGATCCCGGCTGTTGAGCGCCACTATCGCATAGCCGCGGGCCAGCGCCTGCTTGGCGATGGAAACGCCCTCCGGCATGCCTGCAGCGGGCAGCAGTATAGCAAGCATGTGATGAGCAACACCATGCTTGATGCACCACATAAATGATCAAGGTAGCACCCCTGCACATGGCATGGCCAACTAGCAGATGGCTACCACAATTGGCAGGCTGATCAGCACGACATGCCCCACAAGGCAACAGCCAGTTGTTCAGGTTTTGCGAGCATGAGCCGCAGCAGGCTGCCGCTCACCAATGCACTGCGGGCACACCTCCTGCAGCAACAGGAGGGCGGGCAGCGCGGCGGCTCAGCGTCAAACGACCGACCCGCCTCCCAAAGCATGCACGGTATCCAGGTTCAGCTGCTGAGCAACAGGACCACGAGTCTGCCACCCTCCTGGCTTCCATCCGCTGGCTGCACCCTTCCCCGCTCACCGAAGGCGGCCAAAAGTCCTCGGCGTTGCGGCCGCAGCGGTGCAGCATGACCAGCGTGCCGACTGCAGGGCAGAAGGGGCGGCATGCCGTCATTTGAAATGCGGTTGGCACGCATGACCCGTGCCGGGGGCTAGCTGGCATGGCAGCCAATTTTACGCTGGACTGAGGCCCCCACCTGGGTCACGTGGCAGCTCAAACAGCCAGCGCCGGCCATCGGTGGTGCGGTTTGTGGGCATGAGCAGCGGCAGGCCGTCGGCATTCAAGAACGAATCGGCTGGCAGCACCGGTGCCGCTGTGCCGTCTGGCGCGGCCGCTGCCCCGCCACCGCTGCCGCCGGCAAGCACCAGCGCCGCAAGCAGCAGCGGTGCTGCTGCCGCCCGGAGGCTCCGCATGGCCAGCTCAGTCGTCCAGGAGCGGAAGGGGCAGCTGCAAATTCTACAATCAGAGCGTAACAGTTGTGCCGGCTTCAAAAGTGGCGGCGCCTGGGCGGGAAGCGGCGGCGGCGGCAGCAAGCACTGGCCCTGCGCAGGCTGCCGTGCTGCACGCGAGTTTGGGAGTGGGCCCTGCCCTCGTTGCCGAGTGGGCAGCAGAGGTGGGGCAGAGGGGGCAGTGGGCCGCGTCTGTCGCTGCAGTGCACCGTCTGTGCGCCTGCTGTCGCGTGGTTCGGGGATGTGGCGACTGGCTACACACCTGGCAGGCGGTGTCGGACGAGCAGGAGCGGCGGAGCCAAAGTGGGTGCGGTCAGTGGCACCGAGGGCAGCTTGCAACGCTTGCTGTGGCGACAGCAAATGAGCTGCACGTAGCTTGAAGCGCGTCAATTGCTCCGAGCGCTGAGCTGCGCGGGCATGGAAGCGCGCCTGGTCCGCCCCCACTCAGCACGCTGCTTGTAGGGCAGTGGAGGCGCTGTTTGGCTTCGCAAAGCTCCCGCAAATCGTTCTAGACCGCTGCCAGCAGTCCAAGGAGTCTCGGCACGACGGGCGCCCAGGCAACAAGGCAGAGGTGAGGCTTTACCTCGCTGCAGAGCATGAGCGTTATTATGCATTGTCCCGACAGTCGATCGGGCGTGCTGCGGCAGCCTGCGGAAGGCTCGCAAGGCCGACGCCATCAGGGTTCACGGCCGGCGCGTTCCCAGGCCCCAGATGCTTGGCAGCGAGACGCACGGCGCTTGACGCACTGACGCGCTCCCAGTACCCATGCTGCCCCTGAGCCCACCCGCCGCCACTCGAGCGTGCCCCCTCCCCTGCTCGACAGCCCACGTCTTTTGCACCCTCTGCAGGCATGGCGCACCGCAGCACAGACCCGGAGCTGGATGCCTGGGAAATGGTCAGCTCTTCTGAGGACGGCGGCAGCGAGGGCGGCAGCGACAGCGGCGAGGCGGCAGCTGCGGAGGCCCTCGCAGCCTCCTTCCTGGCGACGGAGCCGCTTTCGCCGCTCGCAGCAGACCAGGCGGTTGCTGAAGGAACCGAAGGCGACAGCCCGCCGCTGCTGCCCGGAAGCCCCGAGAACGCGCAACTGCTGCAGCTGATGGCGGCAGAGGCGCCGGCCGCACCCTCACTGGCCGCTGCGTCCGAGGAAGGGGAGGGAGAGGCTGTGCCGGTCCCCGCTTCCGCCGCTGGCATGACCGACACCACCACCAGCGGTGGTATGGGCCAGGCCAGCTTTGTCATCCCTGACGCCAGTGCACCAGCGCTGCCATCCCCGCCCACTCCCACCGCCCTGGCTGCTCCGATTGCGCCACTGGGCGGCGGCGCCGCCGCCAGCGCAGCCATGCGCCGTGCCGCCTCGCTGCACCTGCGAGTGGTGCGCTCCGACGAGCAGGAGGCTCTGGAGCGTGCGGTGGCTGAGCTGGAGAAGCGGTGAGGCTTGTTCACAGTGTGCTGCATGGGGCGCCGATCGCCGGGGCGTTGTTGAGACATGCATGTCTGCATGGGGTGGCATGGCACCTGGCCCGCTTGCAATGGTCATGTTGCGCCATGACACCCCCAGCATGCCCTTCTGTTACATGCCCGCCCTGATTCTGGCCTCTCATGCTGGCCCTCCTGCTGCTCATGCCGCCCTGCCCCTTGTGCCGCTCCATGCAGCGCCACCCAGCGCGACCGGGAGCTTGCCCTGGCGCAGCAGCGCCTGAACAGCGCCCAGGTGGGCTATCCGTCAAAAAATAGCTTTGGGTCAGGGCACCATGAGCGGGAAGAGGGTCGCGGCCAGATCCCATGCCAGAGTGCTCATGGCCCATGCCAGAGCGACCATTGTCATGTCCCCCTCTGCATCGCAATGTGCAATGGCATGGAAGCGGACGCTGCCCCCACAACTGCTAGTGCAGCCAGGACAGAATATAATGCACAACATATAAATCCATCCATGTTTGGCAGACCAAGCTGGCGGAGGAGTCGAGCGAGGCGCACCGCCTGCGCAAGATCGCCATGATCGCCTGCTCCATCTGGTGAGCAGTTTTGAGCTGTGTGAGCTGCTGCCCTGCTGCTGAGCGTGTGGCGGCCTCAGCTCGTGCCATCATTGGGGCAGGCTGCCTGCCTGATCTGCTGGGCAGCTGAAGCATGTTCCCTCTGTGCTGGGTAGCCATGCCGGCTGTGTGTTGCGTGCGCTCTGCATGTCTGCGCGCTGGCATGTGCAGTCTGAGCACTGCATCCTGTCCACCCCCGTGCATCGCAGCGCCTTCCTGGGCCTCAAGGCGCTCATGGGCGGCCGGCACCGCGCATCCAGCTGCGGCGGCCAGGCCGCCGCCTGCGCTCCGTCCGGCGCAACCATGCCGCGCGCGCCGTGCGTAGCGCACAGCGTGCACGAGCCGCCTGTGGCGCTGCTGCAGCGCAAGGTGGCCATTCAGGTGGAGCCGCTGGCGGCGGCTGCACCATGAGGAGTGCTTTCAGCGGCCGGTTGGCAACTGGGAGGAGGCCACGGCAGTTGATGGAATGAGACATCAGTGTGAGGCTTGCCCCCCGCTCAGCCTGCCGGCCAGCCAGCCAGGACGTCTGTGCCGCGCCCCAGTGCTGCCCTTGGTGCAGCTCGAGGGGCTTGACACATTGCTACATACTACTTGCATGCAAACCATTCCGTTCCCTTTCCTTCTCGTCTTGACTTAAACCGGCGCAGCAATCTGACTCGTGTTCGGCACAGCCACCCGTTCGTTTGATGCGACAACCCCGAGCGATCTAACTCTTTACGATGACCCTAGTTGTGTANTTTCTGAGGATGGTCGTCCTCTTGCCTCAGGTGATCTTCCGCCCTGCATTCTCCACCCCAGCCACGCATGCACACCCCAAACAAACCCTTCTTCGCCCGCCGCCGCCCACGAACCCTGCATGCCCGTGACGGTTGGCATGCCACATAGCTGAATGCACCCTGTCATGCTGTAAAGCGCAAGAGTAAGGCCAGGATAGAGATGAGGGGCGGCGAGCAAGTGGTGACGAGCATCGCTGTCCGCTGTGCTGCGGCGGCCGGCGGCGGCACCCTGTCCTGTGGGGCTGGATCGCCCAGCCCGTCACTCTGTGCGCACTCCTGTTCATCAAGCGCTCAGTATGGTCCTGCTTCTCGCGCTCCACACGACGGCGGGCCCGCCGAGCGCCACGGTCCCCTTCAACGTGATCCTGCTGCAGGCGAGTGATCCGGGAGTTGCTTTGAGCGTGTGTCTACCGTCGGCGCCCCGCCAAACGGGCCGTCGGGCGGGTTGGCAGCCACTCTGGCCTCCAGGCTGCTCCCACGCGCTGCTGTCGCGCTTTCCGCGAGTTTCGAGGTCTACCAATGCATTAAGACCGCTCGCAGCCATCACCGGCCCAACCTCCAGTCAAGTCACAACCTGCCGCCGCCGCCGCCGTCGCCACTACCGACACGCCGCCGCACCCTGCACTGCCTGTGCTGCAGGATTTCGTGCAGAACAAGAAGACGCCAGAGGGGCTGCGGTGCCGGCAGGTGGGTGCAGCTTTTAAGCCAGTGCGCTTGGGCTAGGAAGCAAGGCCCGCCAATGCGTGTGCTGCACCCGCCTGCGTGCTCAACCGCAACACTGCCGTTTGCGAACATTGCAGCTGGTGCCCACCAGCGGCGGCACGTCCACCAGCCTGTGGGACGCCACCAGCACTGAGGAGCTGCAGCAGTGGCTGGATGAGGTGAGGCGCTGGCTGGTATTTGATGAGAGCAAGCTGTGCCTGCGAGCCTGGGTGGGAGGACCCCCTGTGGCGAAATGGTGCTGGCTCTGTGATCTGCGTTTTTTGCTGGAGGCCCCACCTCCTCTGCCCCCCTCACCTGTGCCTCGCAGTCCATCAATGTGGATGTGACCCACCAGGTCAGTGCCGCCGGCGGCACGCGTGCATGCCTCGCGCCGGCTGCGCGTCGTCCCCTGGCCGCCCTACTGCTCTGCTGATGCTGAGAGGTTATACTGCTCTAGATTGTGGTGTGCTCCGCCGCTGATGCGCAGGTGGTGGAGGTGCAGGAGGAGTTTGCGCTCGGTCTGGGGGAGGTGCACCGCGCACGGGCGGCAGAAAAGGTGTGTGAGGTTTCAGGCGGCCGCCGGATGCCACTGCATGTGCGCCGCGCAGGTGTACCTGCACATATGTAGCACGCGGTCTCCAAGGTGCGTCAGCTGCACCTCGGTGGTTTCACCCATGCTGCAAGTTCCCTCTCCCAGGTCAAGGAGGGCACCAAGGAGGTGGCGCACAAGACGGGGGAGGCGCTGTCGTCGGCGGCCACAGCGGTGGGCCACCAGGTGGGCGCATGCAGATGATGGGGAGGGCAGGCTTGCAGTAGGGGGATGCGCAGCTGTGCACGCAAGTCAACCGCCTGAAGTGCGGCGTTCCATTGCTTGCGAAAGCGTGCG
This sequence comes from Chlorella ohadii, assembly GCA_025026875.1. Lineage (NCBI taxonomy): Eukaryota > Viridiplantae > Chlorophyta > Trebouxiophyceae > Chlorellales > Chlorellaceae > Chlorella > Chlorella ohadii. The sequence goes on from JADXDR010000095.1 coordinate 204,754, forward strand.
CACATGGTGGCGCCCCACCTGGCCCCAGCAAGTTGTGCCGTCTGACCAGCCGATAAGCCGTGACTTTCTCCCAAGGTGAACGAGCTGGACCACAAGCTGCGCATCAGTTTGGCCTTGAGCGCAACCTGCTGCATCCGGTAAACACTGTGAATGAACCAATTACACCCACCCAGGTGAACGAGCTGGACCACAAGCTGCGCATCAGTGAGCGCGCAACCGCGGCATCCACCGCTGTCAAGGAGTCGGCGGGTGGGTGCGGGTTATGCAGGTGGAGTGCAGCAGGTGGAGGGCTCCTTGCAGAGCCGGTGGCGTTGGGGCGCATGTGGTGCTTGCCCTCACCAACCCACCTCAACTAAATCTTGCTACATTTACGTTCCCTTCATCTGCCACCGCAGTGGGGCGCGCCACGGGTGCGGCCCTCACCAAGGTGGGCTCCGCCGTGTCCTCCACCACCAAGACCGTGCTGGCCAACGAAAAGGTGGGTGGGGGCGGGCGGCTGCTGGTAGCTAGCAAAGCTGCCTGCTGGGTGCAGCCGTGGTTTGGTGGGTGCCTTTGCACCACTGATGGCGCTGTGCATTGGCGCTCAGTGAACTGCTGAGGTCTGCCCTGCAGGTCCGCGACTTTCAGACCGAGGTGTGAAGACTGCTTTGCGGCTTGCTTGCATGCCTGCTCGCTACCGCCATCGCCCACTGTGCCCACCTCCCCAGCCCTAGGCCCACTTCCCCCCACACTGCCACCACTTCAATCCATCCATCGCCATGCCAACGCTTGATGCTAGCACTTGCTCACAGACTGTTCGGTCTGCCGCCCTCCCTGTTCAATGCTTTCTGGCCTGCAGGTGCAGTCGGCCACGGGTGCGGTGGGCGCCTCCTTCAAGAAGCTGGGCGCCTCGCTGAGCAGCCTGGGGCGGCGCAAGGCGGATGACGCCCCTGGCACAGAGCACGTGCCGCAGGTGCGGAGGGCGGCAATTTGGGCGGGTGCCCAGGGCGGCATGCTGGTTGTTGGATGCAGGCAAAGCAGTGGCATGTCAGGTGTGCAGCCGGAGGAATGCTGATGGCGTTCTGCCCTTCTCCTTTCCGCCCAGCACTGCCAATGTGTACTCCCGTCTTGCTGCCCCCATTTCCCGCCACCGCAGTTTGTGCAAGAGAGCGAGGGCTTTGAGCCGCCCGCCAGCAGCCAGCCGCACGAGCCGCCCGCGCCGGTGGCGGGCGGCAACCTGCGCAACCCCACAGCAGGTGGGGGCTGGCGGCTCGGCAGGGAGGCGGCACTGCGGTACACGTGCATGCTTTGCTGCCGCCATGCTGCTTTTGTGTGGGTGCTGCACCTGCTAAGAGCGCTGCCCTCCCTCCCGCCACTCCTATGCAGCACCCGCGGCCGTGAACGCGTCGCCCGAGGCGCAGCAGCAGGCCACCTTCACGCTGGACGACAATGACGAACCCAAGGCGCCCTGAGCACGGCAGGTTGCCCAACTTGTACGCTACGGACAGCGGCGGCTTGGCAGCAGGCACAGCAAGGCATGATCTGGCCCTCTCGACACGGTGTTTGATTCTTCTTTGAGCGTGCGATGTCTTCTCCTCTTCCCCAGCAATGATTTACACAGCAACGCTAGGCAGCTATCAAGGCCTGTAATGGCAGCACTGATGGTCGGTCGTCACATGTCACTGCCCCAGTCGGCCAGATGGTCACCGCCTCAGCAGGCTGGCCTCGCGCGCCTCCATCTCCCTGCGGCCAAAGTTGTGCGGTGACAGTCACATGCGTGCCATGCTACCGCCAGAAGCACACCACCCAAGGTGAAGTGATTGCAGGTGGTGGTCTGCTGCTCCACACTTGCGCTCGCCTCTCCACCCCACACATCAATCAACCAGCCACAGAGCAGCTGGGGGAAGCATGCCCCCACCTGATGCGCTGCTTGAGCATGCCCAGCTCCTGCTGCTGCAGCTCGATGGTGCAGGCGGCGCGCTGCGTGTGCTTGGCCAGCTCCTCCTGCATGAGTGCGCATGGGCGTGCAGAGGAAGGGGCAGCATGGGTCAGCCCAGGAGCCCCTGGATGCGTGCCACAGGTCCTGCTGGTGATGTGGATGGTTGCGCACCACAATGCACCGCGGGCTTCACCAACATTGCACGGTCACCAACATCAAACTGTGTGTACCTGCAGGCGGGCCACGTCAATGGTCAGCCCCTCGGCACGTGCCCCCTCAGCATCCCGCTCCCGCCGCGCAGCTGCGCCCGCCGCACTCAGACGGTCCAGCTCAGCCTGCGCTGCCGCCTGCGCCGCCGCCGCCTGCTGTCCAGCTGATGCCTTGATGGCGGCCAGCTCGCTGGTGTGCAGCTTCTGCAGGCTGTTGACGCGCTCGGTCAGGCGGGATACCTCGGCGTGCAGCGGCGCGACAGCTGCGGTGCGTGCAGCCTCGGCCGCCTGCAGGCCCTCCGTCTTGGCCTACAAATAGGGGCGGTGAGTGGTTCAGGTGCCTGCGGGTCAAAAATGCCCCCTATGCAGATGCACGTTCTTGAGCACCCTGTGCCATCCTGAGCTGGAGCCCACCTGTGCAAACCGTGCCGAGGCCTCCACAGCCGCCGCCTCCAGCGCCGCCACCTGCTGCCGCAGCTGCGCCACTGCTGCCTCGCTGGACGCAAGCTGTCCCAGCAGGCCCTGGGCCCGAGTGAGCAGGCCCTCCAGGCGCTGCTCATTGGCTTCCATGCTTGGAGGAGCGGCGGGCGCCTCTGCCGCCTGCTGCCGCTTGGCGGGCGACAGCAGCTTGCGAGGAGAGGGCGGCGCGCTGCTCGCAGGGGCCGGCAGCAGCTGCGCCTCGAGCGCCAGCAGGGCAGCATGCACAGCGGCAGCCTCCGCCTGCTCCATGCGCTCCTGCACCCCCTGCGCCACCTGCTGCGCCGCAGCTGTAGCCGCTGATGCAGCGCTAGAGCTTTTTGTGCTGCCATCCAGCAGCGCCTCCCGAGCGGCCGCCACAGGCAGCCCAGGCAGCCCGGCCTCCAGTGCCCCCAGCAGCGCCCTCAGACCGCCCTCAAGCCGGGCCGCCACGGCAGCCGCCTCAGCCTGCTGCGCCTCGGCAGCAGCGGTCTGGCGCTCCAGCTGCTGCTGGGCGGAGGCCAGAGCGCCTTCGTAGCTGGCCAGGCACTGTGCACAGGCGGCCGCCACATCAGCGCTGTCCACTGCCGGCCCTGCCGACGGCGACAGCGGCTKGGCAGCAAGCAATGCCTGCCCCTGCTGGCTGGCTTGGCTGGCACGCAAAGCCGCCATCTTGGAGCGCAGCTGGTTGGCCACAGCCGACAGCTGGGCGGCGTGCTGGCGCTGCTGCCGCTCTCGCTCGCGAGCCGCCTCCTTCAGCCGCACCTGCAGCTCCTGCACAGCGCTCTGCGGCAGCAAAGTAGAGAAGGGGAGGAAAGCTCGCTGAGCAAATCTGAGTGACTGTGCCACGCAGGAGACCGTCACAGAGAGAGCACAGAGAGACAGGTGCAGCACTGTCCTCTCCGCGACCAAAACCATGTGGCACATGCCTCCCCGCGGTCAGCGTCGCACAACCTCTCGATTGACATGTCCCACCTTGAGCACCTCCACATCCTCCTGCCGCACCGACCCGAGCTGCGCGCTCAGCTCCCGCAGCTCGGCGGCGCACCGCTCCGCCGCCGCCAGCTGCGTCTCCAGCAGGGCCACCTGCGGGGGCGGACAGGGCAGTGCGCAAAGCACATTGAATGCACAAGCTTTGAGCGGCAGGTCCTTCAACCAGCCTTGTACCAGTCAACACACCAGGCCCTACCCGCATCCCCTTGCCTGCGCAGCGTGCTGCTGGCTCAGCGTGCCCAGCGCCTGCTCATGCTCCCGGCGTGCCTCGCGCAGCTCAGCCGCCTGTGCCGCGCACTGCTGCTCCAGGGCCGCCAGCTGCACGGCACAACGGCAAACGGGGCAGCAGGACTGGTCACGGCACAGCCAGCCAGGCGCTGCCATCTGGACACGCCGTGCACTGTCATGGCATGCCATAAATTTCCAAGGAAGGCTCAATGCCAAGTTGCCCACCTGATCCGCCCCCTCCTCCCGCAGCTGCCGCCGCAGCGCCGCCACCTCCTGCTCGTGGTGCTCGCGGTGCGCCATCAGCTTGGCGCTCCAAGCATCGCTCTCCGCCTGCAGTGCCGGTGAGAGCAGCGGCTACGTGTGAGGAAGGTGGGCAGCCAATGCAACAACNAAAACCTCCATCATCCGCGTAGCTGGTGCATCATTTCGGGCATGTCTTTCTTCAGCACACCCGNCCCCCACCTGCAGCGCGGCAACCAGCTCCTGCTTCTGCTCCAGCGCCGCCTGCAGCTCGCCGCCCTCTCCAGCCAGCCGGTCGGCGCGACGCGCCGCCTCCGTCGCCCGCGCGGCCTGGCCCTCTGCCTCCCGCTCAGCGGCCTCCACACGCTTGCGCTCCTACGAGGTTTGGGCACAGAGCGGCGTGAGGGTTGGAGGAGGCTGATACAAGAAGCAGGCTGCTGGTCAGCGGGGACAGCAACAACGGTTTTGCATCTCTGCTGCTGCTGCTTTAATCCTCGAGCGACGCTGCCCTTGGGTGCACAGTCAGCTGCTAACCTGTGCCAGGGCGGCCTGCGCCTCCCGCAGCGCTCCTTGCGACTCCTCCAGCGCATGGCGTAGGCGTGCCACCTGCAGGTGCACGGGCAAATGTTGTTTTCTGTTGGTTACACTGCACGTCTGCGATTATGAACAACAGTATGCATGCAAGGGGGCGGGGTGACCAGCTTGCCATGCCCTGTCATGCTCGCCTGCCGGTTGCTGTGCATCGCATCGTCGTCCATGTTGTCGTTGGCACTGCGAGCATCCTTGAGCGCCTCCTGCGACAATGCATGGGACCAGATCAGGGAGGAAACGAGCTTGGCCCACTAGCAGAGCGGTCAGCACTTGCTCGCCGCCGCCTCTGCCCGGCACTGTAGCCGCCATCACTCCTGCTGCTGCCGCTCCTGCTGCTGGTTCTGCTGTGCATGCCCATGCCATGATGCCCGGCTGCTACCCACCCACCACCAGCCGCCCACCTTGAGGCGCGTGACCTCCCGCCCTTGCGCCTCCACCTCCCGCTGCAGCTCCAGGCACTGCGCCGCCAGCCGCTTGGCCTCATCCGAGGCCTTGTGGGCGGCAGAGGCGGCGCGCTGCCGCTCAGCGTGGAGGTCGTCCTCCAGCTGGTTTGGGGAAGGGAGGGGATCATCCATGTGAGAGGAGTGCCCCTCCTCTTGCTTCCGGGGAGCAATCAGCAGCAGTAAAGCAATGAGGCAGCCAGCCAAGTAAGGCAAGCCGGGTGTTGATGTGCTGCTCGCCGTACAGCCGAGCCGCATGTGCTCCACAGCCAAGCGTGCACGCCATGCCCACCTGGCGCGTGCGGGCGGTCAGGCTGGCCGCCTCCTGGTCCTTGCTCTCCAGCTTCCACTGCCACTCGCGCTCCACCTGCGAGGTGTGGCAGGGCAAGCGCACTGGAGGCAGGCAATTGCGGCGATGCATCTAGGCTGCAGCAGCCACGCATGCAGGGTCACTGTGCACAACACTTTTCGAGTCTACCCCAGCCGAGCCTGAGAAAAGGCACCCACCCACGCACCCCCGCCCACCTGCGCCACGCGGCTGGCCAGCTCCAGCTGCATGTCGCCCTCCTTGGCCGCCAGCCGGCCCTGCAAGGCGTTGGATGTTTTGATGGCCAATGTAGCAGTGCGTTTGCCAAGGCAAGTTGGCAAAGTAAACAGGCTTTGGCATGGGCCCGGTGCGGTCGCTGCCATCCACTTCAAGCCCACTGTTCTCACCTCCAGAATGCGCAGGTGCTCAGGGCGCGGAATGTAGTCCAGCACGCTGCTGCTTGTGCCCAGCCGGGGGCCGGGGCTGGCGCACGAGGCACCCACCGCGCCGGTGCCACCTGCAGGGCAGGAGACGAGCGGGAGGAGTCAAAAGGTAAGAGAACAGAGTGTGCACAGCTAGGCGGCTGACTTGCACACAGGGCCGGCTGTTTGGGACCTCCGCTTCAACACCACCACCACCTCAGGTTGCCTCACGCCCAGCTTATGATGTATGCAATATTATCGCACGCCGGCTCAACTAAGTTGAGCTGCACAACAAATGCCAAATGCCTGTGCGCTCACCGCAGCCCGCCGCCTCCAGCTCGGAGATGCGGCGCTCGTACTTGAGCGCCTGCTGCTGCAGCGCCAGCTGGCACCGCTCCTCGCCCAGCGCCTCGCCGTCCGCCTTGGCCTGAGCAAGCACGAGGCAGCAGGTAATACGCCGATGTTTGCATTCAGCGGTGTACTGCGTGCAGGGTTCCTTGCCTTGCCTTGTGTTCTGCATCCAGCATTTTGAACGGCCCATCTGCACGAGTTGTTGCCCGGGGAACAAGCATGGGCCCCCAGCATCCACCACACCCTCCCTCTGCCCCATCCATGGATGGGGCCAGCTCACCTTGGCGGCACGGGATCGCTCCGCCTCCAGCTCAGCGGTCAGCCCGCTGATGCGCTCCTTGCAGCCCAGCAGCTGCTTTTCGCACGCAGACAGCTTGCACTCTGCGTCCGCCTGCTCAGATGGTGCAGAGTGAGCGCAAAACGTGCAGCAGGTAGCATAGCGAGTTCCACATGGCATGCCTGCACCTGATTGCAATGCGGTGCACTGCATGCATGCGGGGTGCTAGACGGTGCATGCCATCATGAGCAATGAGTGATGGATTTCCATGGCCCGCAGGCTCCGTCTGCTGCCTGGCTCACCTGCAGCCCCTTCATGCCGCCCTGCAGGCCCTGCAGCGCCCGCGCCTTGCTCTCCAGCTCGCCGCGCAGCGCCAGCACCTGCGCAGGCAGGGGAGCAGTGGCCAGAGGGCGGCACATGCGATTATGCTGTTGGACTGCTCGAATAGCGGCCCCTTGTAACCATGTCACGTCACACGCATACGCCATAAGGAAGAGGAGTAAGCGGGACAAGTACATCCCAGCAAGGTGTGTGCCCGCAGCCAGCCGCCCAGCATAGTCTAGTGCCACGACTACTGCGCCCCGCACCTCCTGCTCCGCCGCCGCCAGCTTGCGCTGCACCTTGTCCTTGAGCGCGCTGCGCCCCGCCTGCTCCTCCTCCAGCTTGGCCTGCAGGGTTAGTGCAGCAGTGCAGGTGGTCGGTGGGTTCACAGGTAAAGTAGGTGGTGCTCCGCGGCTGACGTCGCATCAGCCAACAGGCCGCTGCACAGCACTTGCTAACCTCCAGTACAGCCGCCCCCGCCGAGCACAGCAATGCATGCACAAACCAGCCACTGCCCGCTGACCAGCCAGGAGTGATGTAATACTGCACCTGCAGCTCCCGCACGCGCGCCACCAGTGCGGCGCGCTCCTTCACCGCCGCGTCGGCATCCCGCAGCGCGTCCTGCGGCAGGGCAGGCACATGCTCGCTTGCAATCAATCGAAGCATGCAGCACGTTGCACGGGTTGATGTGGATGCGCTCAAAATACACAACAGCTGCCCCAGCTTGCTTAGCAGCATGTACGCCCCACTGCCACACACCCGATTGAGCACATGGCGCACCTGCACCGCAGTGCGTGCCGCGCCCGCCTCTGCGCTGGCGGAGCTCTTGAGCACCTTGCCCTCCTTGACCAGAGCCTCCATGCGCTCGCCCAGCCGCACATACTTGTCGTGCAGCTCCCTGGGGGAGGGTGGGTTGGGGTTGGGCGGGCGGCATGTGAATTGTAGGGCGTGCAGGGCGAGTTGGCAGCGGCGGATCACTTTCAGCAACACGCAGCCGAGGGTAGCTCATACATTGCCCTCGCATTGCCATCGCAACAGCCTCAGAGGCCACGCCAGCGCCTGACAACAATCCCAAACTGAGTTGCTTGCAGCTCACCGCCGCTCCGCGTCCCCGTCCGCCAGCAGCTCCTCCAGCATGCGCATGTCAGCCGCCACCTGCTTGGGGGAGCAGAGGCACCACACGTTTGCACGGATGGGCAGTGCCCGATGAAAAAAAATGTTTGTTTTAGTTTCATGAGCCCCTTCATGGCTCTGTGGACTGTAAAGTTTGTGAAGTGAACACGCATGGTGGCTGTTGAGGAGGCCCCTCCCCAGCTGCATTGGCTGTTGGGCTGCATGGCCACACCCCCTCCACCCCTCCCCAGCCTCTCAATGCCGACTCCTCCCGCCCTACCTGTGCTTTCTGCCGCCGCAGCTCCGCATTGTCGGCCTCGAGCGCCCGCACCCGCTTGGACGCCGCATCCAGCTTGTCCTGCAACATCAGTGGTGATGGCAACTTGCGTGGGTGCAGGGCATACTGAATAGACGTCGTTTGTGCATCCTGGGTGCGCATGCACTTGCCAAGTGCTACTCCTTCCAAAGGTGCAGGCATGCCTGTCCCGCCAAGAGCATGGCTGCGCTGCTGCGCACCTGCACAGACGCCAGCTCTGCCCGCGCCGCCGCCGCGCCGCCGTGGGAGCGCGTGTGCGCGGCACTCAGCTGCACCTCGCGCGCCGCCCACTCGCTGGAGCGCTTGGCCATCTCTGCCGCCTGCTTGCGCATGGCGTCCTCCAGACTGCAGGGCAGGTGGAGGTGGAGTGCAACATGTTGGGNATGCAGCGCAGAAGCTTCTCAGCACATCAATGGTGGCTTGGGCACGCCTCACAAGGCAAGCCCAGCTGCCGCTACCCCCATCACTGCTGAATACATCGAGCCATTGCACCACCAGTCCCAGCTCTCTGTTCTGCACCTGTGCAGCTCGCCATCACGCCGCTCCAGCTGCTGCTGGAAGTACTTGCGGTCCTCCTCAAAGTCTGCCGCCCGGGCATCTGCCGCCTTGTGCACCGCCGCCGCCTGCGCACGGGCAGAGGCGGCGGCCTGCTCTGCAGCGCGCCGCTGATGCTGCGCTGCAGCCAGCTCCGCCTCACGCTCCGCCAGCTGGCGCTCTAGTGCGGCAGCCTGTTGCTCCAGCGTGCTGGCGGCTGCATCCCGGCGCGCCACCTGCTCAGCCGCATGCGCAGCGCGGCTCTCGGCCGCCGCCGCCGCCTGTCGCAGCTCGGTGACGGTGCAGCGCAGCTGCGCTGCCTCGGCATCCTTGGCCGCCAGCTGCTGCGCATACCGCTGCAGCTGCAGGCGGTAGTCAGCGGTGAGCGAGTCGCTTGCGCCCAGCTGGCCCGGCTGGGCGGCGGGCGGCTGAGCTGGCTGGGCTGGCGTGGGAGAGGCTGCGCCATTGGCCTCGGGGTAGGCGCCAATGGTGCCCGCCAGTGCGCTGCCAGCGCGCTCCTCCTTGCTTCGGAGCGAGGCCAGCACCTGCTGCAGCCGCGCCTCTGCCTCTGGGCCCCGCCCCCGGGTGCTGTGTGCCGCGCCGCCGGGTGCCGCTGGCGCCGCCGCCGCGGGGCTGCCAAAGCTGCCCGCCAGGTACTTTTGCACCCCCGGCGAGCGCAGCGACTCGCCAAACTCTGCTGCCGCCGCCCTGCGCAGCGTGCGGGGCGTGGGGTCGCTGGCCATGGCGCCTGCGGGCAAGGGACTCGGGAAGCGGGGTGTCGGCAGCGGCGGCGGCTCGGCGGCAGTCTCGGAGGCTGCCTTGGAGGGCGGCGGGTGCGGCATGTCGCCTAGCAGGCACCCAGGCGCACCAGTTGCAGCGCCCACCACCGCAATTGACGGCCCGGTTGGGCACGTTGAAACCGCTGGGGTGTTCAACGGCACGGGAAGGAGGCACCGCCACTTCTGAAGAATCCACAAGCTTCAGACAACACAGAAGGATGAAGAGCGGCGCTCGGGAGGCACCCCATGTGGCCCATGTTCCGCAGCGCCCCGGCCCCCAAACCCGACCTCACGACAGCGATCCACACCTCCTCACGACCACCCAATTGCTTTCAGGCGACGCTCGGCACGCCAGGAACACCTCAGGTTGCGCTCCCTCGCTGTAGCTCGCCATGTCGGCGTTGCAGCCGCTGCATGTGTACCGCAAGCTGTTGCGCAGCGCGGGAGCAGGTGAGCGCGCCGCGCCGAGGGCTGCCCAGTGCGGCCCACGGCCGACCGAGCTCTGTGAAGCTCCTAGCGTGTTGTTAGGTCTGCATCTCGCACGCGAGAGCTGCCATGTTCACTTCGGGGCTTGCAGCAGGCAGCCAGCCGCACCTACTTTGTTGCTGCTGCTGCCGCCGCCTGCCGCCGCCGCCTGCCGCCGCCTTTCCTCTGGCATGCTGCTGAGATCGCCTCCCCGCTGATGTACGCTGCCACCGCACTGCCTCCACACACGCAGCCTTCAAGGGTGACACCTTCATGCTCGCGGCGGCGCAGCGGGAGATCCGGTCAAAGTTCGAGGTGCGCCCGCTGCACAGTGACCGGCAGGGGGCATGCTTTCTCAGATTATGGATGGACTATGATGGCTTGTTGTGACAAATGCATTTGCCGCAGCTTAAAACGCAGCCTTACCCGATGCTTGCATGGCCTTGCCTGCACCTACCGTCATACACACCTAGCACGAACACGCAACCCTCCCTTCCCGCTGCCTCCCTCTTGCAGGAGGCCCGCGGCGTGGCGAACACGGAGCAGCAGCAGCAGATGCTGGCGGAAGGCAGTGAGGCAGCAGACTTCATCCGCACCAGCATCGTGCAGGCGGCAATGAATGACCGGGGAGCCTACGGTGAGCATGCCCATTGCTTTTGTTGCGGCTGCCACGTGCACAGGAGCGTTCTCTCGCCGCTGCTGTGTAGCACGGGCTTGTGCTGCCGCAGGGGCCCAAATGCACCCCAATCGCTGCATTGCTGCAGCAGTCCTGGGTTGCGCCGCAGTCCGCAGCTAGTCGCAGGTTTTAAGCCGCTGTGTGCGTGCCTGTGCTCCACCTGCCTTGCTTCTAATGCCTATGGCATATGTCTCCCTGCAGAGATGACGATCGGCGAGGAGCAGATAGGCGGGCTGGTGGAAGAGGTGCGTCTTCCCATTTGTCGCAGTGCCTGCTGGTGGTGTGGATTAGCACCGTTGTTGTTGGGCATCTGCGCCGTTGCTGCAGCCACCTGCCTCGGCGCGTCCTGCTGCTCGGCCTGCTGCCCCATGCGAACCTGTGCCATGGCGACCATGCGTGCGCTGACCACAACCTGAACCTGGCCGCATGCCTTGCGCAGATCACACCAGATATGAAGCTGCCACGCGAGCGCAAGAAGAAGGCGTGAGGCGCCAGTTCGTGTTGGTTGCAATGCAGCCTGTTCACCCCACCACTGCTTGTTCCCTGCTCCCGCTCCCCTGCTCTTCTGTGACCTGCTTTCCGCTGTTGCTGCTCCGGCCCCTGACCACTGACTTGTTCGCATCTTGATGCTGTTGACTCAACGCCTGCCCTGTGTAACCCGGCTGGATGGAGTGCAGTGGCAGGGAGAGGGGGCGCAGCSGGGGAGAGCAGCAGCCGGTGCGCCGGATAGCCGCGTCCACCGCCATCTGCATGCCGGCTGCTCAAATCCTTCAACCCGCTTTGCGCCAGCCGAATCGCTGCACTGCGAGGCAGCAGAAACACCGGCTCAATTGGCCCAGCGGGCTGTGCAGCGGCTTGCGCAGCTCGCACAACGGGTGGCCAGGGGCCACTGCCGCCAAGTGGCGGCCGCCCCGAGCGCGCCTGCTGGCGTCACGGCTGCGCCGTCGCCCCTCCTGCACCTCTCTGTGGCCTCTCCTGCCATGCATTCGTCGACCCGCGGGGACGGGGAGTGTGCGAGCACGCGCAGGCGTACCTGCTAGGGCGGCCCTCCCACGTGCACGGCGGGAAATTGAAAGCTGGGCAACAGGAACGGCAAATGCCAGGTTGGGCGTGCCGAATCCGAATCCATCGCCGCCCACAGACCTGGGAGTGACTGCAGTGACTTCAGGTCTGTGCTGTCCCTGCTGCGCTTCCCGCCCGTTTTGGCCACCCTACCCGGGCGCTTGCAACCGGCCCCACAGCACTTTGAATTCGCGCTGCAGGCGGGCCGATCGCCTCCTCACGCGATGGAGGCCCCTCTAGCAGCGGCGCTCGCCCCGCTCGCCAAAGACGACGTTGCAGCGCTGTCCGCCCCCGTGGGCGCGGGGCTCAGCATCGAGGGCTTCTACTGGCACGCCGCCCAGCAGCGCAGCCTGCTGCAGCTCGCCGCACTGGCGGGGGCGGCCTGCTGCGCCGCGGCCCTCCTGGCTGCCGGAGCCGCCGTGGACGCCCCCAGCCCCTCCGATGGCAACACGGCCCTGCACTGCGCCTGCAGCACCGCCAGCAGCGGCACCGCTCGCACCATTGCCCTGCTGATGAAGGGCGGTGCCAGCCGTTGCGCCCTGAACCACGCGCGGCAGACGCCCTCCGATCTGCTGGAGCAAGAGACGAGCCAGGTGGGGCCGAATTGGGCGCACGGGGCCGCGCCGGCTGCCAGCCACGGCGGCCGTTTGAAACGGCGGCGGGAGCACCGGCTCTTCGTTTGCGGCCGGCCGCGCAGGCCCTGCTGCAGCCCTGCAAGGCAGCCTGCCCACTTGCCTGCCTCACTTGGACAGTTAGTAAACATCCCTGGTGCCCAACTGAGCCTGCTGCTGCCCCGCACCGCCCCGTGTCCGCTCTCGCAGGTGGCGTGCCAGCAGCCCGAGGCGGCGGCGCCCGCGGACAGCGACCTGCTGCGGCCAGAGTACTGCACCGACGACTTCCGCATGTTTTCCTTCAAAATCGACTGCTGCCCGCGCCTGGCAGAGTCCCACGACTGGACGCTCTGCCCCTTCCAGCACCCCGGTATGCTTGCGCTGCCGCGGCACGGCAGTTGGTGCGGTGCGGCCGGGGCACCGGACATAAGGCCGCCCAGCAGCTGCCTCTGACCCCTCCTGCCTCCCCACCCCTCCTGCAGGCGAGAAGGCGCGCCGCCGCGACCCCCGCTGCTTCAAGTACCATGGCGTGCCCTGCCCCGATTTCCGCAAGGTCAGTAGGGCCCCAGCCGGTGCCTTTGCCGCCGCCCACTAGCTGTGGGGGCCGGGGGGCTGATGCCAGCTGTACTGGTCAGCTGTGAGCAGTGCCTAGCATGCTGCCCTGCATAGCTGCTGTGCAAGCTGTAACGAGCGCGCGACAGTTTGGCAGTGTGGCCCGATGCGTGCGCTGCCGCCGCCCTTCCCGCCGCAAATTTGAATGGGCGCGCTGGCTGCTCCTCTCCTTTGGTCTGTGCAGGGCACCTGCAAGCGCGGCGACGCCTGCACCTATGCGCACGGCGTGTTCGAGTGCTGGCTGCACCCCAGCCGCTACCGCACGCAGGTGGGGCAGGGTGCTGAGCTGTTGGAGGGGCCACTTGCTGGCATGCCTTGGAGACCAGTGGCCGCGGGCGCTGGGCGCAGCTTGAGGCAGCGACTGTTGGCGCGCCTGACCGTGTAGCAGACTCCAATTGTATTTCGCCGAAGTAGTGCACACTGCACGCGCAGTCATCTGCACATGTCCCTTGCAACAGCTGTGCTGCGCTGCAAACCCCTGAAAGTACCGCCGCCGCCCTGCTGCGCCCGCCTTACTGCCTGCAGCTGTGCAAGGAGGGCGCGGGCTGCCGCCGCAGCGTGTGCTTCTTTGCCCACAGTGTGGACCAGCTTCGCGAGCCCACCATGACGGCAGGTGCGGTATTCATCACCCTGGCCTGTTGGCAAGGCTGCCGCTGCCTGCAGTACTTGTGGCACTATCGCCATTTTGCATCGCCGCTGCTGTCGCCCTGCCTGCCAAGCAGTGTTGGCAGGTGCACTTGTGGTGGCAGCATGGGCACTGCAGCTGGCAGTTGGTCAGCGCCTGCCCCTTGCAAGAGCAAGCTGGTGTCCCTCATATCCAACCCACCCCATTCTAACTGCCTGCAGGCGACAGCCAGCCCGGCTCGCCGCGCGGCCCGCTGGTTGTGGCAGAGGAGAGCCAGGAGACCAGCCCCCGCTCCTGGTCGCCCACCCCTGCCTCCAGCGAGGAGAGCGTCAAGATGCTGCACAGCTCCACGGGTGCGCGGCTGGGCTGTGTGGTTGGGGGGTGGCTGATTTGCCTATGCCTCTGGACCGCCTCTACACGTGACCTGCAGCATGCTTGGCAGGCTGCTTGCTTTAGTGAAGTCCACAATGCTGCTGGCACACCTCCACCCAGGCTGCACATCCCAACCCCTTGCCCTGCCCCTCACCCCATCATTGCAGAGTCGCTGCCCTCTGGCCTGTTTGTGTCTGCCGGCCGCCACCCCCTGGCCTGCTCCACTGACTCGAGCCTGAGCAGCACGCCCGTGGGCCCGCTGTCCACGCTGTCCGCCTCCTGCGGTACCGGCGACTCGCTGCAGCGCACGCTGTCCACGCTGTCCTTCACCTCGGAGGACATGACGCAGGTACAGGGAGCTTGCGACTATGTGCTGTTGCTAGCTGTGGTGCCTTGTAGCAGAGAGTATGCTTGGGCACCAGCGGCCGCTCACAGCTGTTAAACTGCTCCTTTGAGGTGCTGCAGCGCCAGCCTTCGACTCCTGCAAGCTTGCCGTGCAATCCCCAACATGCTGCACTGCCTTGCTGTCTGCAGGCGATGGCGCTGCAGCACACTAGCATGCCCTNCCACGCCGCGCTGCTGGCGGCCANCGCTGCAGCCAACTGGCCGNTGCAGGTGGGCAGGGCCGGGGTTGAGCAACCTGCCGCCGCTGCAGACCAGAAACTAGCTGTTGCATGCATGCCTTGCCTTGCAGCCTGACTGGCAGATGCACAAAACATTGCAGACTGCATGTAACCTGCACACACGCTCAACCCCACCYTGCACCCCTTGGCTNCTCCCCGCCTGCAGATGTCCAGCAGCCCCGAGGCGATTGCCCTGCTGAGCGGCAGCACCAGCCCCCTGGCCTCCAGCCTGCCCAGCATGCTGCTGCCAGACCCCGCCGCCGTGCAGGCGGCGGTGCAGGCGGCGGCGGTGCAGCACCAGCTGTCCATGTTCCAGGTAGGCANGGGCATG
>JADXDR010000095.1:219631-233185 GCA_025026875.1 Chlorella ohadii
TYCTNMTSCMTGNYKTGCCNTNGCYTGCWWGCMAGCYRGYTGRKKGGCACCCACGGCCACCCCTTCGTGCTGCCCTATCGACTGGGCACTGCCCTCACCTAGCCTCCCTGCCCGCCTCGCCTGGAGCCTCACTCCACCCTGCCCCACTGCTTCCCTCCTCCCTTCAGGCCGGTGGCTCCAGCCTGCTGACGGCCAGCGCCGACCCAGCTTCCCTGCTGGCCGCTGCCACGGGCGTGCGCCAGCCCCTGCTGCCGCTGTCCCTCAACCTGGGCCACCAGCACTACTCGGCTGCGCCACCTGCCCAAGCCTCCTGCTACAGCCTGGGGCTGTGAGGCAGCTGGCTGCCCGGCTGGCCGGCCGCTTGTAGGAGCCCAGCCCCTTGCGGCCCTGCCCCAGCCGCGGGCGGCTTTGCATTATGCGCCCGCGGCGGCGCGCCGCCCCTCGCCGCAGTTTTCCGAGAGCCTCCCCTTGAGCGCCTGAACGCGTGCTGCGCGCGGCCATTTTGCGCGGCGGCGGCTGCCCGCCGCATCCTGGCGGCGCCGCTCCGCCAACCCTCTTTTCCCGCGGCGGCTGCACGCACCTCGCGCGCCCGCCGCCCGCACTTTACCACCCAGCACTGCCTTCCAAAATTGACTCTGCGGTGGCTCGCCCATTACGCCGCCCCGGTCAGCACCCTGCTTACTTCACACCCTGCGGGCCCTTCCCACTCTCTCTTCTCGCGCGCCCCCGCTGCAATGACCGCGGGGCGATCAGCCCTCTTTTGCACGTCTACTCCTGCTTCCGCTTCTTCCTACGCCTGCCCCTGTACAAAGTATGATACATGCACTTGTCCACCCACACGCATCCACACATCTCCACACCTCTACACCTCCAGCGCACCCCACCCACCCACCCACACTCCATCCCCCACCCGCACAAGCGGGCCCCCTCCCCCCCCTCGCGTCGCCATGTTTTCTTCTCCCAAGAAGCTCCCATCCCCCGGCCTCCGCCCTTGTTGTTATGTTCCCCCGGACTGTGCCCTGCCTATTCCCAACCCCACGCCGACTCGCAACCGATGAGCCGTCTCTTGCCTTGCCCCCTCTTTCCCTCTGCCCCTTTTGTCCACCCCAGGCGGGAGTCCCGCTGGACGGCCCATCTGCTTGGCCCACCAAGCAGCATGGCTAGCGGGGCACCCGGCCTGCCGTGTCTGGTATGCCCGCCACATGCCCCCTCCCACGCTCTCCGTCCCTCCTTCGTCTCCCGTCAATGAACGCTGATCGATCCACAAACATTTTGAGCACCCCACAACCTCCCTGAGTTTTGGTGCCTGTGCCCTCCCATTCGTCCCTGTACTCCACCCACCGGGGCACGCCCCCGATTCTTTGCCACGGCACCCGGCCCCCCGAACGAACTCACCTGCCCTGTCGACTGACTGATCCCAGCCCGAATCAGCCGCCTGTGCACTTCACAGCACCCCACCCCTCCGCCGCACCCGCCGCCCCCTTTTTCCGCGCCGCACACGCGCCTGTGTCGCCCCCTTTTWGCCAGGCCGCCCCTCCGCTTCTAGCGCCCCTGTCCTTAGCTGCGAGGCCGGGCACCCTCGCTTTTCTCGCATGCCCGACGCCCCTACTATACCGCGCCCCACCCCCATCCCCCACCCACCCAAGCACCCCCCTCCTGCGTTGCGGGGCCCCCGTGCCCCTCGCTCCCCGCTGCTGCTGCCGCACGTTTGCCCGCTACCAATTTGATGCCAGATCAGAGCCAGCAGTGCATTCGCTTCGCTTAACCCCAGTCTCCCAGGCAGGCGCGCCGCCCTCTTGGTATGCGCCCTTCGCTTTCATGCCCCAGCCCCTCTTTGCCGCCCCACAGCACCCCACCCCATTTACGCCGATCCAATTACTGACGTCTCCACACTTTGCACCGCGCACCACGTCGCACCCCCCTGACTTCTTCTTTGCCACCCCGCCCTTTCTTGGTTTGCCAGCATTACGCAATCGCTGCCTGTCTCCTCCTAGCCGCTAGCGCACTGACCAATTCATTGACTCTGTTCCCTCGCTCGCTCGCCCCATGGGGAGGGCACTCGGCCCCCCCACGTCCTGTGCACCGCTTCTGACCGCTCTCGACACTGACACTCGCCGTTGACCGTTGTTGCTCCTCACACACACGCACACACCGACTCGACCGCTTCGATGCCTCGTGTAACAGCTTGATCCAACGAGGCAGTGAGGCAGCAAGGAGGCTGCTGGTGGCGGGGTGTGCGCCTAGAGTGAGTGGTGCAAGGCTGGAAGCAGCTTAGTGTGGGAGGCTGCCGGTGCCGGTGGCGCATGCCGTTGATGGTTCAGCTGGCACCACGACCCTGCTCCCCAAGTTGGCCGTGCCCTAGCTGTCCAAAAGCAACGCATCCCCCTACACCACGCCGGCCTGCCATGGAGCACAGAGACCCAGCCAATGTGCTCCCCCAGACAATGCCACATCAGACCATGGATGCATGGTGGGGATGCGTCGAATCGAACCAGTGAGGCCACCGGCGATCAACGGGAGGCGGCGGCGGCGGTGCGGTAGTGGATCTGAGGTGGCCAGGCGCAGCTTGCACGCGCTGGCAATGGCTGTGGCAGCCATGCATGGTGTTCACAAGCCTCCTGACCAGCCCAAACCCCCTGCAGCTCAAACCCCCTTTGACCGGCCCTGCCGACCGGCTGCCCAGGCGGTCTGGGGCGGACACACGCAACGATCAAGACTTGCCAAGGCCGATGCAATGCCGCTGCGCGCAATGTGGGCTCGCCCGCGCGCCCCATGCCCAGCATGGCAAGCGGGCAGGCCCAACCCGAACGCCTGGCGGCCCGCAGCGGCCATTGTAGTTTAGCCATCATGCTGGCAGCTCTCTCAAAGGGGCTGGTGCCCGTCCAGGCGGCCGCGGCCGCCGCAGCGCTGCCCGCAGCGCTGCAGCACTGCAGGAGGTTCGCCGCCGAGCCGGCTGCGGCAGCGGAGACCGCCGATGGCTCTGTCACGCAGGTGCGGGGGCCGCTGTGCAGCGCTCGGAGCCAGCTTGGGTGGGGTGCTCGGCATCGCGGCGCGACCCTAGCTGGGGTGGCGCTTCCAAGGCTCTGGGCGCCTCCCGCGACGGCTGKGAGGGGCCGCCAGGGCGCCCAGGCGCCCCTGCAGCCGCAGCCAGCCSCGCCAGAGCCGCCCCTCGCACAGCGGGGTTTGCCCCGCCCAGGCGGTCCCCGGCATTCCGGCGGCCTCCCCGATCTCCGATTGCTGGCGGGCCGAGCGCCGAGGCGGGGCCGGCCCCNACCGGCGGCAGCGCTCCGCCCACACGCCGCCTGCCGCACCCGCGCTCGACACCTGTGCATTTGCCTCCCTTCGCAGGTCATCGGTGCCGTGGTGGACGTGCACTTTGAGGGCGAGCTGCCGCCCATCCTGTCGGCGCTGGAGGTGGCCAACCACGAGATCCGGCTGGTGCTGGAGGTGGCGCAGCACATTGGCGACCACACCGTGCGTTGCATCGCCATGGACGCCACCGACGGCCTGACCCGCGGCCAGCCCGTGATCAACACCGGGGAGCCCATCAAGGTGCCCGTGGGCCGCGAGACGCTGGGCCGCATCATGAACGTGATTGGCGAGCCCGTGGACGAGAAGGGCCCCATCCGTGAGTGGCTGCTGGGGCTTGGGAGCAGCGGTTTGGTGGATGCTGTGAGTTTGGTTGCACCGTGGCAGCAGGCAGAGAGCTTGCCTGGCGTGGCTGGTGTGAACCCTTGCCTGCAGCGGGAATGTGGCTGCCGGGTGTGCACAGGATGCGCCTGCGGCAGCTGCCCGGCGGGCCCGCCCGTTTGAACGATTGCTGCCGTCGTGCCTGGACGCCCACCTGCTTGCACCTGGCCCTCACCCCATGGCCTCCACCCCATTGTATCCTTCCTGCCTTTCCTGCTTCAGCCGCCAAGGTGACCTGGCCCATCCATCGCGAGGCGCCTCCCTTTGTGGACCAGGGCGTGGAGCAGCAGATCCTGACCACCGGCATCAAGGTGCGCCCATGGTTTGCAGCAGTGACTCTAGCTACCGTTGCATGGGGCTTCACTGGGTTTGTGTGGAGCAGCAGATCCTGACCACCGGCATCAAGGTGCGTGCTTGTTGCGTTCGCTTGTGTTGCCTGATTTTTGCGTAGGCACCGCTGAGTGCACCTGATGCAGCAGATCCTGACCACTGGCATTCAGATGTGCGCCTCCTGATGCCAAGCTGAGGGCCTCCTTGCCCGCAGTTGTGTTGCTCCTTTTGCCCCAGCAAGCAGCCGTGTGCTGCTGCCGGGCGGCAGCCCATACCTGCATGAGGGCACCACCTGCAGCTGGCAGCTCTGCTGGCCCGGCGCTGCTGCCTTCTGCCCGCCTTCTGACGCTGCTGCCCGCTTTGGTTTGTGTTCCTGCCACAGGTGGTGGACCTGCTGACTTTAACCTAACGCAGAACTGGCCTGCAGTGCTGCCTTCTGCTTGCCTTTGTTGCTCATGTTTATTCCTCTATGCCTCATCAATGCAACCGCAGGTGGTGGACCTGCTGGCCCCCTACCAGAAGGGTGGCAAGATTGGCCTGTTCGGCGGCGCCGGCGTGGGCAAGACCGTGCTGATCATGGAGCTGATCAACAACGTGGCCAAGGGCCACGGTGCGTAAATGCAAAAAGCTGTGGTGATTGGTTGGTTGATTTCCTATGCGGGGTTAGCTCGCGGAGTTCAAATTGCAAGGTGGCGCAGGGCAGTGAGCCTGGGCTGCTGTTGGATTGCTTGTTTGGCAGAATGCAGCATGCCTTCCCCCTGCCACTGCTGCACAGCGCCGCTCGTTCCAACCGCAGCCTGCATGCTGCGCTTGACTTGCAACTGCAGGTGGTTTCTCCGTGTTCGCCGGTGTGGGCGAGCGCACCCGTGAGGGCAACGATCTTTACCGCGAGATGATTGAGTCTGGTGCGCTGTGCTGCGCTGTGCTGTGCTGCGCTGTCCTATGCTGTGGCATGCTGCGCTGTGCCTGGGCAATGATCTGTACCGCGAGATGATTGAGTCTGGTGCGCTGTGCATGTTGTGCATGCTGTGCTGCTCTGTCCTGTGCTGTGGCATGCCGCGCTGTTGCGCTGCTGCGGCTGCACGTGGCAAGGCAGCACTTTTGTCTGCAGGCAGTTGCAGCGCATGCTTCTCGTCGTGCCTCATGCTGCCCTGCTCATGCCTGCCTGCCTGCTGCCTTTGACTGCCTGCCACAGGCGTCATCAAGCTTGGCGAGCAGCAGGCGGACTCCAAGGTGACGCTGGTGTACGGCCAGATGAACGAGCCCCCTGGTGAGGGCTGGTTGTTTGGCTTTGGTTGGGCTGTGCCGGATTGCCCTGCAGATGCAGCCGCAGTGTGCCCGCAGTTTGTTGGCCAGTCAATCGAGTGTTCTGGAGAGGGCGGTTGCCTTCAATTCTGCGGGCGAATATGTAGTGTGTGTCCTTCCTGACCGCGCAGCACGTTCGGTGTGCCATGGCTGCGGCTCCACCCCTGCCTCCCTGGAATTTGCCACTCTGCTACAGGTGCCCGTGCCCGCGTGGCGCTGACCGGCCTGACCGTGGCCGAGTACTTCCGTGACGAGGAGGGCCAGGACGTGCTGCTGTTCGTGGACAACATCTTCCGCTTCACCCAGGTGAGGGGTTGCATGGCGAATGCAAGCTGCCGTCGCAAAGCAGGCTGTGGTTTGCATATGCAGACTTGTTCGCAAGTGCAGACTTGCACCGGGTTTGCAGGAGGGTTTCACGTCAGCAGGCACCTTCCAACCCTCTCTGCTTCATTTCTGCTCCGTTTCTTGTTCACAGGCCAACTCGGAGGTGTCGGCGCTGCTGGGCCGCATCCCCTCGGCTGTGGGCTACCAGCCCACCCTGGCCACGGATCTGGGCCAGCTGCAGGAGCGCATCACCACCACCAAGAAGGGCTCCATCACCTCGGTGCAGGTGCGCAGGTGTTAGATAGAGCTTGCAAGGTGCAGCTTGCAAGCTGCTGAGGTTGGTTGGGGGCCAGACTCGGTTGCTGACCTGCACGTTTCTCTTCCCGCTCCTGCAGGCCATCTACGTGCCGGCCGATGATCTGACCGATCCCGCGCCCGCCACCACCTTCGCGCATCTGGACGCCACCACTGTGCTGTCCCGCGGCATTGCAGGCGCGCCAGGGCGGTGCTAGGGTTCCGTTCAGGTCGGGTTGTGCTGGGGCAGGCGGCGGCAGGCAGCACATGGGCTGCCATGCCATGCAATGCCATGCCGCTCAAGTTCAGTTGCCATGTCATGCCCTCAACAGAGCTGGGCATCTACCCCGCCGTGGACCCCCTGCATCTAGCCGCCCTCTGCCCCCAGCTAACCCGTCAGTTGCATCGCTCCCCGCCTCCCCTCCCCAACAGAGCTGGGCATCTACCCTGCCGTGGACCCCCTGGACTCCACCTCCCGCATGCTCAACCCCCGCATCCTGGGCGAGGAGCACTACGGCGGTGAGCATAGCAAGAATCATGCCATGCCATGCCATGCGCTGCAGCGCCCCCCAGATTGCAGCCCTTGCCATGACATGCACCCCACCCACCCATGCACCCACCGCCCTGCCCGCTCGCCCCGCCCCTTCCACGCGCAGTGGCGCGTGGCGTGCAGAAGGTGCTGCAGGACTACCGCAACCTGCAGGATATCATTGCCATCCTGGGTATGGATGAGCTGTCGGAGGAGGTGAGGAACTGTGTTGCCCTTGCAAGTGTGGTGTGGGTATGTGGTGGTGGTTGTGAGGCAAACCTGCGATCCTGGGACATGGATGAGCTGTTGAAGATGGCAAGGAGCGGCATTTTGGCAGAGCGGGCAGGCCACTTGCGCAGGCAAATGGTATGGGAGGGGTGACCGCACGCGAGGTTGTGCCCTGGTCCGCCCTCACCCGCCCCTCCCCGCCCCTGCCTTTGTTGGTCGCAGGACAAGATGACTGTGGCGCGCGCCCGCAAGATCCAGCGCTTCCTGTCCCAGCCCTTCGCAGTGGCCGAGGTGTTCACCGGCACGCCAGGTGCGGAAGCTGCTGTTTGACTTGAGACTGTGATGTGTGGCTCGATTGTGATTACCGATAGCATGCAGCTTAGGGTTTTGCACATCGCAGCAGCAGTACATGCAGGCAGGGGGGCCGCAGCGCAAGCTACACTGCATGATTGCAGCGTATTCACATAGCACTGAATTCGTATCTATCCAACCTGCAGGCAAGTACGTGGAGCTGAAGGACACCATCAACGACTTCAAGGGCGTGCTGGAGGGCAAGTACGACGACCTGCCCGAGATGGCCTTCTACATGGTGCGCTGCGTATTACAAAACGGGCGGCTTAATTGGTTGTGTTCATTTCACGGGTTGTACCAAGGGTGTGCTGGACGGCAAGTCCACAACGCCTGGCAGGCCCGCTTGTTGCCGCGGGATGCTCAGCAGAGCTGGCCTAGCCTGGGGCCCTGCTCCCTGCCTCCCCAATGCCGCCCTGTCCGGCGCACACCTGGGCCCCTCCCTCACCCCCCTCTGCCCCTCGTGTCACTCCCCAAAACAGAACGGCGACATCAACGAGGTGATGGCCAAGGCCGATAAGATGGCGGCGGAGATTGCCGGCAAGTGAGGCGGCGGCCACACAGGCGGCCACAGCCAGCCAGCCGGCGGCGCAGCCGCCACATCAGCGCGCCACCCGCCCGCCCCGGGCCGGCAGCAGCGGCTTACGCCGCTGCAATGCCTATAGCCGGCCCGTCGGGGGGCGGTGCGCCGCGGCGCCGCTCCAGCCCTTCAGATACAGCAATGTTGACACGAATGCTCCACACCAGCTCCTTTTTCCCTCCGCAAGTTCGGGTTCCAAGTTTGCGCAGCCTGAGGCCGCGCGGGGATGACTTGCCTCTGTCCCGGCCTCTGCGCCTCGTGGGCTGCCTGCCCGCCCGGTGTAAGCCCAAAATTGAAAGCACAGGCACCAGGCGCAGCAGCAGCAGGGGCGGATTTGGGAGCAGAGGATGCAGCAAAGTGGACACCCCTCCAGCTTGTGGCAGCAGCGGCAGCACAATGCAGCAGCTTTGGGGCAACAGGGTGCAGGGGCTGCTTGAGGCAGGAGCCAGCGAAGGGGCCGCTGCTGCGCCTGCGGTGACCGCCCTGCTCGCTCGCTGTTGCTCCGATGTTCTGTTCTGCTATGCCATGCAGCAGAGGTGAGCTTGTTGTTGTTGCCTGGACTGTGGTTGTGTGCAGTTGAATCTGCAAGTTGACACTTGGCATGCCAAAAAACCATGCAAAACAGGCACCACCGTCCACAGGCTGCAGGAGCTGCCCGCTGCCGCTCATCTTAAATGGGCAGCAGCTGAGCCGCCTGTGCTTTCTCTACTCCACATCAATCAAGCCAATGGGGTTCTCCTTGCTCTGGGCGGCGCACAGCCCCTCCTCTGTGCAGCTGCCCCCAGCCCAGCGGCGTGTGCGCGCCTTCCGATCCGCCCGCACTCAGACAGCACCCCGGGCTGCAGCAGGGAGCAGCGTGTACGACCCCAGTCCGATCCAGCGCGCTCTGGCGGAGGCTATCAGCCTGCTGGACGAGCGGAGGCTGGACAAGCGCCTCATGCGGACGCAGCTGCAGCTGGCTCAAGAGCTGCAGAACGAGGCGGCCAAAACAGGCGAACTCCAGCTGCAGCTGGCCCAGTCGCAGGCGGCCCTGCAGCTGCGGGCGATGGACACCCAGCTGAAGGTCAGGCAGGGCATGTGCTGTCGCGCCATTGTGTACTGCGGTGGCTCAGATTGGGAGGGTAGCCCGATTGCCGCACTCACACATGAAACAACCACATCTGCCGCAGGAGCTGGTGGTTGCCTTCTTGGACGCCAGGGGTGCCCTGGATGCACGTGGGCTGATGGGTAAGCCGCCGCGCAGCAGTTGCAATGGCTGGTGCCTGCACCAGCCTGGCAGCCTGCAACCGGGCCTGTGCGCAATGAAAAACACACTGTCGTTGTGCGGCTGAGCTGGCCAGTCATTTGGTGGCTGGCCTGGAGTCGCAGTGGCTGTCCCGGCCTTGCTGGCACGTGCTGAGCATGCCGACAGCAGCTTCCAGCCGCGCTGCTGCTGCCACAGGCTGTTTGGTGCAGCACGATGGCATGCCAGGCAGGCGGCTGCCGACTGCGGCTGGCACATTCCACTGCTGCAGAATATGCGGAGGCCCGGCTGTTTCCGCTGCTGGACCCTAAGAAGGACGGCCAGAAGCGCACAGAGATGTGGAGCGAGCTAGGCAGGCGGCACCCCGAGCTGGAAGCCAGCATCCTGGCCGCCAACCCCTCGTGGAAGGCGGAGTGGATCCCTGAAAAGTGAGCGGGGCTGGGCAGCAGCAGCGGCGCAAGCTGGGGGTGCTGTGCCATAGCGCCCTGCCGCGTGAGGCAGACAGCGGCAGGGCGCACAGCAGCTGCGCGCGCAACAGGGTGTGCCGCCTCCGCAGGGGGATGCAGATCTAGACAGTAGGGCGGGCAGGCCAGCGGCTGTTGTGGCCAGGCTCCATCCCCTGCGACATGCCGCGCTCAAACCGCTGCTGCAATCGCGCCCTGTTGCTTGCAGGGCGGACCGAGTGTACAGCCAGCTGTCGGGATTGAAGCGCACGGGCGATGTGCAGGCCAGCAGGACCGCCGTGCTGCTGGTGGAGGGCCCCCTGAGCCCTGAGAAGATGCGCTTCCTGAAGTGCCTTGCAGACGCGGTGCACTGCCCCTGCGAGCTGCGCTACCGGCAGCCGCCAGCAGCCATCAGCCAGGACCTGTAGCCGCGAAAGCTGGCCTGGCATGTACAGTGAGGCTGCCCTTTGGGCCCGCACACCCGCTGCATGTCGCTGCGGATGCACCTCGCCGCAGATGGCTGGCACGTCCATTGTAGGTTGGCGTGCATCCTGCACCTGTTGTACATCGCTTTCTTCTTCCCTAACAGGCGCTGAGAGCGCTCAGCTCCCGGCGTCTTCAACCGACGCCCAAGGGCGTATCACTTTCTTTCTTTCTTTCCTTCTGCCCTGGGCCGATCCTGTACCATTCCCGCTAGCCTGTGTACTCACCCAATTTTGNTTTTTTCATCACCTTTCATTTGTTCTAGCCCCTTCAGTGTCCATCATTCTGTTCCAGCCTGCATTTGCTCCCTCTTGATAATGTCAAGCGGTCCCAGCACCTGCCGTTGTGGCAATGTCACCCCATGCACGACACGCAGCAGCGCCCTGTGTAACACATCTGCGCATGTCACATCTGCCCCAACATTACAGAGCAAGGTTGGAAATACTCGAGGTTTTAGTCAATGCAGCCGCCACCCCTCTTGTTCTGCTTTGCGTTCCAGCCTGAAGTGGCGCGGCATGGGCCAGGCGTGACACTTCGTTCTGGTGGGAAAGAAAGCAGGGCAGCAGGGCATGCAGTGTGCCAGGCGCAGCTGCTGGGAGCTTGGTGCAAGTGCCTGGTGGTGTCCAGGCATGGGGCGGTTTCGTCTGTTGCTGGTGTCTGGGGCTTTACAGCGGGGTCTGAGGCAGGGTTGGCAGGCAGGCAAAATGCACACACATGCCTTGTGGAACACAGAACTGGGCACGCACACAAAGAGCACAGGGTATGGATGTACGCAGGCGACACGACACACCAGAAAGTTGCAGCATGAAAGACAGAAATGGAACCAAATACATGCAGAACGTGGGAGGATCGTATGCAGCTTTATCTGTACATGGCAGGCAGCCGTGGCATCCGTGCATCATTGCATGTTTGTTCATGGCAGGCAGCGTGGCATTCGCTCATTGTGCATGTTTGTCCGCAGGCGCATTGGGGCATCATGTTGCCGCCTGCTGCAGCCGCTGCTGCTGCTGCTGCTGCTCCTCTGCCCCCTCCTGCTGCTGCGGCGGCGGTGCTGCAGGCTTGTGCAGCAGCCTGACCAGATGCTGCACACCGGAGCTGCTGCTGCACGCCTCCATCTGCAAACAATGAAGGGTGGCACGGTGGCTTGGTGCAGGCAGGGTGCGCTTGGCGGGGCACCAATGGCAGCGGGCTTGTCGGGACGGCACAGGCAAGACTAACGGGCCGCCCATGGTCAGCATCAGACGGCCCTGCAGCATGCCGCCCAGCCAGCCCCATTTCCATCCTTTCCAACCGGCAGAATGCCAGGCGCACCTGGGCGAGCATGGTCGCCACCGCTCCGCCGCCCATGCCACCCTCCTTTCAAGGAGCAGACGCCAGCTGAGGAAGCAAGGCCGAACAGAGAGAAGGGCGCACCTCGGCGAGAATGGCCTCCACTGCTCCCCCATGCATTGCATCCTCGGCGTCCAAAATGCGCTCGAACAGGCGGGAGCTGCGCTCCAGAAACGCCGCCACCTGCAGCGGCACACAAAGTTCAAGGCGGCGTGGGCACCAAAGCGCGCTCAAACAGGGTGACGGCTCTGCTCCACACATGTGCCACAATGCAGCCTGGCAACTGCTGGCATGATCAGCTGGGTGACCGGCAGGAAGTGTCCTCCGGGCAGCTTGTGTTGTGATCACAATTGTGATCGCAATGCATGATGTGCAATGGCCTGCCGTCACTCCAGCTGTGCAACCCCTGCCGTGCACCCCCACTGTGCACAGCAGCATGCGCATGCACTCGCCTTGCTGTCGTGCATGACCACCTTGCCCTGATCGTTCAGTGTGACATAACCCACAGCCTCGGCGCGCGCCCAGCACGCCATGGCGCTGACTGCGGACAGAGAACATGGGGAAGATGCCAGCGTCAGGGACCGCGCACAGCATGACCTGGCAAATGCGCAGGCACGATGTCTTGTGATCACTACAAACCCAAGCTGCGTGGGACCCATAACAGGAGTATGCCGTAAAAGGAGGAAACAGCCTAGCTGTCACCTGTTCCCAGCCTACATCGAACAGCATTAGGCCCACCTGTGTAGGGCCGGGTGGCCCCCGAGTGCCAGGCCTGGAAGCGCCTCAGGTCCTCCAGCATGAAGCAGCACAGCAAGCACTCCACCTGCTCCTGCAGGGTTCAACATGTATACGGAAAGGGCATGCAGTAGGCGGGAGCAGAGGAAAGTTGCAGAGCGTGAAGTAGCGCTTCACCTTCGGCGCAAAATATGACGGGCAGGGCAGGCAACCTGATAAGCTCAGGCAGGCGGGTGTGATGAGGACGGCGCGGCAAGGTGGGACATGGAGCAGCACATGCACAGCGCAGCACAGCACAGCATGCACAGCGCAGCGCACCTGCGCCAGGTGGCTCCCTTCCAGCATCAGGCGCAGCGTGTGCAGCGTGGTCAGCTCGGCGCGGGGCTCCTCCAGCAGCGTCTTTGTGACCGGCTTGATCACCTGCAAAGGTGGATGGACATGACAATGGTGCAAGGCGCTCCGCAGCATGAGGCGGTCACACCGACCTGCGGTTCCACATCCCATTCAGCCATCTGCAACCGCTGTTTTCTGCGGCGCCGGTTGCAAATACTTCTGAATGTTGCCACCCCCCACCTCTCGCAGGTTGTCGAGGCTGTAGATGGCGTGACCAATCTCATGAGGCGCCACCAGGTAGACGATGCTGCGGCAAACCCAAAGAGATGCAGCTGAGTTGGACGGGTTAAACCAGGTATTGCGTTCTTTTGCTAAAGAAGAGGCGCCACCAGGTAGACGATGCTGCGCCAGAGGAGGGGTACGAAAGACGGAGCCCCAGGCATGCGTCAGCGGCAGCAGGATGGTGTGCACACGTGCAAGGGGCACACATCAACTTGGCAAATAGGTATGATAAAGCGCCTTGCTGCGAGCACACTTCAGTTGCTAACAAGCCGCACCTGTCCTCCGCATTGATGGCCTCCGCTCGCGAGGGGTCAGCCACAACCTGCACACAAACTAAAAGTCACGTGCATGGGCTGTGGTCCTGTACAGCACATGTGCCGGTGCACAGCTGTGCCCTGCGTGCACACTGGGCATGCCCGCAGCTGTGGCGCAGCAGCTGCCCCGGATGAAAGGCAGCGAATAAATTGCCCCAAATTCGTACACTGATACAAGCAGCTGTGCGGCCAGTCTTACCTGCAGCGCCAGCTCCTTTGCCGCCGCTGCCCGGGCCTCGGCAGACGCCATGTCGAAGTAAATTTTGACCCCGTGCTCCCGCCGCACCTCCGACCTGCACAGCCACAGCCAGAATGGTGTTGGATAATTAAGACCCCTGCCCAGCAAAGCAGCGGTGCATGGAGGCATGCCCGCCACACACATGCATGACACTTGCGCAGCCACAGCAATGCCGGGCCGCACCTGTTTGGGATGCTCTGCCCCGCAAAGCGGAAGTGCATGGACACACCCGTGACAAAGGGCACATAATAAATGCCGGCCATGCTGGCGCGCAGGCCTGCCAGGCCCTCTTGTGACAGGCGACCGGGGCGGCGCTGGAAGTAGGCCGCCATCACGTCCTGCAGAGGGGAGGGACTACGGGGAAGCTGGATGAAATGCCGAGGAACAGGTTTCCAATCAGTGGCGCTGGGAGTAGGCAACCCATGACGTCCTGCAGTATTGAAATGGATAGGGGAGACCAGATGAAGTGTACACAGGTTGTCAACCAATGGCGCTGAAAGAGGGCGACCATCACCTCCCTTCACAA
>JADXDR010000095.1:245326-267270 GCA_025026875.1 Chlorella ohadii
GGACGGTATCCGCCGGTGCCTCGGCCCTGCCCGCGGTCCCCGCGCCGCCGGCAGCTGCCCGCACAGTCGACAGCGCGCTGGCCTGGGCAGCCGGCTTCTCCCGCCTGGCGTCAGCGCTGGGCTGTGCCGCACCAGCACCCAGCGGCAGCCTGTGGGACCCGCCTGAGTCATCAGACATCCTGGCGCTGCTCACCCTGGAGCTCAGGTATGCATGTGCCTTTAGGCTGCATGCAGTAGTTTACGGTGACAGTTCATGGCAGGAGCTTTGCCAGGGCGGGGATCAGCGGCCAGGAAGCGTACCCTGTTGCCCGTAATGGGTCAGCCCAGCCCTCCGCCCATCCCGCCCCGCCCACCTGCTGACCTGCTGGCCCTGCCCACACCCCATTCTGCAGCTGCTGCAGCCACACGGGATCACCCGCTGCCAGCGGCGGCCGCAGCAGCGGCAGCAGCTCCGTGTGCGGTGGCACCCAGGGCACTGCCGTGGGTGCCTCGTCCGGCCGCAAGCGCAAGGCTTGTGGGGAGCCTGCTTGGCCCCACGCTTTCGGCAGCCAACGCCAGCGCACATGCCTGCCTGCACCTGGCCTCATCTTCAACTGAGCTGAGAGGGCCACGCAGCTACAGGCTGCCAGAGCGCAACGTGTGGTCTCAGCGCTCCACAAATCCCCAAAATTTGAACACCAGATCCTTTCCATGCAGTGTGTGGCCCTGCCTGGGCCGGTCCGCTGCATGCATCCGCACATCCGCAACCAGAGCCGTTTTGCCGTCCCTGTCTGTGAAAGACTGCCGAGCGTCCCTGCCACGCTCCACCCAATTGATGTCCCCCCTGCCATTGTGCACTCTCCACAGTTTGACTTTTCATTTGCGCGCGCCTGGCCCCATGGCCTCAAACCCCAAGAACTCTCCCCTCAGCACGGTCCCACCTTCCACAACGCCTTTCAATTCTTTGCCCCAACACTCCCCAACTCCAACCCACCCGCCCACGCGTGTGCGTTTACCTCGTACTCACCTCCAATCTGCGGTACCCTCATCCACCAATCCATCGATCGTTGCTCCTAACACCGACCGCCTCATGCCACCCTCGCTTGACACTCCGTCACCGAGCGATACACCTCACCATCCACCTCAGCACTCCCATTCATGCCGGAAACCCCGGCCAATTCCTTTCCGCCTGGCTCGCTGCGCAACCCCCCACCCCTTGCTTTTCATTCGCTGCTTGGAGCAGCACGGCACCACCCTGTCAAGTTGTCCTCGTGTTACTTACGCTAGTGCGAACTCCTGTGCTCTTAATCAACGTTTGTTTGCATGGCCTCATGACCCGCCCACACCATGAATCTGTTGCACATCCCCGCTGTGGGCTCAAAATCCGTTTGCATCCTTTTTGCATTCCCACCGCACTGGCTTCTTCACAAATTATGGTAATAGCTTCAACTTAAGCCTGGCAGGAGGGTGCTGAGCGGTGGGCAGGACGGTGCTGAGCGGGCAGGAGGGCGGCAGCGGTGAGCGTGGCCGTTTGCATTGCGGATGCAGCACTGGCTGCCTGCCGCCTCTGCCTGCACAACGGACCAGTGGCCAGCTCTCTGTGTGCCCTGCTGTGAGCCGTGCCTGCATGCACTGCTGACCTCTGGCCAAGAAGAAGATAACATGTGGCTGCTTGCCTCCGCGGCTGCCCTGGGATGCCGTCCCCGCCCGGGGATTGTGCTGCTGCACCGCTGGTGTCGCTGGGCAGCATGCACGCCCCAACTCCCAACTCCGCCCTGACTTGGTCTTTCGCCCATTGGCACCACCAGCTGCATCTCCACCACAGTTAAGGCAGGGTAAGGAAGCTGTCATGGCCGGCTACCGTTGGGGCAGGATGCAAGGGGCATGCACAGGAGCACTGAGGACCACAGGTGCCGGATTCCCAGTTCAGCCGGCCCAGATCGGCTGCTCCCTGCGCTATGAGGGCTTGCTACAAGACAAAAAGGCCGCGGGAGGAGTTCTACCCAGAGGAACAGCACCCACATCAGATGCGTGTGAGTGGCCGCAAATCGGCGCCAAATGCGCCGTCAGCGGGGACCAGAGGTTTAGAGCGCGCGGCCATCTCCCTGCTGTCTGTTCACATTTTTGTGCTGGATTCTGCGTGTCTAATCTTCCCCACACATCTTTCACCCAGCGCTGCACCCCTACGCCGACACCACCCACACCTGCGCAGCCTCGATGTGCCCGGCCCTCCCACACGCCGGGGCGGGCAAGTCCAGTTGGCCGGTGGCAGAATTCGACGATGCGGAGCTGGCAGACCTGCTGGATTGGCTGCAGGAGCCCGAGCCCGCGGCCCCAGGTGTGCGGTCGCTCGCTCCAGGGCTGCTCCATGCCCTCCCAACCTAGCAGGGAGTGCTGCGGGGTGCTGTGAAGGCCGCAAACGCGAGCCGCGTCCGCTCAGTTGGTGGATACCGCCCCCCCCCCTCCCGCCCTAGCCGCAGCCGCTCAAGATGCGCCGACGGGGCACKAGCTGCAGCCTCCACCCTCGCCCGCTCCTCTCAAGGCAGTGAGGCTGGCTTACCGCCTGGCATCCCCCAGCCCGTTTCCGGTGCCAGAGCTGCAGAGCATCGCGTCGCGCGCAGCCACGCCGGCCCCCACGCCCCGCCGCTCGCACGGCCGCTGCCCCCACGAGCCCTTCCGCAGCGTCAGCTTCAGGAGCCTGGCCCCCAAGCGCTCCCTATTTGCGGGGCCCCAGCAGGCACAGGCGCAGCCGGTGCCGCAGGCGCAGAGCCAGCTGCAGCTTGAGGCAGCGGCCAGCTGCGCAGCGCTGCCCCGTGTCCCGGCCCTGACGGAATCCCGTGCTGGCGTATCTGCCGGCGCCGTGGCCCTGCCCGCGGTCCCCCCGCCGGCGGCCCCCCCGGCCAACAGCGCGCTGGCCTGGGCAGCCGGCTTCTCCCGCCTGGCTTCAGCACTGGGGTGTGCCGCACTGGCACCCAGCGGAGGCCTGTGGGAGCCCCCCGAGTCGTCAGACATCCTGGCGCTGCTCACGCTCGAGCTGAGGTGAGGCCACCGAGCTTGTGCTAGGGCAACGCAGCTGGGTGCAACCCATGCAGCCTGTGGCACCACGCTTGCCACTTGTACCTGCGCAAGGCAGCGGGCTGGGAAGCGGTGGAGCCAAAGCAGGGCCGGCTTGTGCATTGCAGGCCCACAGCAGCAGCGAGTGCCACGCACAGCAAGCTGCCGCTGCCAAACCCTAGCCGTCTAACCTGGCTCTCCCATTCCCCACCCCCAAACCCTGCCTTGCAGCTCCTGCAGCCGCACAGCATCGCCCCGGCCCATGACCAGCGGCAGCCGCAGCTTTGGCGGCAGCGGCGCCACGGGCAGCACCGCTCCCAGCCTGGATGCCAGCCCCTCCCATACGTCTGCCCGCAAGCGCAAGGCTGTTGAGGAGCCTGCCTGGCTCGCCTCCCAGGCTTCCCTGACGTCTGCCAACCAGCGGCAGCGGTTCTGCCCTGAAGGCGCCGCCGCCTTTGCCGGCAGCAGCCTCTACTGAGCAGGCAGCGCAGCCCTGTGCTGCACCACCGCTGCGCCTGCAGCCCGCCGACCCTCTATCCAACACGAGTACCCCCCTTTCCTTGCAGCCGTGTGGCCCGCACCAGGGTCCACTGCACAACTTGCCCTGCACTCCGCTGTGCACCCTCAACCTGATGTTCCTTCGTATTCTGCCTGTCTACGCCAGGCCGCCGAGCTTGCCCCGGCACCCTTGAATTGATGCCCCCCCATGCCAGCGAGCGTCCACCTTTGTTTAGTTCGCCCGGCCGACACACGTTATGTCTGCCTGGCCCAGCCACCTGGCCTTCCTTCGCCACTTCCAATCTCGTCCCTACTGAGCTCATCACAACCAGACTGTCTGCAGTCCACTCCTCACCTTGTTTTTCCAGCCCATGCTCACACGCCTAACCCCACATCCACCCACGACCGTGCTCACACCGCTTACCCCGCATTCACCCCACGCCCATCCCTTTCTGTATCCCGCCCTCACCATTTCCAGCGTCCATCTTCACCCCTCACACCGCTTGTTTCTCCACACTCACCCCTGCCATAATGCATTCACGCGTCACACTCACCGGCCTTGCTCAGCAAGGCGCGCAACCTTCCGATCAACTCCCCAACCGAGGGCTACAATCTCCTACAGCCTCCCTACAAAACAGCGTTCCAACCCCCGCCAAGCGCTACACCCTCNTACCCCCCCCCNTCCCACAGTGCGATAACCCTTCCCCTCAGCAGCACCCAACCTCCGGTGCTTAGCACCTTGCGCTGCTGCCGCGCACTAAAACCTGCGAGCGATACACAACCCTTTGCGCGCTACACCTCCAACAACAATTATCTAACCACATCAACAGCCCCGCCTGGCTCGCTCCTCAAAACTTCGCCAAGGCCCGTCATACCGTGCCATTTCATTCGCTCTCCCCAACTGTATCCCCTGCTCTTGCCCAAATCCCGCATTTCCCCTGGCTGACCTTCCAGCCCTGTGTTGCGTTGCACTCCACACAACTTTTCTCCTGCACGTCGGCTGTGCGTGCTGCATGTTCGTGGTACCCTTGCTTGTGCTTATGCACCCCGGACGCTCCTCTCGCTCCATTATCGCTCCATTTTTGAGTGCGACCACCCTGTACCATGCTCTCCTCCTTTACTGCCGCCCCACTGCTCCATCACCGCCCCTATCGCCGCCAGTTTTGCTGCACCTGCCGACTTCTGTGTTTCGTTCACTGCCGATTTGATGACCCTTTTCCCTGGGGATTCCGGGATGTTCCACTCCCTTGTAACATGATCGCTTGAGAAAGCAGGGCGGCCCCGCCCAGCAGAGCGCAGAGAACCCTTGCTTCACAGCGGTTGGCGCGGCCTGCATGCACTGCAGCCAGCCCTCTCTGAGCCCCGGCTCCCTGCAATGCTCTCCTTGCTTGCTGCTGCAAAGTTGCTTACATGGCACTTGTCAGGAGACCGTCATGCAGCAGACAGCAGTGCAAAGTCGAGCAGGGTGGCCTGAGGCTGACATTGGAGCCGGATGCCTGCAGCAACCTCTGCAATTCAATGGCGCTGCCGCGGACCGCATCAGCTGCCGCCGCTGCCCATGCTCAGCTGCCGCCGCCACACAAGCTCAGCTGCTGCATAAGCTGCATCTGGTGATTCTCAGCTACCGCTGCTGCCCCTGCCCAGCTGCCGCTGCTGCCCATACCCAGCTGCTGCAGCTGGCCATTCTCAGCTGCCGCCGCCGCCCATACTGGCCTTGAGAGCACGGTACGCCTGGCGCACCATTTCGGCATTGAACGGCATGTGCATCTGTGCACTGAACCTGCAGGCACGGGGGCAAGGGCAGCGGGCACCAAATAAATGAGCGTTTGGAGCTAGGGTGGCAAGCCAAAGCGCCTGCACACAGAGCAGGGGGGAGCAGCAGCGCTGCCCCGCTGTCTTGAATTGTTGTGCAGCTGCAGGGCATACCTCGGCAAATGCACCCCACCACTTCTATACCCAACCAGCTGGCTTACCGCTCGCAGTGTGCCAAATACTCTTCTTCTGACATCATCCGCACATCCAGCCCCGCCCCATCGCCGCCGCGGCCGCCACCCGCGGCGCTGCCGCCGCCGGTGCCCTCGGCTGCAGCGGCAGCATTCTCTTTAGTTTCGCTTCCGCCGCCCGCCACGACCAGCTGCTTGTCGCTGCCTCCCGCCTGCGCAGTGACAGGCAGTGGGTTGTGGTCAGCGAAAGCAGCAGCCCCAGCAAGATGCGGGCAGCAGGAGGCAGCAGCAGCAGCAGCAGCGGTGGCACTGCCCACATTGTCCCACAGCAGCAGGACAAGCGCTGCATGTGCTATGGCATGGCCTGCGTTTAATGAAGCTGCAGCGCCTGCCACGAATTTGCTCCTCCCTGCACCGTGCACAAATGGATCACCAGAGCCACAGCTACCTCCCATCCTCACCTGCAGCTCCTGCAGCTGCCTGAACTTGGCCGCATACTCCTCATAGCTCATGTCATCCAAACCCGTTCACAGCGCTGCACACAAGTCACAACCCAGGCACCCTGTTGCCCTCTCGCCTGGAGTTCCTTCAACTGCCTGAACTTTGCCACATACTCCTCATAGCTCATGCGCAGCA
Source organism: Chlorella ohadii (assembly GCA_025026875.1). NCBI lineage: Eukaryota > Viridiplantae > Chlorophyta > Trebouxiophyceae > Chlorellales > Chlorellaceae > Chlorella > Chlorella ohadii. The sequence continues at coordinate 251,437 of JADXDR010000095.1, forward strand.
GGTCTGGCCGCCCATCCTCCCGCTCCCTGCTGCCGCCGCGCTCTGCCCGGTCCCAGCCGCCGCCCCGCTCCCGCTCCCGAGCATCCCGAGCGTCCCAGGAATCCCAGTCCCGGGGAGGGGGGCCACGGCCCAGGGGAGGCGACACATCACGGCCGCCGCCGCGGGGGCCGGGGAAGCCGGGGGGCCCAAAGTCCCTGCAGGGGGCGACAAAGAGGTTGCCCGAGGAGCAGTGAGCAGCAATCTGCTAGGCACTGACTTCGAGGAGGGCATGCCTCAAGGCCAGGCAGGCTGAGGGCCCAGGTGAGCCATACGTAAGGCTGCCCAGCCGAAACAACTGCCAATGCCCCTAAGGGGCCTGCAAGCACACGCAGGCAGGCAGCAGCTGCGTCACAGCGGTAATCAGCGCAGCAGCCGGACATCAGCTGCAAACGCAGCCAAACAACGGGAAGAGAGGCAGCCACAAAAGCAATACCAATACCATCGAGGCATACCTGGGAGGACCTCGGAAGTCTCGGCCCCAGGGCCCATCTCGGTCGTACGGCCCGGGCCGGCCCGGCCCCCAGCGATCGTAGCCAGGCGGCGGACCGTCCCTGCAATATGAGGTGCAGGTGTTGCAAGGGCGGCTGAGGTCTAGCACATGCAGACGCCTGGCTCAAAATGCTCCCAGTTGCATCTGCCTAGGCAACTAGAATTTGCATGCAGGATGTGGCACTAGCATCACAGATCGTGCCAAACACCAAACACAGCAACTACAACCCCGCTCCGTGCCCCCCACAGCCCCGCTCTGCACGCCCACCTGAAGTCGGGCGCCCCCCTGGGCCCATCCCCGTACATGAAGGGAGGCGGCGGGCCGTCTCGGCCAAATGGCCCCGGCGGGCCACGCGGTCCGCCCCGCCCCTCATACCGCTCCCGCTCCCGCTCGTACCGCTCGCGCTCCGCCCAGGCATCGTACTGCTCAGGACCGTCCCGCCGCCCGCCGTACCGCTCCCGCTCCCGCCGATCCCTGCCCTCCGCTGCTGGCTCCTTCTTGGGTTCAGCCTTGCCGCCATCCTTGCCGCCATCCGCTGTGGCCTTGCCGCCGCCAGCTGCTGCGGCTGCGGCTGCGCCCAGAGGGCCCAGGGCGCCTGGCCGCATGCCTGCAGCCATCATGCCTGCATGGCGGTGGGTGAGAGGCAGGGCTTGTGATGGCGGGGAACTGCACAACACTCGCAATGCTGCAAGCCATACAAGCAGGTGGGCCGCCTGCCTGCAGTTGCATGAACAGCCAGGCTGGCGTGCACACACCTGCATGCATCCACACATTTACGCAGCAGTGCTACCCGCGCCCTGCATGCGGTGGTCCCCATCTGAGCGCACCTGGCATGCCCAGCATCATTGCAGCCGCCATTGGGTTCATCGCCAGCATGGGATTCATCGCTAGCATGGGGTTCATGGCAGCCGCAAGCATGGGGTTCACGCTGCCCATGCCCTGCAGAAGGAGAAGGCAAGGCAGGGCATGGTTTAACAGGAGAACTCGTGGCCGGCATAGGATTCATTGCTAGCATGGGGTTCATGCCGCTCATGCCTTGGGGCACCACAGCACCAGCCATGCAAGGGTTTGGGTGAGGGGGCGCGATGGCCAGCACGGAAACCAGGGCCGGCACGTCAAGTTAGCACAAGCCGTGACTGTCCACACTAATCCCAAACACATCAAAATTAAGTGAGGCAGCAGGCAGGCAGATCTCACCATCATGTATGGGTCAGGCATGCCCATCAGCCCTCCGCCAACCATGCCAGGCATGCCGCCTGCTGCTGCAACCGCCGGCTTGCCTCCCGCCGCTGGCTTGCCGCCGCCAGTGCCTGCTGCTGCGCCGGTGCGGGCTGGGCTGGCGTCGCCGCTGCCGGCCGCAGTGCTCGCAGGTGTTGCCGGCTTGGGGTTGGCTGCTGCCTTCTCCAGCAGGGTGATCAGCTCCTCTGCCACGGCCGGCTCGATCTCTGCAGAACGGGAAGCAAGCAGGCAGGAAATAGCCGTCAAAGACCGCAATTGCGTGCAGTGGCCTCTGTACCGGCAAGCACATGCAAGCAGCGGGGCCGCGGATCGAGGTGCGGCAGCAGAAGCCAGCCTGCTGCTAGGCTGCAGGCAAAAGAGCCATGCAGGCAAATTCGAGAGCGGGGCAGCCCATGCAGCAGGTCGCGCCCACCTGTGCCGTCCTTGCCCGCCCGCACTGGCCCAGGCGGGTCGCTCAGCGGGTTGCTGCATGCATGGGTGGGATGTGTGTAGGGCAGGGGGTCGACTTGCAGGGCAAGCAGCAGGGCAGGGCANGGTGGGGCGCTGCCCTGACCTTGCAAGTGTGTCTGGCAGCGCAGATGGCAGCACAGCCCTGCCAACACAGCCTCTCGGTTGCAAGTAAAGCACACAACCGCAGACCAGGCTAAAAACTCACATGAGGTGCTCGGCATCGGCATAAGGCAGGTCGGCTCGGTGCATCATTGCGATGCGGCAAGAGGCCATGGCGCCCTGGCCCTCGCCCTGCAGAGTTGCAAATAGGCGGGTGAGGCAGGATGGGATGTTAGAAGCTGCAGCTGGCAGTGCATGCGCAATGCGGCACAAGGCCATGGCGACCTGGTCCTTGCCCTGTGCGTGGCAAAACCGGTTGTTGGGAGCACCTAAGTCAGAACAGGTAAGGGTGCAAAGCATCCCAACGCACACACATTGAGACACACGCACCCTGGCTTGCTTCCCACAGCACTGCTGCACACTCACCCCCTGGGTGGCCGCGCTCTTCATCTTGGCGCAGCCCTGGAACGCGCCGCTGCCAGAAACCGTGAACAGCATGATAATGTCCTCGCCTGCAGGGTGTGATGAGAGGCAGAGGAGTGATGTGCTTGAGCTTGGTGTGTGCAGCCCCTGGTAGGGAACGCTGCCTGACTTTGGAGAGTAGCAGCACAATATCCTCGGCAGGGTTCACACACAGCAAAGGGCAGTGCAGCTGTTTGAGCGTTGCTGGGAAGCAACCAGTCGCAGTGGCAAGCAGCAGGCAAACCACTGCAAAAAGAGCCAGCAACAGCAAAGCTGCTCGAAACCCACCCGAGGCAAATGCGTCGTTCAGCCGCTCCTGGCAGCCGTGCGACACGGGCCACACGCCCTTGGTCACCGCGTGCCCCACCAGGCGCGCCTCGGCGCAGCGCATGAGGAAGTAGCGCGGCATGGCTGCTGTGCTGCGATGCGCTGTGCTGCGCTGTGCTGCACTGCCCGGTGCACTCTTGAGCTGCTCCTCTGGCGCTACCGATACGCCCACGGCCGATGGTTCGCGTCAATCAACCCCAGGCGGGGGTCAGCGCGTAGTTGACCACCAAGCGGCCGTCCACTCCAAAAGCGTCGTACAGCGTCTGTGGCAGGGTGTGGGGCACAGCAGGGAAGCAACTGGGTCAGCAAGACGGGCCTTCCGAGGTTCCAGTGCCTTTCCCGCTGCACAACCTGCGCAAAGCCGGCAGCAGCATGTGACGCATGACAGCCAAATGTGCATTTTTTACAGCTCTGAGCTGGGGGGACGCACCTGCACCCGCTCCTCCAGCGAAGGGCAGAAGGCCTCCTTCAGGTACACAAACTGAACAAGAAATAACAGAAGCAGCAGCAGCAGCCTTCGTCAGTACCCGGCTGCCACCGCAGCTTGGATTGGATTGGATGCAAGCACGAGTGCATGCCAGGGCATGCCAGGGCAGGCGCTCTCAGATCGAGCAGCACAGCAGCTCCTGCTGTTTCACAAGTGCTCCTCTCCTGCCAACCCACCACTTGGTCGCGGCCCAGCTTCTTGCGCAGGAAGTCCACCAGCTTTGAAAACGGGTCGTGCCCGCTGATCTGCAGGGTCTCAAAGTCTGCTGGTTTGTGCGTGCTGGGCTGGATGGGTGGCGCCTGCGTCCGAGCAGCGGCCGAGGCAGCGCAAGAACAGCGTGGCAAAGGAATGCAGCCCGGCTGCTGCAGCCAAGGCAGCAACTGGGTGTGCTGACCTTGACCTTATTCTGCTTGAGGATAGGGGCGTCGCCTGTCTGCTTGAAGAGGATCACGACTGCAAACAGGGCAGCGGCGGACGGAGCAGCAGGCAGCAGTGAGCGCCGGCGGCGGCGGCGGCGGCAGCAAACGCAGGCAGAAGGTGCCGAGCTGGTCGACAGCCAGTGACGTGGGTATACGCCCTACACGTTTTGCAGTGCAACGGGGCGCCCGGGGCGCCCTCTCGCCTTTGCTTTCCGCTGGCTCTCCGCTCATAGCTTGCGCGGCATGCTCTGCTCTTCTGTGAAGGCCCTGCGTTGCAGGAAAAGCACGATCAGCTTACGAGGAGGCCCATTCTTGCCCACTGGCCGACATGGGTCGGCATGGGGACGCAGGGCAGCTGGTCAGGCCAGCTGCAGGGCCTGTGCGATCAGCTGTATACTACCCATCCGCTGCATTGCACAGCGCGGGCCTCAAGCTCCGGCTGAGCCGCGCTGCTCATCGCCCGTGCTGCAGGGGCTCACAAGCAGCCTGTGGCTTATTCCAGCTATTGTTGCGGTCGTTTAAGATCGTAATCCGCGCCACAGCACCCGCACCCGGCACTCCAGGCCGCGCAGCGGTGCCCCCACAGCCAGCAGGGGCGCTCGGGCGCCGCCCAGCCGCGCCACATAATGGGTGACAAGGCCACGAGGAACTGGGTTGAAGATCAGCTGTATGCGCTGCTAGGCAAGTGGCCGTCGCCGCCGCCGCCGCTGCCGCCTTGCTGCACCAGGCTGGCTGCCTCCTGGCCTGGCTGTCGTGTTTGTTTATGCCTCCTGGCATTTCAGCAACATCGAAAGCATTGCAGTGACCTCCCTTTGCTGGTCGCCCACCCGCCTTGCATGTTCATACTCGCCGCCCCTTCCTCGCACACCTGTGCAGGCCTGTCGGAGCGAGCGCTCGCCGACTACTGCATCTCCCTGGGCAAGCGCGCTCGCGATGCCGGCAGCCTGGCTTCCCAGCTAGAGGAGCAGGGCCTGCCGTCCGGTAGCGCCACCCGGCAGTTTGCTGCCGACCTGCTGACCCGCCTGCCGCGGGGCGGCGGCGGCGGCGGCGCAGCCGCCGCTGCGGCTGCACAGAAGCAGCGGGAAGCGGAGGCGGCTGCCTTTGCCCGCAAGCAGCAGCAGTACTCGCTGCTGCTGGATGAGGACGATGCGGAGGAGGAGCAGCGGCGGCGGCAGCAGCAGGAGGCGCAGCGGCAGCGGCAGCAGCAGCAGGACGGCGGCGGCGGCAGGGACGGCAAGGATGGCGGCAAGAAGCACCTGCGGCGCAGCAAGCAGGAGCTTGAAGGGGATGATGAAACAGTGGTGAAGAAGCGCAGCCGCAAGCGGGCGTGGGAGGAGGGGGAAGGTGGGTGGCTTGTGCTGAGGGTGTGCTGCAGGGGATGCGGCAGGTTGCAGGGAGGGGCTGGGGCAGGGATTGTGGGCCGGTTTGTTGTGGCTGAAAGTCGCTGATGTTCTTCTGCAGATGGGCTGATGTATCAGAACCTGCTGGTCTGCAGCTGTGCTCACTGCTCTGCGCTTCATTCCCTGCTGCCGCCTGCAAGCCCACCTGCAATGTTGCACAGCCATGCCGCCGCAGGCACGTGCGGAGGCCGCTCGGCCGTGCTGTGGCTGCGCAGGCTTGCTATATGAGGCGGCCCTTGCTCCCCTCGCTTTGCGCAAACTCACTGCAATTGCTGCCTCAACTCCCTGCTGCTGCAGAGGATGCAGAGGCGGCAGCGGCGCGGCGGGCAGCAGATGAGCGGGAGAAAGACCGGCTTGAAAAAGAGGAGTTTGAGCAGCGGCTGCGGGAGCGGGACGAGGTGCGCTTGGCAGCAGCTGGGGAGAATGCACAACTTGCTCCCGCCGCAGCCACTATGGTGCTGCCTGCATCTGTGTACATTCGGCGGGCTGCACATGTGTTGTGTCCTGCTACACCCAAACAAGTTGCGCTGGTTGCACCCTTCTCCAGGCCAAAACGCGCAAGCTGGCTGAGCGGCGCATTCCCAAGGAGGAGCTCGAGGACATGGAGCGGCGGCGGAAAGCAGAGGAGGCGGAGGACCGCAAGGGGATGGTCAACACCATGCGGTGAGCTTGGTGCTACCGGTGCTGTGTTGCAGTAACATGTTGCAAAGGCAGGACTGGTGGTTCACGAGGGCGGACAGTGCTGACTGGAGGACCGCAGATGAATGCAAACAACCAATAAACACCGGTTGTTACTGCGCACTACATCCCTGCTGCCCCTGCTGCTGAGGTGCCTCCGCTTCTGCTGTTGCTTACAACCCTGCTCTCCTGCCAATTCGCATTGCCACAGTGACATCTCGCGCCAGGAGTACCTAAAGAAGCGTGAGCAGGCGCTCATCTGCAGTTTTCAACACATACTGTGCTTCGTGTGCCTTTTTTGTTGATGCAGCGACATCTCGCGCCAGGAGTACCTGAAGAAGCGCGAGGAGGCAAAGCTGGAGGAGCTGAAAGAGGCTTTGGAAGATGAAAAGTACCTGTTCCAGGTCAGGCTGCGTTTTCCTCGTTTGAGAGTAGGCCTCGTTTGAGAGTGGACCGAGTTGGTGGGACTGCGAACTGGGGTGCTCAGAAGGCGTGATCTGCCACACAAGGAGCAAGCTCCAACCGGCCCCTCACCCCCTGCGTTGCACTACGGTCTGCAGGGCGAGAATCTGACAGACAGGGAGCGGCACGACCTGGAGTACACGGAGCAAACCTGAAGCGTTTGATCTACCACATCCTCCCTTGCTTGCGTATTCATTGCGCAGGGCGTGAAGCTGACGGAGAAGGAGCAGCGCGACCTGGAATGCAAGGAGCAGCCTCGGAGCACTCCCTAACCCTACCGTCTCCGCACTGTTACCTTNGGTTGCCTGCAGGGCGTGAAGCTCACAGACAAGGAGCGGCGCGACCTGGAGTACAAGGAGCTGATTACTTTTGCGCAACTATCTGCTTACCACTTGAGTTCTGCTGTGTGCCAATACTTGCAGGGTGTGAAGCTCACCGAAAAGGAGCGGCGCGACCTGGAGTACAAGGAGCAGGTCTACAAGCTGGCGGTGGAGCGCAAGAAGCAGCTGGGTGAGTTCTGTTTCAACATTGAGGCAGTGTTTGCTACTGTGGTCACTGGGTGGTCACCGACGGTCCGCAAAACTGCACAGGGCTGCTGGTTGGGGTGGTTGACTCGATCGAATGCGATCGTCATCTTTTTTGGCAGGGCTGCGCTGGGTTCATGGGGCGCCAGGCGATTGCTGCATTATATGCAACCGCTGCTTCCCACTGCCCCTGTGCTGCAGAGGAGCTGGAACAGGACGACCACTATCACATGCCCACGGGGTGAGACTGGGGAGAGAGCAGCAGTGCGGGGCACCACGAGGCACAGCGCTATGCCTGCAAGCGTTCTGCGGCTGCATTGGGAGTTTGGGCTTGGTTGTCTGACCTGACTTTTTCCTTGCTATGCCCTGCCCTCCTGCAGCTACGAGGACGAGAAGGGGCGCAGCCAGAAGTACGAGGTGCTCACGCAGCGCTACAGGTGCGGGTGTGGCCTCGGGCCGGCCAGCCTGGTCTGGTGAACCTGAACTCCCAAGGATATGCAGGGTCATGCAGGGGCTGCTTTGGGAGATAGCTGATGAGACAGCCCCTCTTCTCTGTTTCACATACGCTCGCCTGCTGTTCACTAGGGCGCAGGGATGTGGAGGCGGAGGAGAAGCAGGAGACGCCCTTGTACCTCAAAAAGCGGCTGCCGAGCATACGCCGAACTAACAAATAAGGCCATTGCCTTCTCCCACTAAACAGGGACGTTGAGGCGGAGGAGAAGCAGGAGACGCCCTGGGCGCAGCAGGAGCAGTTTGAGGCGGAGCAGATCAAGAAGGCGGCCTCCAAGTTTGGTGCCAAGGACCGCAAGTCCAAAGCCGGTAAGCTTTCATTCGGTGCTGAGCTTGCATTCAGTGCTGAGCTTTGGTTGAGGCGGAGCAGATAAGAAGCCGGCTTCCAAGTTCAGGGTGAAGGGCCGCAAGTCGAAGGCAGGTGGGCGCTGATACTGGCTGGGGTGCAAGGCTGCTTAGCGCTGGCAGTGCAGCAGAGCAGAACGGCACGATTGCACTTCATTGCGGCTGTGTCAAAGTCTGACAACTCGATGTGCTGTGCAGGTGCACGGACAGCTTGCATCCGCCTTAGCAGAGCTATGATTGCGATTCCGCCCTAATCTGATCATGCAGAGTCATATGACTATGTCTTCGAGGATCAAATTGAGTTCATCGTGGACCAGTACTTGGCGGGGTCAGGGCCGGTGAGCACATCGGCTTGTTTCAACCTGCATCCTGGCTGCCCAGCTGGGCTGTGTGCACTTGCTGCGCCTGCTTTTGCCCAGGCGCATTGAAACCACTGTGGGTTGCCTGGCGGGTGACACTGCCAGCCAGCGGGCGAATGGGATGCAGTCCCAGTGACCTTCTGGAGAATTGCCGCCGTTTATTTTCCTTACAGCAGGTGGAGGAAACAAAGGAAGAGAAGCTGAAGCGGGAGCGGGAGGCTCGCTGCGAACAGTCCAATTTAGCCAAACGTGTTGACTGTTTTTTTTCACAGGAGGTGGAGGAGACCAAGGAGGAGAAGCTGAAGCGGGAGCGGGAGGCGCGGGAGGCGGAGCAGCGCTCCGAGTTTGAGCAGATCCAGGAGGCCCGCAAGCTCCTGCCCATGTTCCCCTATCGGTGGGTTCCTTTTGCGGCCTGCAGTGTAGCATGGTTGACCGTTTTGCTTGAGTTGAGCAGACGCAGGGACACGAGCAATTGATCGCCTGGCGCGTGTACACAAGCTGCATCCTGTCCAATTCCTCTCGTTTCCCAGGGATGACCTGCTGAAGGCGGTGGAGGAGCACCAAGTGATCATCATTGTGGGGGAGACGGGCTCCGGCAAGACCACGCAGATCCCGCAGGTACACTACTTGCTGCTGTACACAGGGCCGCAGTTGGACATGCTGCCAGTCCATGTGCGCTGTTGTTTGCCATTTGCCTAGCAGTGTGCCTTGAGCCGCCATGCCACACTCCCTGCCCACACCGCTCTGGTTTCACACTGCACGTGCCGTTAGCGGAGATTGCGATTCACCCATTCACCCATCTCCAACCCACTCGTGCAGTACCTGTACGAGGCGGGGTACGGCAAGCTGGGCAAGATTGGGTGCACGCAGCCCAGGTGGGTGGGCGGCTTGGACTGTCTGCTCAGGCTGTGTTAGTTTGCCTGCCATTTGACCAATTGCCGGCATGTGTGCTCTGCTGCGCCAGTGAGCTCTGCTGGGCTAATGCGCCTTGGCCCCTCCTCTTCCCAGGCGCGTGGCGGCGATGAGCGTGGCGGCACGTGTTGCGCAGGAGATGGGCGTCAAGCTGGGCAACGAAGTGGGCTACTCCATCCGCTTCGAGGACTGCACGTCAGGTGGGTGCCTGGTTGACCTATTGCTGCAAGCGTGCTGCAGTGCTTGGCGGCTCAATCTTTAAGTAGCTGCATGTCGGCCTCTTCTGTCAACCTCCCTCCAACCCTTGCCTGCTGCGCCTGCAGACAAGACGCAGGTCAAGTGCATGGCGGACGGCACAGCATGCTGCTGCCTAGTTCTTTACCAATGCTTTCCTGTCCACCTGCCACCTAACTGATTCGCAGACAAGACGCTGGTCAAGTACATGACGGACGGCATGCTGCTGCGCGAGTTCCTGGGGGAGCCCGACCTGGCCAGCTACAGGTGGGGCCTCAATTTTTGATGTTTGGCGGGGCTGATGTTTGGTAGTAACGTGTGGTGTTCAGCTATGGGGGAGCGCGACCTGGCCAGCTGGTGGGAATGATAGTGCCATTGCAGCCCAGAACTACCATGGCAGCTGGCATGCAAGTTAAAGCAACATCCTGCAGCTGCATGCTTGTGCGCAAGGTGCACCTTGCCTGCGCGGCTGATTGTGACCTGGCGCCCGGCGTTGCTTACACTCCTGCCGCAGCTGCATGATGGTGGACGAGGCGCACGAGCGCACGCTGCACACTGACGTGCTGTTCGGCCTGGTGAAGGACATTGCGCGCTTCAGGTGGGCTGGGAACACCCGTTGGATGTTGAAGTTGCAATGTGGTGGGGTTGTTGCTGCGGCTTCGCCATGTCTGTCATTGCTACTAGTCCGCTGCACCGACCTGCCTGATACAACCAGCAGGCTGATCATCTGCTCCGACTAGCCGCACTTGCTCTGCATGCCCTAAACCCTCACATACTCTGCCCTGCCCATTACAACCTGCAGGCCCGACCTCAAGCTGCTCATCTCCTCCGCCACCCTGGACGCCGAGAAGTTCAGCGAGTACTTTGACTTTGCGCCCATCTTCAGGTGCTTAGCAGCGGCTTGTAGTTGTGCTGTTGGTGTGTGCGGCTGTTGAGGGTAGCTTGCAGGTGTGGTTCGGCTGGGTGCTGACAAGTTCAGCGAGTACTTCGACTTTGCGCCCATCCTCAGGCGAGCAGCGTGCTGCTGCGTAGGTTGTTGGCATGTCTGTTGTGTGCAATGTGCATGTTGAACTACGGACACTGAGCTGACTTTTGGTCTGCACCCCTCCCACCCGTCTTTGCAGGATTCCCGGCAGGCGCTACCCCGTGGACATCCTGTACACCAAGGCGCCAGAGGTGTGCAGTTGTGTTTAGGGTTAGAGCTGGGGATACAGGGATGGGATAGTGATCCAGCGGGACATCATGTACACCAAGGCCCCAGAGGTGGGCTTGGGAGACGAGATAGCGCCAAGGGCACAGGGAGTGCACGGCTTGAAGTCTGGCTGGCCAGCCGACTGCGATGCACCGCAAGCGCAGCCGCTCCATCTCCTGCCTGTCTTCTCTGCAAGCTCGCTCGTACCATGTCATGTCCTTTCTCTGCGCATTCCGACTACCTGCACGCTGCCGTGGTCACCACCCTGCAAATCCACGTCTGCTTGCTACTGGCTGAGCTGCTCTGTCTCGGCACCCTGTCTTTCATCGTATGCAGGCCGACTACCTGCACGCGGCGGCGGTCACCACCCTGCAACTGCACCTTTGCTATCTGCAAACTGATTTACCTCGCTGCCTGCATCTGCACAGGCCGACTACCTGCACGCCGCTGTGGTCACCACCCTGCAAATCCACGTCAGCCAGCCGGCGGGCGACGTGCTCATCTTCCTGACTGGGCAGGAGGAGATTGAGGCGTGCGAGGAGCTGCTGAAGCAGGCAAGCTCAAAATCAGTGTACTTGTCATTGGGAACGGCCCAAACTCTGCTTGCTTGAGGGTTGGCAATTGGTGCACTCATCTTCCTGGGTGGCCAGGAGCAGCTGGGTATCACGTCGCTCCGTCCGTTCACACTGTTGTTTCTGCAGCGCACAAGAGGCATGGGCAGCAAGATTGGGGAGCTGATCATAGCGCCCATCTACGCCAACCTGCCCAGCGACATGCAGGCGAGTGTGTCCTTGTCATGCAGGGTCACCCTTTGCTATACGTTCAGCTGCTGCTAAGGGGGCTGAATGGTTGTGAGGCTTGTGCTGCGAGCCACCGGTGCCGATCCCCTGCTCAATCGCTACACTGAGTGGAGCGCTGTGCCGAGTGCTGATCGAAACTGGTTGTGTGCTGTGTTCCTGCCTGCAGGCTAAGATTTTCGAGCCCACGCCGCCCGGCGCGCGCAAGGTGGGCTTTCCAGCCTGCTGCTGCTGTGCCCTGCTGCCTGGCTGCTGACCGCCTTGTGTTGCTGCCGATAGTTGCCAAGACGGCTCGTCCGGTGTCCGCGCGGTAGCCTGCTGCACGGGCATCGATGGCTAGCCGCAGCGCTGTGGCAACCCCTGCCGCTAACCGCCAGGCTGCCTGAACTGCTGTGCCCTTGCAGGTCGTCATTGCCACCAACATTGCAGAGACATCGCTGACCATTGATGGCATCAAGGTGTGCAGCACATGCACAGTGATTGCCTAGTTCAGCAGTGGCAGTGCAGCGTGTGCATTGACAGCGAAGTTCCATCAGGGCGCTTGCAGCTCGGCAATGCAGCGTGGCTCAGTGTTGGCCGCCTAGCTCAGCAGTGGCAAGTTCTCAAGCTGCATAGACGGTCCCACTGCTGCCGCAAAGTGCACTCATCCCTAAGAGGTCCTCTGTCCCACCTGCCCCTCTGCAGTACGTGATCGACCCCGGCTTCTGCAAGCAGAACAGCTACAACCCGCGCAGCGGCATGGAGAGCCTGCAAGTGACGCCCATCTCCAAGGCGTCGGCGCTGCAGCGAGCGGGTGAGCTGAACTGTTCCTTGATGTGTGTTGCTGGCTGTATGCCCCGCAGCTGCAGCCAAGCTGCTGCATGCGCTTAGATGCACGGCTTGTGGTGAGCAGCAGTCTTTTCCGCTCAGGAGCACTGCCCCACACAACGCGCGTGCATTCAGCGCTGGCCTCTCGATTTCGCTTATTGCAGGGCGAGCTGGGCGGACTGCCCCCGGCAAGTGCTTCCGGCTCTACACCGCCTGGGCCTACCAGCACGAGTTGGAGGACAACACCGTGCCTGAGATTCAGGTGGGTCCTTCCACCAGGCTTTTGGGCTTGGGCACCTGGCTGTAGTGCCTACCAGCGCGAGCTGGAGGACAACACCGGGCCCGAGATTCAGGTGGGGTGTTCCTCCGAATCACATGGTGTGGTGCTGCTGCTCCTCCGCACACTTGCTGAGCGTGGCTCTCGGTCGATTGATTCACACCAACCTGGGCATTGTGGTGCTTGTGCCCTCCTGTCCCATGCATCCTGTTCAGATCAAGCACACCTAGATTGCAAAACCTCACTATTGACACTGTTCCGATTCCTCCCTGCAGCGCACCAACCTGGGCAACGTGGTGCTGCTGCTCAAGTCGCTGGGTATCAACGACCTCATCAACTTTGACTTCATGGACCCGCCCCCCACCGGTGAGCACCATTGACGTGTTTGTGGTTGTTGGAGGAGGGTTAATGGCCGTGGGGCATCAACGAGGGGCATCAACGACCTCGTCAACTTTGACAACTTGGACCCACCACCGACTGGTGAGTTGTTTTTTTTGTTGCTCAACACTGGCGGTTTTGCAACCACTGTGGGCACATCGCCTGCACGCACAGTCTGTCCAGTGTCTGAGTTTCCGATGCTTCCCCGTCGCGCATGTGTCTTCTCACCTGCTTTCATCGCCATCCCCTTTGTTTCGCTCTGCCGCAGAGACGATGTTCCGCGCCTGTACGCGGTGGGCCTACCTTTCTTTTCTTCTTTCCTGCCCTGCCAAATCCTACCAGCGATCATTCGTCACTTGTGTTTATCCTGTGTGCAGAGACAATGTTCCGCGCACTGGAGCAGCTGTACGCGCTGGGCGCGCTGAACGACAAGGGAGAGCTGACCACCCTGGGTGAGGGAGGCAGCCGGTCTTTGGCATTGCGTTTTGTTCGCATGCATGGCTTGGCCCGCATTGGTGCAGCAGCGAGTCGCTGATATGCTGGGTTAGAGTGCTGCTTGCAGTTTGACATGTCCCACTCACAGCTGGACGATTGCGTTTGTGTCCCCCGGCAGGCCGCAAGATGGCCGAGTTCCCGGTGGACCCCATGCTGCTTCGCGAAACCAGTTGATTGGATGAACCAATTCTGACAACTGGAAAGAACCCCAATGTGTGCAGGCCGCAAGATGGCCGAGTTCCCGGTGGACCCCATGCTGGCCAAGATGATCATCCAGAGCCAGAAGTATGGGGTCTCTGGTGAGCTTGTTGTGCTGGATCTGGGTAGATGGCTTGTTTTGCTTCTAGAAAAGCCAAGATGATCCAGAGCCAGAAGTTCGGCGTGTCGGGTGAGTCCTTGTAGCTGAATCAGTACGGGTAGATGGCATGTCCTGCTAGTAGTGCCAAGATGATCATGTAGAGCCAGAAGTACGGGGTGTCGGGTGAGCAGCCCTGCACATTCCTCAACTTTGAATGCTTCATTGCAGCGCCGAGCAAGCGGAATGATGGCTCGTTTGGCCAGAAATTGGCACACGTGCAGCAAACGTGTCGATCGGCAGAGCTTGCGTTCTGTCACTTGCAAGCCTGCTATTTGCATACCAACTTCTGAGAGCTTCCTTCAAATGTTGCCTGCAGAGGAGGTGGCCACAATCGCAGCCATGGTGTCCATCGGAGGCGCGGTGTTCTACCGGCCCAAGGACAAGGCGGTGCACGCCGACAACGCACACAAAGCCTTCCACCGCGGCAACGTCGGTGAGTGGTGAACCCAGTCGGATTTGAAATGATTGCTGAGCAGACAAAAGCGCACAGGCCTTCCACCGCGGCAACGTCGGTGAGTGGCAAATGCGACTTGGGAGTGTGTGTTGAAGTGTATATGCAGGCTCATAAAGCACGTGTGATCATGTGTCGCTCCCTGCAATCGGCAGGAACATGGCAAGCTGCACCTGCATGGACACACATGGCACTCAGTACAGCATGCTTTGCCCGGCAGGCGACTGCGTTGCGCCGGATGCTGGCAGCTGGAAGCCACCTCTTGCTGCTCTGTTATGCCCTGCAGGTGACCACATCGCGCTGATGAACGTGTTCAATGGCTGGGCGGAGACCAACTTTGCCAGCCAGTGGTGCTTCGAGAACTTTGTGCAGGTGGGTTGGTACCTCCAGGGCTGGCAGCTGACAGCTGTGCTGTCCTCTGTGTCTCCCCGCTGCCTGCTGCAAACTGGCGAATGCTTGCAGAGGTTTCTGCAAGGTGGATGTGCCCTGGCGCAAGGTGTGTGCTTCAAGCAGCAGCAGCAGCTGCAAATGCAATTGTTTGACCCAGCCTGCAACCTCTTCTTTCCCTAATCCCTGCAGGTCCGCAGCATGAAGCGGGCGCGGGACATCCGGGACCAGCTGCTGGGGCTGATGGACCGCTGCGAGATCGAGCTGGTCAGCAACCCGCAGGACGTTGGTGAGCTTTGCAAGGACACTGTTTGGAAGCGTTGCTGTGCGCAAACTGTCCTGAAGCAAGTGCGTGCAAGGCCGATCCAGTCCAGTCTGTGCTTGGGAGCTGCGTCTTGCACAATGCAGGCACAGCTACTAGCCGCTTTGCTGCAGCCCGCGTCTTGCCTGTGTGGTGCTGACGTGCTGTCCTGCCAACCCCTGTATGTTTACCCCTCCGCAGAGGCGATCCGCAAGGCCATCACCTCCGGCTTCTTCTACCACACCGCGTCGCTGCAGAAGAACGGCAGCTACCGCACGGTCAAGAACCCGCAGGTGGGTGCACGTTTTGTGTAATCAATTAATTGAGTGTGTATGGTTGGCGTGGAAATGCCGCAGAAGAGAGGCAGCTACCGCACGGTCAAGAACCCGCAGGTGGGTTGGGCAAGCAGGGCAAGTCTGCTTGTGCGGCTTGGAATTGGTGTGGCTGAAAAGTTGCAGCAGAAGGGCAGCTACCGCACCGTCAAGAACCCGCAGGGTAGGCAAAGTAGAAAGACAGCTCAGGCTTGGTTCTGCTGCTTGCATTGGCCCCTCAACCTGGTAATGGACGGCAGCTACCGCACAGTCAAGAACCCGAAGGTGCGTGGGCGGTGTGTTCCCAGTAATTGCCCTGCTTGTACTCAGCGCATGGCCAAGCTGCAGAAGCAGGGTTGGGCGCTGGCGGGAAAACCAAAGCCCGGCAGGCATCGCTGGATGCTTAACACAGGTTCAGCTTGCGCCTGCCCTGCTCAGCAGCCCCTGCTCTCGCTGCCTGCTGCCCCAGCTAACCAGTTGCATCTGCCCCTTCACCCTCCACCCTCTCACCCCCTACCCAACCCAACAGACGGTGCACATCCACCCCAGCAGCGGGCTGTCGGAGATCATGCCGCGCTGGCTGGTGTATCACGAGCTGGGTGGGTACAGGGCTGTGCGAGTTTCTGGTGGATGTTTTCTAGTTC
>JADXDR010000095.1:272347-297127 GCA_025026875.1 Chlorella ohadii
GGGGCGAGCGGCAGGGCCGCCGCCTCTGGCGCCGCACGCGCAAGTGTCGCCGCTAGGGGTCGCGACTTGGGTTGCTGCTGTTGCTGAGTCTGAGTCTTTGATGGGGAGCCTGCGAGCCAGGGGGAGTGAGGGGCAACGATGACGGAGGCCGCCTCAACGCGAGCCGCCGTATGACTGCTCCCGCCAGCGCGCCCAGCAGCCCCAGCATCGAACGAAGAGGCGCGGCAGCCGGCCGGCGCGCCGTGCAGCAGCCTCCAGCAGCAAAGGCGGTCCCAGCTGGGCCCCACGCCGCTCACCGGGCTCCAGCAGCCAGTCGCACAGATGGCTGAGGTCCTCCAGATCATCCTCCGCCCAGCCCTCGTGCTGCAGGAACCCGGCGGCTCTGCTCGTGGCGCCGCACATCGTTTGGGTTGAACGCGTGCTCAAGCGCAAATACTGAGCATGTTGGAGATGTGAACCTCGAATGCGGCGCTCGGGGGTGCGCTTGAGAAGTCAGCTTGGGTCCCCCATGCTGGCGAAACGTGCACGGTTTCAACAGGTCTGGTCGCTTCAATGACCTCCAGACGCTCTTGAAAGCGATCAGCAGCCATGCGGCGGGCGCCCGTGCGGTCTGCTGGCGGCGGCGCCGCCGCTCAGTCACCGCCTCGCTGCGTCGCGGCTTTGGCTGCAGTGGGCCAGGCATGCCAATGGCTAGGAGGGAGTTGATGGGTGCCAGCACGAGTGGTTGGAGGCCCTGCCCGCAGGGAGCATCCTGCCTGCAGGGCTGCGGGGTCGCTGGTGGGTTCTTCCGCAAGCCCAACGCCCTGTGCTGCCTGCTCCGGGACGAGCCGGTGCGTCTCGCCGAGGGCCCATATGCTGCACTGCTACACCTGATTGTCCCACCAAGGCGGTGCTGCCGTTCACGTGTGCAGAGGCGAGGCTCAGGACATGAGATGGCAGCGGCATGGGACATCAAATGGCAGCGGCATGGGAGAGTGCTGAGTGCAGATGCGCGGCGCCCACCCAGCGGCTGGGATGGCCAGACTGGCAACTGAAAAGCATCATAATGGCCAAAAGGACAGTGCAGCGCCCCATTCAGCATGCAGCCACTTCCAGCCCATCGGTGTGTGCAAGATCCAAGTGCGGGAGGGCCTCCGAAGCGGGCAGCGCCGTTCGCACGCGTCTCAGCTGCGCACCCCCCAAATCGTGTAGCCGTTTAGTTCAATAGGTAGATTTATTGTCAGATCGACAATGAGCCGATCAAGGCAGTCGGTCGGGCGCTACACCATCCCTACGCCTTTCGGTGCCGCTTTTGAAGCGGCGGGGGGCGCTGAGCTGGCCACAATTAATGGCAAATCGTAGGCACGTTGCGGGCGGCGAACCTGCTTGCTATTCGTGTCCAGAACCCTGGGAACCGCTTGGCAGGGGTGTGGAGGGCCTGACTGAGCCGGCCGCCCCGCTCCTGGCGAATTCCGCGGCGCGCGCGGCCTGTTGCTCGCTAATCCGGCTTGCCAGCAACCTAGATCGGCTGAAGAGCAAGCCGGCGGCATGGCAGACCCCCCGCCGTCGCCCCCATGGACCGCGACCGAGGCGGCGGTGGCCCGCGCTATGGCTAAGGCTGCCGGCCTCTTTTATGACGAGCCTGGCGAATTGGCTGCAAACTCAGCACCTCTGCCACCCCCAGCATGGCCTGCGGCAGGATCCACGCCACCCCAGGGAGCACCCAGCAGCAGCAGCGGCGGTGCTGGCGGTGCTGGCGGCAACGCCGGCGGCGGCGCTGCAGCGTTGGCACGCCTCCTTCAGCAGCGCCAGCAGCCGCAGCAGCTCATGTACACCGGAGCTTATGAGCAGGTGGACTCACCCGCTGCACCGGCAGGCGGCAGCCCTGAGCGGCCATCCGGCAGCCGCAGCCCTGGGGTTGGCGGGCCAGAGCTGCCGGAGCAGCCGGCAGCTGTGGAGTCGGAGCAGCCGGGCGAGGGCACTGACAAGCAGCAGGTGGGCAGCTAGCTTGCGCATGTCTCAGTTGTTGTTGCAATGTCTGCCTCCCACTGCAGCAAACCTGCAGCTGTCCCTGGGCTGGCATCTGATGCCGCCCAGCCCTTGCCCCTGCTGCCGGATGCCTCACCACGTGCCGCTCAGGGCTGTTGCTGCACTTGCAGGCACGAGACCCCACACCTGCTGCGGGCGCACAGGAGGAGCCCCAAGCGCCGCCGCCCCTGCTCGATCCTGAACGCCCCCTGTGCCCACACTGCTGGCGCCTGCCCAGCGGCCCGCTGCGCAAGCACGGCAGCGGCATGAGCGTCTGCCCAGCCTGCAACCTGCACAGCCACAGCCACGGTGGCCAGCTGCGCAGGTACAGCGCTGAGCAGCAACGTCAGCATGCAGAGCAGGCTCAGCAGGCGCTGCAGCAGCGGAGGGAGCAGCAGGAGGCGGCCGCTGCAGCATCGTCTGCAGTGCAGCAGCAGGCGCCTGCCACGCAGCAGCCGGAGCGGCGACCAAAGCGCAAGGCTGCAGCCGGGCCAAGCAGTGCCAGCGGTGATGGCGGCAGCCCAAATGCTGCATTGCCCCATGCTGCCGTGCGCCAGCCCAAGCCTGCCCAACAGCCAGCCAAGCGCAGCAAGCAGCCGCGCAATGTGTACCAGGCATTGGCTGAGGGCGGGGTGGAGCCAGCGCTGGTGCACGCCCTGTTCTGGCGCTGCGCTGTTGGAGGGCTGGGCGACAAGGAGGCGGTGAGGCGCTGGGCGGGACGCAATTGTGTGCTTCGAGAACCGGCTTCGCTTGCGTCTCAC
Source organism: Chlorella ohadii (assembly GCA_025026875.1). Lineage (NCBI taxonomy): Eukaryota > Viridiplantae > Chlorophyta > Trebouxiophyceae > Chlorellales > Chlorellaceae > Chlorella > Chlorella ohadii. The sequence goes on from JADXDR010000095.1 coordinate 275,116, forward strand.
TTGGGCAGCGGGGGAGGACGGTGGCTGTGCTGGATGCTGCTTCATTGCTCTGTTGTCGGTACTGCTGCTACAGCTGACCCAGCGTCCCCCTGTGCTTGAGCCATTTGCTGCACGTGCCACCTCCACCGCCTGACCTGCAGGAGTGGCTCCTGCTGCTGCTGGAAGGAGGGGACGTTGCCAGCATTGAGCGCCTGCTGCGCAGCGGAGCAGGCCCGCAGCCGGCAGCAGCAGCCGTGGCGGCAGGGCGCGGCTCAGCTGGTTGATGCGGCTTCCGCGCTGTGCAGTGCTGCGTGAGGCCGGTCCCTGAACGCGGTGGTGGGCTCAACCAAGCCAGCTTGGAAAGAAGGCACAATCCATGAGGCATCAGCCGTCCTTGCAGCAGTGCAGGTTCCTTGCTCGTGGCAGCCATTGGTGCATAGTGTTGTTATGTCACAGGAGAGTCGAGGCCACAGAAGCAGGCAAAATATCGTATGCATGTGGCTGACAGGCGGCGCCCAGCGGTCGTGGCGATCCAAGCGGCTCAGGTGGCCAGCGGTCATACAAGAGGGACGGTCAGGGGCAGTGCGGCACCGAGTCTGTACACACATGGAACTAAACAGGAGGTAGCGGGAAAAGAGGAAGGGTGAGGGGGTGGGCTGCCGCCATCCCCCGCACTGCTGCTGCTGCTGGTGATGCTGCGCAGAGGGTTCCAGCGCTTGCCGCGGTGTAGCCAAGAGCTGCACGCTGCCGCAGCTGGCTCAGAAGCAGCGCTTGCCGCCGGAGAAGCAGACGGCGCAGAAGATGATGACGGCAATCAGGATGAGGATGAACACCACGATCAGCTTCATCTTCATGTTCTGCCACCACATGCGGCTGCGCAGCTGCCGCCCCGTCTTGTGGAACTTGTCCGCCTGCGGGATTTGGGGTGGGAGGGGGGGAGCGGAAGGGTTGAGCACGCAGGCCGTGCAGAAGTCTGACGCTCCGAGCAGCCACAGCGCAACACAGCTACTGCACATCCACCCGCCTTGCGCATTGTGCTGCTGCCTCTCCGCCCGCCAACAGTCGCCGACACCGGCACTGCCGCCCAGCGTCCACAAGAACCGCCCAACCAACAGCAGCGCACAGCAGCCTGCTCTGCACAATACAACGGTAGCCAAAACATCCCGCCCAATGGCAGCAGACAGCACAGCCATGCCTGCCCCACACAGCAGCAGCCACACACCTGGAACCGCAGGTTGTCGGTCTTGTCCACCAGCAGCTCGATCTTCTCACCCCGCTCCAGCACCTTCTCAATGTTGTCCACCTGAAAGGGGGAGGTGGGGGAGGGCAGCCGGCATAATGGAATTTAGAGGCACTGCCCCGTCTCCGACTCATGATCGCGCGGCAGCCCAAAGATTGCCAGGTGTGTCTTGCCGTCGGCAGCAGCACGCAGACCACACACAGCAGCATCGACCGCTGCGCCACCTCTATGCCCTGCACAGCTGCTCGAGCCCATGCATGCTGTAAGATCGACCACTTCCTATGCCCCCCAGCAGGCATCCACTGGTCAGCACCCACCATGATGTTCTTGACCTCATCCACCTGCAGAAAAGGGGGAGGCGCAAGTGCAAGCGGGCAGGTGAGTGTTGAGGCTGCACAGCAATCATACGCCAATATAGCACACCTTGCTATGCAGCGCACCGCCCACTGTGCTCATCACAGTGTACCTGCAGAACAGGCATTCTCATAATCTTGCAACCGCCATCTCACCCCCTCTCTGCCGCCACACCGCTGCACGCTCCCCTGCTGCACGCCTCCGCCACCCAATGCATCCCCACTCCCGCGCCGCACCTTCTTCTGCACCGAGGCCACCTTGGACAGCTCCTCGGGGTGCTGCTCGCAGTACTCCATCCAGTACTTGAGTCGCGGGCCGAACGACTTGTCCAGCGAGTGCGCCGCCGCCGCGGGGCCCTTCTCTGCCCACTTCTGCTGCCACTCCTCCCGCACCTTCTCCAGGAAGGCAAAGGGTATTTGCCGCCCAAACTGCTCGTCCGCTACCACCAGGAAGGCTGCAGAGGGTGGGGTGGGTGGGGCAGAGGCAGGAAGTGGTGAGAAGCGTGGAGGCGGAGGGGCAGCAGGCGCAGCGGCTGTGGGCAGTACGGGCAGCAGCAAGGCGGCCCAATCGCCTCAGCAGCAGTGCACAGACCACTTGCCACCAATCCACCACACCAACTCACTGTATCCATTTGATGTGAGGTAGTTGAAGGCTGCGACGGCAGGGGACCGACGCAGGGAGATTCAGCAGCCGACAGGGAGCTTGGGAGCGGCGGTTGCGGGAGCGGCAGCTGGCCGCCATGGCTAAGCAATGGACGCACAGCCGCTGCCATCGACCCCCAGCCCAGCTGCTCACTGTGGCCATCGCACGAGTATGTGAACTTGGAGTTGGCGCCCTGCCCTCCCTTCTCCAGAGCCTGCAAGGTGGCAGCGGCACGCGGTTGAGCGGCGGGTGGCGGCAGTGGCGGCGGCTGGAGGCTGCCCAGCGGCGGGGCTGGGGCGCCTGGCGTGCTGGCAATGGACTGATCACATCCCACAGGCGCAGGGCAGGCGATCAGGGCGGGGCGCGGCGCCCGCGTTGACGGAGAAGGGCGGCGCCCGCGTCGGCCGGGGCGCCGGCCCGGCGGCGCGCCCCACGCGCCTGCAGCGCCACCGTCGAGAAGTTGCCGGTGTAGGAGGTGTAGTCGGCCAGCACGGTGTTGCCGCGCGACACGAAGCTGTAAATTAGCGGCATGGCTGCGGCCGCTGCTGCACCTGTAAGGATCCACGAGTGCAGCGAAGACGACTGGGCCGGCCACCAGGGCCCAGGAGGCCAGCCGCCGCCAGCCGGGCGCCGCCGCCATGCGCCTGCCGCACTCGAGATGCCCCTTCCCCCGCCCGTGAATTAACTGCGGGTGCCAGTGCCAACAACACATTGACCCAAATGATTGCGCGCGGTATAGACGAGCTGGGCAGCGCATGTGTGAGCACACCTTGCCACCGCCTGCTCGCAGGGGCGCCCCGCCGCCTCCCCACAACCGCTTGCTGCGCCTGCCCGGGGCTGGCCCTGCGCCTCGCAACTGCTGGTCCACCCGCTGCCATGCAGCGTAAAGTATTACAGGAGCGGAAAAGTTTCGTTTTGGCAGGGTCAGCTACATGAAATGGCACGTAAGGTCATGCTAAATTGCAGAGACAGCAGCGGCGAAAGAAAAGGAGCGGGAAGCAGCGTGAGCGCCTCACAGATAGGCCATCACCTCATCCTCCTTAAACTGGTACGTCTGGCGGCAGAAGTCGCAGGTCACCTCGATCTTGCCCTGCTCCTGCATGATGGACCGCACCTCGTCCGCACCCAGCAGCGCAACCGCCTGCTTCATGCGGTCCTGCAGGTCAGCAGGCTCGCAGGGGCCGTACCTGCGGGCAGAGGAGGGGAGGCCATAGACAAGTCGTGAACACAGAGAAGCAGCAACACCCAAGGACGGGGTCGATGCTGTTCCCCATCACAGCCGAACCCCAATAACTGAGCCGTGAGCTGGAAGCCGGCATTAGCAGCCCAGCACAAGCCATGTTCCGCATCACAGCTGCCCATTCGCTGCTTCACACACCACAGCGACCCCTCGGCAGTACCCACCCACCCACCGCAGCGTGAGCTGGAAGCCGGTGTCGCTGCCGCCCAGCAGACATGACCTGCCCGCAGCACAGCTACCCATTCAAAGCTTCCTCTCATGACACAGCCCCTTCCCAGTCCTGCATCAATCTCACCTTGGAGTGAGCTGGAAGCCGGTGTCGCTGCCGCCCAGCCCCTTGAGCAGCTGCTTGCTGATGTCAGCCGCTCCCATGCCGCGCGCCAGCATGTCCGTCACGCTGCCTGCCGCTGAGATGTTGCGTTCCAAAGCCTCGATGGTTTCGTCCTCGGCAAAGGGCAGCACCTGGATAAGGAAGCCGCCTGCCGCCTTGATGCTGCAGGACGGTAGAAGGAAGGAAAGAATGACTGGGGAGGCGAGAGGCCGTTGGCTTGCAGCTGGTCCAGCGGGTTGCTGAGCTCGGTAACAGCAGCGCAAAGCCCATAGCGCTTTGTCCCAAAGCCCTGAAGCGATTGACATGCATGAAGCTCACCTGAGGTCCTTGGAGATGGACACCCCCAGGCCCAGCGCGCTCTGCGTCTGCTCGCTGTCCACCAGGTAGCGGGCCAGGTCCTCCGCAACCTCGCCTGCACAGACACACAGGAGAGAAGCAGATACAAGTCTGTGAACGATTGCTGGCTAGTAGCACACCATCCAGGAAGCAACGGCAGCAGGGCGCAAACGCAGAAGCAGCTGTGCAGCGGTGGCAGCGGCAGTAGCGGCGGCGGCGGCAGCAGCAGTGGTGGCGGCAGCGGCACACGCAGCAAGGGGCAGCAGCAGCAGATGCAGTGCAGAACACACCGGTGGCAATGCCCACCATGCTCCGTGCAGCAGCAGCAATAGGCAGCTTGCAAACGCAGCCTGGACACTCACCGGTTGCAATCGGCACCATGCCGGTGAAGGGCTGCACATACTCGTTCTTCCACGAGCGCACCACCGCCAGCACGCCTGCAGAGTAGAGGGCAGCGCCAGGCGACCAGGTTCGTGGGTGGCAGGTGGTGCCACAGCAGCGATGTTGCTGAGCATGTGATGGAACATTGAAGCACACTCCCAGCAGGCCTGCAAATGCCCACAGCACAACACAAGGGCAGTCGAAGCTCTGTGCTCCTGCATCACAGGGCACAAACTGCAAGCAAAGCACCAGGCTGCAACCAACACCAGCAGCACCCACACTCACCGCGCCCCACTGCCGTGCCCACATCCAGCTTGCCGTCTGGCCGCAGCGGCGGGTCAGCTGCCGGGTTGCCCACTTTGCCCTTTACTGTGCCGCGCGCATCAGCAATGACCTGGATGCCGCCCAGGGGGCCGTCGCCCTTGAAGGTCACCTGCAGCACACGGCATCACCGCACATCGTGTAAGCGGTTGGACCTGCGTGCTACCATCCTCAGCTCAGAAGGTGCCTGTCAGGAGCGTGCCACTCCCAAAACGCAAGACAGCAGCAACCACTTCCAAAACACAAGACAGCAGCAACCAAGGCCACCTCGCACCAGCATCTGTTCCATCTCATTCAAAGGCATGTGTCAGCAGAATGTTTTCCACTACATCAACCGCAGCCAAACCCAGCGGATACGTACCTGCGTGCGTTCGCCCTCGTCACGAAAGGCTCCCATGAGCAGCGTGCCCAGCAGCGCGCGACCGAGTGCAGCCGAGGCGGTGGGCGAGGTCTTGTGACGCTGGCATGCCTGCAGGCCGGTAATGTGATTTTGTGCATTAGCATCTAAGTTGTATAATGGCCATGGCGAGAAAGGCGAGTAAAATGTGCAGGCAGGGTGCACTCCAGCGGCAGTCGCTCAGCCATGCATGGCAGGCCGCCAACGAAGGGCAGCAGCACCCACCCACCCACCTCCTGCACCAGGTTGGTGCCGCGCACAACAAGGATGGACACCTGACCGTTGTCGCTGATGCTGCACAACCAGAATGCGGTGGCAGGAGGGGTGCATTAGCGCAGAGGCAGGCAGCGGAGGCAGCGGCGGCAGGCGGCGGCGGCGGCAGCGGTGGCCCACCACAATCAGGCCCCTCTTGCCTGCGCATGCACTCATCCGGCGCACTGCTGCTGCTGGCACGCACGGCCATGGCCAGGCGCCGCTGCGACAGGCGGGCGCCGGCCGTGCCCACAAAGGCGCGCTGCGCCGCGGCTCGGGGCAGCGCTGTCAGCATTTTTGATAGCTCCCAGATGCGTGTGCAGTGGTGCAAAGCGGCCCTGGCTGGCTGCTGGTTGGGCGACCGGTGGCAAGCGAGCTGTGCAGGCTACCAGTGGGTGAAGCGGACCGCAATTTGACAACAGGACAGCAGGTCGTCAAAGACTGTGAGCAGTGCYGCCGCCCTGGCAGCCCCGTCTGGCGCAGGGCGGCAGGGGCGATGTGCTGCCGGCACCATGCCGTGCGCAGAGCCAAACATGGGACGGTGCATCTGGCAACACCCACAGCACGCGTACAACTTGAAGAATTCCTCTTGCACGCAGTCGACATGATGGATGCGCTTAAAGCCTTCCTGCCACGGCGTCATGGGCGGTGCCGGCGGCCTGCTGCGCAGCAGGAATGCTACAGGCCGTGTGCAACGCGAACATGCGACTGCATGCCTGCTGATACATGTGACAAGCGGGACTCGCCACATTCTTCTTCCTTTCGTTTCTGCGAGGTGTCTCTGATAAACACAGTCGAAGCAGCAAAAGCAGTGGGGTGCCGTCGACGGCAGTGACTGCGAGTCGCAGGGCCACACCACCGTACTAGTACGGGCATCAAGCCGGGGGGAGGGTGCACTCAGGACTAGAACGATGACGGCAAACGTGAGTGAAGCAGCACAGCAACAGTACCGAAACAGTGGCTCAGCAGTCACCTAGGCAGTATCGGAGCAATCAATGGCAGCAGCAAGGCCCGCCGGGGCACGGCGTGGGGTGCCGCTGGCGATGCCAGCGGCAGGGCAGCGCCATGGTTGAGACGAACCATTGAACTGTGACGTGCATTGTTTGTCGTTGTGTGCATTGCGTCTACACTTGGGAATCTGGGCTGAACTGAGTAAAGGGCTCATCCTAGAGCTTGCATGCCCAGGCATCGCCTGCCAGCAGCATGCTCAGCGGTGCTCGGCGGGCGGCAGCGGCGGTGGGGGTGCGAGCGCTGCAGTAAGCGACTTGCTTTTGAATGGACCTGCCCATTTAACGATTACAAATCTAGTGAACACGATCCACCTGCGCAGCGAGCCTTGGTTGAGCAGCGGCGGAAAAGCTTTCCTCCCAGACCGTACGCGTCTAAGCGCGGGCCCAGCCTCGCTCATGACCGTTCATCTGAGAGCGATCCGATGCACCAGAACCAAAAGCGGCGGCAAGACCAGAAAGGGGGCAGCGACAAGTGCTCGTTTCCGGGCCCCGCGCGCCTCGCCATTCCAACACAGCAAGTCTGCCGGGTGGGAAGGTTTTATTTTTGGGCAAACGAGCATGCGTCACAGCCCACCGCTGCCGCCGCCGTCGCCGCCGTCGCCGCCGCCGGCGCCTGCGGGGCTGATTCCGTGCCAAATCTAGGCTGCACACAGCCTGGACTCTAAGTTTGGAGAGGACCAGATACAAGGTGGTGTGTTGCAGCCGACACTCAACCTCCCCAGCATAACGGCCCCGCACCGATGGCACAGCGCCTGTTCACGGTTCCGCAATGCGCACATTTTCTCACACGAGAAGGGGCATAAAGAGTGAGCTGGCCGGAGCAAAGCCTGGGTATCGTCCGCAACACACACAAGAGCCCAGCTTCAGGTGCGGCTGGCACGGCGCAGCCGGCTTTGCCCGCCTTGCCGAGCTGCACAGCAGGCGAGCTCGAGGCCTCGGGTGGCACAGGATCGGGGACGCAATCAGGGCAGCGGCGCATGTTGCGGGGCCAGCAAACGCACCCTGTTTGGCCACCAGTCCGGGGCACGCGGCTGTTTTGGCAGGACACATCTGCCGTAGCAACAACGAATTGTCTTCAGCCTGCACCAGCAGAGCAGAGCAGCAGAGCAGCAGCAGGGCAGCAGTCATAGATTACGCACATCTGAGGTGCTGCCCTGTGTCAACAGGCCCTGGCTGGGAATGAGGTTGTTGGCATGGTGCGGTAGGAGAATGCGTGGCGTTGATCGCAGCAATCTTGGCCTCGCTGTTCGGCAGTTCTCTCACTTCGGTGGCAAAAGCTGTGAACAGCTGCAGGGTGGCTAGCTTTCATGCTTGCGAGGTACCAGCCTGCTACTTTGCCTCAGTAGCCTCCGTTGCTGCAACATTGCGCTCTTTAGCTGAGCTCCATGGCGAAGGAAGCAGCCGAGCATGCGAGCGGCAGTGGCTGGATTGTGGCAAAAGGTTCGTCCCATTTCCTGCTAAGAGCTCATACTCGACCTGCAAATGACTCCATGCGCACTATAAATGCTTGAGATGGCAAAGCTGCTGCAAGTAAGTGCGAAAAATCGGTGGCGCCCCAAAGGAGAGGGTCGCCTGGCGCCCGCCCGTCTCCCTCTGCCCACCGAGGGCGCCGGCCCGCCGGCGGAGCAACGGTTTTGCACGGGCGCACCATGCTAGATCAATGCTCACACCGTCATCAAGTAGAAACCTTAGATGGAAGACGGTAAGGAGGCGCCCAAGCGGCGTAGGGGCGGGGGAGCGGACGGGGAGGCGAGCGGGTTGGTGGCACGCGGTGGCAAATTGGCCGGCAGGTGTTTGCTGCTAATACCCACCTGGGCGCCGCGATATGTACGGTTGGTTGCTGAAACAAGGCAGGGAGAGCGTGGGTGGCTGTGTTTGAGGCCCGCACGCAGCAAGCGCCCAGCCGGCCGCCGCTGCCTGCGTCAACCTGGTCGCTGCCCGACGCCCTATGGCATGGCATGGCGACCCACCCAAAAGCTACGGGTTTGCACGGGCCCAGCATACATTCATGCTCTTCACAGCATCAGGAACTTGAAACCACTAAAAGAGGGCGTAAGCAACGTCCGTTCATCCCGGGAGGGGAGGGGGCGCTTGCAGGGCGGCGGGCGAGTTGGGGGCATAAAGTGCTCCTTGGTGCACGAGTTGGAGGAGCTGTGTTTGGTGCTCACACCTGGTTTTGCGTTATGATTTGCACGGTTTACTGTGATTGCGGGTGGAAAGATGGGGGACCTTGGCTTTGAGGCTGCCCGCCGCGGTGACATGCAGTAAAGAACGGCTTTGAGTCTAATTGCACGGCAAGGCGCCTAGAGAACAACCACCATGCTGGATAGGTTGCGAAATGCTGCCCAGGAATTTCAGTCAACGTATCCACTTGCGGCAGGTGTCAAATCAAGATGGCCACCAACACCGCGGCGGAGCTTCAACGGCTGTGGTTAGGCCTACTTGGTGCGTTACTGACCATTCATGGTGCCGCGCAGTTGCCTGTTTCCTGCGCACATGTGCTTGAAACCCTTCGGATATTGCTCAATATCCTCATCTCCAGAGCCTTGCGCGCGCCGCGGCATCAGCTGTTGCAACCACAAGCAGGCAACTGCTAGACTACATGTTCTTTGCCCGGGGTTGTCTTACATGGTGCTTCATGAGTTAAATGGGACTGCAGTTCTGTGCAAAAGTTCAGTGTACTTGTGTCAGTTGGTCGATTTGGCGACAGGGTCGCTTTGGCGTTATAACTAAGTGCCGTGAGCATGGTACCCTAAATTCCGCGTTATGTATTCACTACGCAGTTTCTGTTGGAAGAGCCTTGGCACGAGGCACCTGGGCCGCATTCACCAGCTCCTTCGCCAGAGCAGTTCTGCAACACAAAATAACACGTGTTGCGCACAATCAGGACTTGGGTGGATGGAATCACACACATGCACCATCCTAACGCACCTCGCAGTTGTAGCCACCGCTTGGAAGGTCCTTGCACCCCTTTCCACTCTTCTGCGTGCGGCAGTAGGTGTAGCCTTCCTCCAAACAAGTCGGGCAGGTGCAATCATCTGGACAGGTGGTCTGGGCGGCCTTGCATTTCCCGCCCGCACTGCAGGTGGCCCCGTTCTGGTCTGCAAGACAGATCAAGGCGCTATGGATCAAACCCCTATCAGACTGACTTGTCTCTTCACTCCTTAGTTGTCCAGCAAGCAGGGCAGTGGCGCATGACACCGATGTAAGGGGGCAGCTAGGGCAACACCGACCCCAGCAGCCGCTCCCCCGCATTCGCAACACACCAGCCCCCGGACCAGCCCCCCGGGGGACCCACCTTTGACACACTGGCAGACGCCATTCTTGCAGGATTTCGGGGCAGGGCAATCTGTGCGTGGCGCAAGGGAGAGCAGCAGGTGCAAGCAACCAGTGAACGGCAGGAAGATTGGCACCTACATGTCTGCGGATCAGCCAGGTGGCAGCTGTGGCCATGGGTGCAAGCAAGTGCTGTTGCGCGCCCGCACACAAGCCCGCCAATGCATCCACACGCTCACTGGAGCTGTTGCACTCCGACGGGCAGAGGCAGGTGTCCGGGCAGTTTGTGTTGCTGTTCGGGCATTTGCTGTTGGTGTTGCACTGTGCGCCATTGACGTCTGCAGCACGACATCGAGGTGGCAGCGCTCGCACCGCCCCAACCCGTTCCCATAAAGCGGACGGTGCCCAACAGGGTCGCTTGCGGAGCAAGCCGCACAGCAGCACTTCGCACACCAGCCGGGCAACATGGGCAGCGCCGATGGAAGCATTGTGCCGCTGCCCCACATTCGCAACACCCTTGGGCCCAATCAGACCCACCTTTCACGCATTGGCAGACGCCATCCTTGCAGGACTTGGGCGAGGGGCAGTCTGCGCATAGGGGCAGAGGGGAGCGCCCTGGTTAGGTACCTGGTGACGGGCAGGGAGATCGGCACCTACATGTCTGCAGATCAGCAGGGTGGCAGCTGTGGCCATGGGTGCAAGCAAGTGCTGTTGCGCGCCCGCACACAAGCCCGCCAATGCATTCACACGCTCACTGGAGCTGTTGCACTCCGACGGGCAGAGGCAGGTGTCCGGGCAGTTTGTGTTGCTGTTCGGGCATTTGCTGTTGGTGTTGCACTGTGCACCGTTTTTGTCTGCAGCAACAAACCACGGTGCACATCGCATGCGCATATATGCCAGCAACACAGTGTCGGCTAGGCAAACAGCACAAATTGGCTTCACACCAATGGGCAGGCAGGGCAGCTTTGTGGCATGCCGCTGCCAGCTTTGCAACAACCCCCCGGCTCCAGGCCGACCCACCTTTCACGCATTGGCAGACGCCATCCTTGCAGGACTTGGGCGAGGGGCAGTCTGGGCAGAGGGAGCGGCAGGGCAAGCGCCCATTGAGGGCAGGCAGTCATAAATACGCAGCAACATGGCACAGCCAGGTGCCCTGGCCTGTGCAAGCATGGTAAACCTGAGCATATGCTGCCACTGCGGCTGACATGCTCTGTTGTGCGCTTGCGCACTCGCTCACACAACCGACCACGCTCACTGGAGCTGTTGCACTGCTCCGGGCACTTGCAGTTGTTAGGGCAGTCGGTGCCGCCTGGGCATTTGCCGCCCGTGTTGCACTGTGCGCCGTTCTTGTCTGCAGCATGACAGCAAACGTGCAGCGCTAGGGTAGTCAAGCCACCGGGCTGTAGCTCAACACACCGAGAAGTGTTTCACACTGACACCAAGCAGGTAGGCAGACGGGGCAGCGCTGACGTAGCACACAAAAACACACAGCCCCCAGGCGGACCCACTTTTCACGCATTGACACATGTTGTTCTTGCAGGACTTGGGGGCCTGGCAGTCTGTGAGGGGTAGAAAGGGCGGCAGTCAGGCAGGCGGGTTCAGGTCAGGCAGGCGGGCAGGTACACTGCAGGCGTGTGCGTGGTGCAAGAATGTGACTGGTGCAGGCAGCCCGAGGGGATCTGACGAGGATGCAGCTCCAGGGCAGCTTGTGGTTCGGCTCAACATGCACATTCAGCATCTGCACAGTCTCCTTCCAATGCGAGTATCTCTCACTGTTACTGTTGCATCCACAGTTGCCACCACAATTGCCACCACAGTTGCTGCCGCACTGCAAGGAGCGGGTGGAGGGGAAAGTGGGTGTTTCCTGGAGCAGATGCAGGTCACCAGCAACAGCAAACGTTTGCACCTGTCGCACCGGATTGTTCACAATGGCAGTTGCATCGGAGTTGGACGTGGAAGATGACGACACTTGGTTAGAGACCGTGTTGGAGATGGAAATTTGGTTTGAGTTGACTGCCACAGCGCTGGGCTGCGTAGTTCCGCCGTCCTCGAAGAACAGAAGGCGGCGCAGACCTGCAAAGGATCGAGGCGGTTTGGTTCAATAGGCTGCCCAATGTTTGATAGGGTGTGCAGTGTTTAGACATGGCTCACCTGTCGGTGCCCCTGTCTCGGAGGTCGGGAGGCTGCAGGGGGGCGGGTGGATGGCTTGCTTGTTGTGCTGATGACCCAACAGGCTTTGAAGCAACCATCAACTGCACCTGGCAACCGCCAAAATGGCAGCTCCTGCAGCAAGCAGGAGCAGCACGACGCGTGCCCGCATGGTGGCTGGCCTGTTATCAATATATGAGGAGGCGGCGATGCATTAGGCACACCAGTTAACCTCCCACGCCTAATCCAACCTGCAACGCTTGATTGGTGTGTTCAGCGGGGCGGCCATGCATGTGCTGATTGACGTGCATGCATGCTGATTGGCATGCCGGCTGGCTGTGAGGGTGGACCGACCGTCGGCCATGGCTGCAAAGCGGCGCTGCAGGCGGTCAGGTTGGCCTGGAAGACCAGGTGTGACTGGCCTCAACGATTGGGCCAGCCCATGAGTTTGCGGTGCAGGCATGGATGAACACGCCGCCAACACGCCCGCATGAAACATGCTGTGCACAGCCATTGCATCAACCTGCCTCTGCTCTGTTGTGAGAGCAGCATGAATTGCACACTGCAGCACACCGGCTAGGCATCGAGACATACCTAGCATCCTGTTGGACGCTGTTCAGGTTATTCCAGCTACGTAGCCTGTTGCATGTGTGTTGTCATTGCATTTATCAGCAACAGCAGACGCCAAGTGAGTTTGCAAGGCTTGAAGCTTCAAAATGTCTAGCAGATCAATGGCATCACACACATCAAGCATGGCAAGAATGGCAGGTACGATGGCTGGCAGGTCTCAGCAAACGTCTCTGTCTGGCGGCACAGCAATTGAATCGCTGCACATTGCTTGGCCGCAGTGCGTTTGCCACCGCTACTGACCGGCCAGCTCCGCCACCTCAGCTGCAAAGTCCTTGGCCTCGGCCTCCAGCCCCTCTCCCACCTGCAAAGAAGGAGGAGAATGCCAGAGTTGAGGCAGCGTCTCAAAAAGCCAGCATAGAGGTGGGGCTCTGGGGCCACGTCGCCAGCAAAGCGCGGCCAACACAGCTGCTGCACACTCCATCTGTGTGTCTGCGCAGTACTGCAGCAAACCACTATGCAGCTACTATATCTGCAATCCTGCCCCTCCAGCTACCCACAGCGGCTGCACTTGCACTCAGAAATAACAGCACCCCCGCTAAGAAGACAAACAGCAGTCGCACCTGCACCCGCACAAAGCCGCTGATGCTGAGGTCGCTGCCAAGCTGCTTGCTGTTCTGCTTCAGCACGTCTTGCACCTGCAGTTGTGTGGTTGTGGCGTGGATGCACGTTGCATGGTGGAACGGAAGCATCTAGCTGCAGCCAGCAACAGCGGCGGCAGCAGCTGTGGGGTAGCATGCCGCCGGAGCACACGCATTTACAGTGCGCCACATTTGCAGTGCCACAATGCACCATCCATGCACAACTTGGCAGCCACAGCGCCCCCTACCAAGGCATGTAAGAACTCTCACCTTGTGGTCAGAGTCCATGATGAATGCCTGCTCCAGGAGGCACACCTCGCCGTAAAACTTGTCCAGCCGGCCAGCCACAATCTTGTCCACAATCTTCTCGGGCTTGCCTGCAGCACCAGGGCAAGAGGTTGAGGGATAGCAAATGAGCAGCAGCGCAGTCGCGGCAGCCTGCTTGGTCAATGGCAGGGCATGGAGGGAGCAATCAGCATGTAAAGGCAGGAAGCGCAGCGGCAGGAGCTAAGCTGAGTGCAAACCGCCCAGCCCACGTATGCTGCTTTGACTTGCACACTGTTACACCACACCATTCCCAGCCTGCCACACCAAGTGCGCACCAGACTTGAGTGCCTGCTCCCGCAGCACTGCTGCCTCGGCCTGCAGCGCCTCTGAGGGCACAGCCGAGCGGTCCAGGTACTTGGGCCCGGCGCCCACCACTTGCATGGCCAGCTTGTGCGCCAGCTCCTGCGCAGAACAAGACGGGTGGAGTTGGTGAGGCGTTGCAGCTGCGATGGCTCTGCAGACGCATGCAAGTGCGTGAGCACCGGTGATGGAGCACAGCGGGAGACCTGGCCAGGCCAGCAGCAGCAGCAGGCAGTGAACAGCAGGTTCAGGCAGCTGGTCTGCACGTCAAAATTTAGCAGCTGTAGTTGCACTGCCTGCCCACCTGGGCAGTGGCAGCAGCATCACCCGCCAGCGGCTTGCTGCTCTCCAGTGCCACGAGGCCAGCAATGCGGCCCAGGCCAGGGGCCACACTCTGGTGCAGGTAGCAGCCAATGAGGCCGCCGGGGGCTGCAGCAAGGCGGAAGCCGCGCCGCAGCCGCACGTTTTCGCGCACCGAGCCTGCAACATTCGCCACAGCATCGCCCAGCCTGCATGGGACGCACGCGAAGGGAACCTTCATAGGCTTGCCATCCCTTTGCAGCACGGTCTGCTACTCAACCACAGCAGCATGCTCTGCAACCGGCAGGGCAGTAGCAGCTGCAGCAGCAACAGAAGAAGTGGGACAAGCATGGCCTGCACACCCAGGCTGATGGCATCAAAACAGGCCATGCACAGTTCAGGCCTGCAGCAACTACCCTGCCACATCCAACCGATAGACTCACGCGCTGCCGTCGGCCAGCTGCGCCGCCCCCAGAGCTGCCTCTTCCAGCTCAGCGCTGCTGCCGGGCCGCAGGGCAGTCACGCCCAGAGCTGCCGCTGCCGCAGAGCTGACCAGGGAACGGAACTGGTCGTTGCGTGCCACAAAATCCGTCTCGCTGTTGATCTGCAGACAGGAGGAGAGCAGGGGTGCACAGTGGCGGATCTGCAGGCACACACTGCGATGGAAGCATCGTGCACTTCGCACGTCGCGGCAGCTATCTGGCCGGACTTTATGCAGCAGGCAGCGGGCTGGATCAGGTCCGCACCTCCACAACCGCCGCCGCGCCATCGCCCTGCGCCACGCCTACTAGCCCCTCAGCCGCGTGACGTGAAGCCTTCTTGCTCGCAGCTGCCAGCCCCCGCTTCCGCAGCTCCGCAGTTGCCGCCTCTGCAGGCCCGTTGAGCACCAGGTAACGAGGTAGAGATGAAAGGCGGCAGCAGCAGACAGCGGCAGCAGGCGGCAGCGGCGGTGGCGGCAGCAGGCGGCGGCGGCAGCAGCGGTCACTGCAACTCGTCCAGCCGCTCCGCTCACACGCTGCCCGCCGCATCCGCATTTTCTCACCGAGGTCCCAGCCGCACGACTCGAGGCACTTCTTCACATCGCCGATGGGGCTGCCAGTCCTCTCACGCAGCTCTTTGATGAGCGCCATCTGATTTGAGGGTGCTGCGAGGCCGCGAATTTGCTGCAGGCTGCTGGCGAGCAGCGCAGGGGCAAGCCGCCCCGCTGCCTGCAGCGGCGAGGCCTGCCTGAGGGCAAGGAGGAGCGCCATCGTGCGTGGAACAATGCGGAGGCTTCGGGTTTGACGCGGCGGAGTGGGCATCGCACCGGAAGGCCGCTGCCTGGCGCAGCGGCGGCAGCGGCGGCAGCGGGCGGCAGCCGAGTGGCCGATCGGAGTTGCGCCTTAGTTCTGGCTGCTCAGGCTGCTACACAGCACCGCATGAGTCTGCAGTTGCACAGCAACACAGCACAGTGGCAGCCGCGATCGTCAAGCTTCTGAGACATGCCAAACTGCATGCGACTTCCATTCCCTGCGTCGCCAGGTCGTGCGCCAGGTACACCTGCAACCTGCACCCGTACAGCTGGTTGCAGGCATTAAGTGCTCAAAGCTGTTGGCGTTGCAGGCAGTACCAACTGGCGATGTTCACCTGGTGCAGGATGCGTTGCCAGCGTTGTGTCCAGTGCTGAAGGGCAGATTCCCCACCCACACTTCCTGCCCTGGTCATGTGAAGTGTGAAGTGCTGAGCGTTACACTGGGTTGCTACCGAGTTGTGTAGTTGAAGATCAGGGGATCAGGAAGGAGAGGGCTGCTGTCCAATTCATAAAGGGTGTGTCATGGTCAGGTCAGAAGTGAGCGCAACGAGCACACACTATATCAAGTCAGCGGGGTGGTCAGCAGGGTGAGTAGATGCGGGAGTATGGCAGTGGGTGGGAGTGCAGGGTTGGATGATGCCGGGCAGTGGCTGAGTGTTCTTGATAGAAGGGGGAGTGGTCAGAAAGTTCATGCGTCATGGTAAAGGTGGGTATGCAGTTTCACATGTCAAGAGTGCACTGCGCGTTTGGGCTACTGAGCCAGGCCTGGGTGCTTGGAATGGATGGCCCTACTCCACTGTGCCTCGTCGGGGTGTTGGCAACTCTTGTCCACATCAAACGCTCCAGCCCAGCCATGCTGCTGAGTCATGGCTGGCTTCAGCCAAGCAGGGCCGACAGCCGCTTCAGGATGCCCTGCAGGCGGGTGCGGTCGCTGCGCCGGAAGCTCCAGCGGGGGACGCTCCAGCGGGGCATCGGCTGGCCGGGGGCAGGCTGTTCGGGCTGCTTCGGGGCCGAGGGGTTGTTGGAGTTGCCCTGCAAGGCAGCGCAGAAGGAGCGACGTTTGGTTGCTGCCAACAGTATATCAGCTGGGGATGTGTGTCCAATTGCACCACAACTGCGCAGAGGTGCTGCGCCTATCCCTATCCCCACCCCATCTCCAACTTACGATGGCAGCAATGAGGCTGTTCAGGGCCTTCTCCACCTGGACCAGCTGCACCTCCACGTTCACGGGCACAGTCACTGTCTGCTGGGCATTGTTCTGGATCTGCACATGCAGAGATGGTGACAGGAAGGCAGCTCAGGAACTGGCAAGCTAAGCTGTCTCATTGCGTGGCTGTACAGGCATCAGCAGCCAGCCAAACTGCTCTTAGCGTGCTTCTCGCTGCTTCGCCCACTGACCTGGAAGTTGTTGTTGTTGACGTTCTGGTTGTTGTCCTGGTTGTTGTTGGTGTTGGTGGTGCTGGTGATGTCCTGGTTGTTGTTCGAGTTGCTGTTCGACACAGCGCCCACAGAGGCGGTGCCGCCGGTGGCGCTGCCGCCGGTCGAGGTGGAGGTGACAGGGCCGGTGCTGGCGCTGCCGCCGTTGGCAGTGTTGCTGTTGCTGGAGGTCACACCGCCGTTGTTGGCGTTGGAGGTGCCGCCCAGCGCGGTGGTGTCGCCCACGCTGCCGCCGATGCCGGTAGCAGCACCGCCGGTGGCGCTGCCGCCCGCACCGCCCTGGGCGTTGCTGGTGGAGGTGGTGTCACCCACGTTGGCGATGGGCACATTCACGTTGGTGGACTCCACATTGCCGTTGGTGGCGCTGCCGCCGTTGGCCTGGGTGGAGACAGGGCCAGTGGTCGCATCACCGCCAGCTCCGCCAGTAGCGCTGTTGGTGTTGTCAGAGGTCACAGTGGTGTCAGAGGTCAAATCGCCGTTGGTAGCGGCGCCGCCGTTGGCGGTGTTGGTAGCGCTGCTGCTGGCGTCCCCGCCGGTGGCAGTGTTGGTGGCTGTAGCAGCGCCACCCTCGGAGTTGGAGTCGCCAGTAGTTGCCGTGTTGGTGTTGGTGGACTCGCTGCCGCCAGCGACGTTGGTGGAGTCCACATTGCCGTTGGTGGCATCGCCGCCGGCGCCGCCGGCAGAGTTGCTGGTGGAGTCGCCAGTGTTGGCATTAGCGGCGGAGTCGCCGCCCTCGCCGCCGTTGGCCTGAGCATCGCCGCCATCGCCACCCACGCCTACGCCCACGCCAACTGCGCCCGAGTCGCCGGCATCGCCGCCCTCAGCGTTGCTGGTCGAGGCAGAGTCGCCGCCGCCAGCAATTGCGCCAGAGTCACCGCCGGTGGCACCGCTCACAGAGGTGGAGTCGCCAGTGGTTGCATCGCCGCCGTCGCCGCCAGCGCCGCCCTCAGCATCGCCGCCCACGCCCACGCCCACGCCAACTGCGCCAGAGTCGCCAGCATCGCCGCCCTCAGAGGAGCTGCTGGAGCCAGAGGTAGAGTCGGTCACAACAGGGCCGGTTCCAGAGGTGGAGGTGGACTCGCCGCCAGCGCCGCCCGCAGCATCGCCGCCGTCGCCGCCCTCGCCCACGCCCACACCGATGGCACCAGAGTCGCCGCCATCGCCGCCCTCAGAGCCGCTGTTGGAGGTGGCATCGCCGCCCGCAGAGGCACTGCCAGAGTTGGCATCAGTCACCACGGGGCCGGTTTGGGAGTTGGAGGTGGAGTCGCCGCCATCGCCGCCCTCAGCACCAGAAGTGGAGTCGCCGCCCTCAGAAGCGGAGGCCGAGTCGCCGCCATCGCCCACGCCAACGCCAATGGCACCAGAGTCGCCGCCATCGCCACCCTCAGCGCCGGAGGTGGAAGTGGTCTCCACGGGGCCAGTCTCAGCAACAGCGCCTGCATCACCGCCGTCTCCGCCAGCGCCGCCCTCAGAGNTTGCCTGCGANCTCGCCGCCCACACCCACGCCCACGCCGACTGCGCCAGCGTCGCCGCCCTCAGACTGGCTGCCAGAGGTNGGTGTCGCCAATGTTGGAGTCGGAGTTGGCACCAGCGCCAGAGTTGGAGGAAGAGCCAGCGTCAGAGTTGGAGTTGGAGCCAGAGTCAGCTGAGGTGTCGCCAACGCCCGAGGTGGAGCCAGACTCAGCGCCAGCGCCGGAGAGGGAGCCCGAGTTGGCCTCGCCGCCGGTGGCGTCAGAGGTGCCGCCAGTGGCAACAGATTGGCCGCCAGTGGCATCAGAGCCGGCAGAGGAGTCGGAGTTGGAACCAGCGCCGGAGACGGAGCCTGCGTTGGACTCGCCGCCAGTGGCATCGGAGCCAGCGTTGGCGCCAGCGCCAGAGATGGAGCCGGAGTCAGCATCGGAGTTGCCGCCGTCAGCGTTAGCGCCAGCGCCAGAGATGGAGCCAGAGTCAGCAGAGGAGTCGCTGTCGGAGCCAGCGCCAGAGATGGAGCCAGAGCTGGCCTCACCGCCGTTGGCAGCAGAGTTGGCCTCGCCGCCTTCGGCACCCGAGATGGAGCCGGATTCGGCGCCAGCGCCAGAGATCGAGCCGGAGTCAGCAGACGAGTCGCTGTCGGCACCGGAGAGGGAGCCGGAGAGAGCAGACGAGTCGGACTCGCTGGTGCTGCCCTCGGAGTAGGCAATAGGGATGTTGATGGCGTTGGCATCGCCGCCTTCGCCTCCCTGGCCTCCTTCTCCACCATCAGCGATGGCGGAGGTGTCGCTGGCAATGTCGATGGTAGAGGAGACATCAGTTGAAGCGCTGGAGTCGGAGGATGCATCCGAGTTGGAGTCGGCGATGATATCACCACCGCATCCACCCTCCCCGCAGCCATTGTTTTCGTCGTTGTTCGACGACCTCAGGAAGCGGAAGGCTGCACGCAGGGCGAGTTGGGAAAGCAGGATGGAATTACGTTGTACATATGCCAAAGCACAAACAGGAGAGATTCAAGTTTGCAGCGACTTACCCATTGAGTTGGCCATCATGCTCCCCACGAGGAGGAGCAGGAGCAGGCGGGCAGCCTTCATGGTGGCCACTTTTCACCCAAAGCAGGTAGTGTTGATCCCTCTCCTGACTGGGAAGGGGATGTGAAGGTGCTGACAATGCCAGATTTGGTCATTATATACGTTTAAACCTGGTGGCAGATTGCGGCCAGCCTAGAGCTGCCAGGGCAGGTTGGCAGCAAGTTGACGGGTTGAAGCCGGTGCGGCGGGGAGGCTGCGGCGCAGGTTGAAGATGGGTGCTGGATTGAATGGATGCAAATGGATTGGCAGAGCACTGGAAGGGCGCCCTTGGCTTTGTTTTTGGATAGTTTTAGGGCAGCAATGAAGCACATGCAGGTTGAGAAAGACAGGGCAGAGCTACAAAGAGACATGCATGGAGCCCACAGCAGCATGCGCTGCTATGGTCGGATTGGGTGGCGCCCATGCTACATGCAACTTTACATTTCGGCTTCCTCGATGGTTCATGTTATTAGAGGCAGTGATCTGTTGTGGTTCATATTCGGTAAATCTCTGTTACACTACACTATCCTGTGATTTGTGCTCAAGATGCAGCAATGAGGTGCCTGTCCGTTTCTCAAACCATCTTGCGTTGCAATCCCTCCCCATGGGGCATGCACGAAGCCTGTATGTTGTCCCGCTTCCCGTGGGAGGTCTGGTCACCTTCTCGGCTACATGCAGGCACTTTGATCCCAGAATGATATAGAATCCACTTCAATTGCAATCGCACGACAGACATGGAACAGCCAGCCATTGCAATTTCTGGCGTCGAGGCAGCCATTCACAAACCGGTGTTGCCTGCGTCCTTGCTACCGAGCCTCATTGCTGTTGAAACGGCTTCTTGTGGCTAGTTGAGGGCACCAATCCAAATAGCTTCGATATTCTTGCAGCGTTCCCAGCACAGCCCGGCATGCTTGACACGCAGCCTGCTCGCCCGCATACCCACACTGGGCCTGAAGCCTCTCCGCACTGGCAGCAAATACCAGAGTAGTTAGTTACAATCACCGCACATTGTCAGCCCTGTCGGACCGGGATGCGGGGCAGCAAATACCGCGCATTGCATCCTCGTGTGGTTGCACCACATTGGCAATGTGCTAAGCTTGTTTCCACCTGCCGGCGGCCCGAACAACAGCATTTTGTATACACGGCGCCGGCTACGTCTGGCACGCAGATACTCTACCTTCACCCTCAGATCTGCAACAAATCAGCAGCTCCGCCCATCTGCTGGCCAAGTAGCCCTCATGCTGACCCAAGCCGTTTTAGTTGCTGTGGACATCTTGATTTGACATCTGCCGCAAGTGATGAGTGATTGCACTTCCTGGGCAGCATTTCACATCCTATCAAACATGGTTGTTCTCTGGCCGCCATTGCGTTCGCACTGTTTGAACCTGGCTCCTTTACCCCATTGTCAACCGCGGCGGGCAGCTGCAACGCCAGGGATCGCCCATCTCCACCTTCTAGCAGCAGCAAACCGTGCAAATCACGACGCAAAACCAGGTTAGCACCAAACAAAGCTCCTCCAACTCGCCCACCAAGCAGCACTTAATGCCCCCAACTCGCCCGCCGCCGGCAAGTTCCGGCCCCTCCCCTCCCGGAATGGACGGACGTTGCTTACGCCCTCTTTCAAAGGTTTCAAGTTACTGATGCTGTGAGGGGCATGAATGTATGCTGCGCCCGTGGAAACCCGTTGCTTTTGGGCGGGTCGCCAACTGGGGCGACAGGCAGCGGCGGGGTTGACGCAAGCGGCGGCAGCCGGCAAGGCGCTTGCTGCGTGCGGGCCTCAAACACAGCCACCCACGCCCAACCCACCTTGTTTCAGCAACAAATCATACATATCACGGCGCCCAGGCGGGTATTAGCAGCAACCACTTGCCGTCAACTTGCCACCGCGCGCCACCAACCCGGCCGCCGCCCTGCTCCGCTCCCCCGCCCCTACGCCGCTTGGGAGCCTTCTTTACCGTCTTACATCTACGGTTTCTACATGATGACGGCGCCAGCATTGATTTAGCATGGTGCGCTCGTGAATAACCGTAGCTCTTCTGGCGGGCCGGCGCCCTCGGGTGGGCAGAGGGAGACGGGTGGGCGCCGCGACCGGTCTCCATTGGGGCGCCTCCGATTTTCCCTCGTTCTTGCGGCAACTTCGCCATCTCAAGCGTGTATGATGCGCACGGAGTCATTTGCAGGTCGAGTATGAGCTCTTAGCAGGAAATGGGACGAACCTTTTGCCACAATCCAGCCACTGCCGCTCGCATGCTCGGCTGCTTCCTTCGCCATGGAGCTCAGCTAAAGAGCGCACAGCCCACCGCCGCCGCCGCCGTCCGCCGCCGCCGGTGTCCCCAAGGGGCCTATCAACAATTCTCACCCAACTGCGWCGAAATGTGCTGGAACCCCCTCTGATACGATAGTGAATACATTGGAACACGTGGGGCACGCAGGTAGCATCAAAAATTAGGCTAAATGGCTTCCCCTGTTGGCTTGCCTCAACGTCCGGCACGTCAGCGGCACGTCTGGGAGCGGCAAATGTTCAGCTGCCTAGCAATCCTTGTTCCGGTGCCCCACAGCATGCATTCTTGTTTTTAACTTACTTTGGAGTGTGAGAGAAGTACAAAGGACGAATAAAGAAGGGGTTTGGGCGGAGAAAGGCTCCGGGCCAGGTGGGCCGCTGACGTCAGGCAGACCTACCGTCCCCCCAGTGRGTGCWSCWG
>JADXDR010000095.1:297180-316574 GCA_025026875.1 Chlorella ohadii
CAYRGRRYRTCNCKGKGNGRATGNNNKAAAGGGTATGTGCAAGATCATTCTGACTTATGGAGGGTGGGGAATTGCTGTTCAAAAGTTCAAGAAATGGGAAACCTCATCCAAACACATCGAGAAATCAGCCATCGGGGCTGATTGTGGGGCAAGCATGTCGCAAGTGGCAAGCAAAACAACGAATGGTTTGTGCATCATAGGCATCGGGCGGGTTGAGGGAGCTGGCCGGGTGTTAAGCCCCTTTGGGCACCAGCCGGCTCCCCATATGTCTGTATTAATATAGACAACAGCTGCCTTTTAAGAAGTCGCATCGCAACTATTAGGCGGGCTCGGCAGGCGGCAGCATGCGTTCCAATAGGATGGACAGATTTTGGGGGTGTTGTTGGGGCACTCCCCTCGGCAATTCTTGCACTGCAAATGAATAGCGGGGTGGCACAGTGATACAGTGTAAGGCAGCATGGCGAAACGTGCCGGCCTTCATACAACCAACGATCAAAGTGATAATATCCACTCACAGTCCGGTTCCTAGGACAGTAGCATTTGTCCTGCCCATTGTTGAAACAATTCTCCACATCGCCGCAGGGGACCTCGTTAGGAATGCATACCCCAGCGCAGCATTTGCTGGAACTGTCGCAGGCCTCGTCCTCGTTCTGCGGTGCAAGGGCGGTGCATGTGCGGCATGTCGCGGGCGAGATGCCCCATTGGGCGGCAGGGCAGCGGCCCAGGCAGAGCTCCGGTGGGTCACCTCTGCACTGCTTTCAAACGGTTGCTGGCAGGCCCCATCAGTTGCAACCCACCAAGCAGTTGCCATTGTAGCAGCACTGGGAGGACCTGCAGCATTCGTTGCCGGTGTCGCAACGGCTGGTGTCTGCAGCAGATGGTGGTGTGTGGCGTGTTCGGGCCGGGTGTGTGCAACGTGTGGGGAGGCAGGGGGAGCGCGGCAGGCCCCCGGGCGTGTGCAGAGGTGTAAGCATTGGTACGGGCAGGCAGAGCTGCAGCGGCAGAGGCCAGGTGGCAGTGTCACAGGGGCGGAGAGGAAGGTGGGCGGTGCAGTGGCTGAGCCTAGGCGGCAGCCATGCCCCGGCACAGCCGGGCAGTGCCGCCTGCCAGGCTGCCCACAGGTGGCATGCGGCCAGGCGCCCCGCCAGGTGGCATGTGCGTGCAAAGGGTGGCCCACACCCCTCCTGCAGGCACYCCTGTGMGGCAGCCGCAGGTGCCKGAGCCACTGGMGGTGCTGCKGTCCAGGTTGMCATCGCAGGTGGMAGGGMCGTCGCTGCCGCAGCACKCGCTGCCGTAGCTGCCGTCGCCCYGTGTGATGCACGTGCCGTCGCAGCAATACTCGMAGGAGGTGCAGCATTCGCTGCSMGTGTCGCCGCAGCGGTCGGTGRCTGCAGCAGATGGTGGTGTGTSGCGTGTTCGGGCCGGGMGTGTGCAGCGTGCGGGGAGGCAGGGGGAGCGCGGCAGGCCCCCAGGCGTGTGCAGAGGTGTAAGCATTGGTACGGGCAGGCAGAGCTGCAGCGGCAGAGGCCAGGTGGCAGTGTCACAGGGGCGGAGAGGAAGGTGGGCGGTGCAGTGGCTGAGCCTAGGCGGCAGCCATGCCCCGGCACAGCCGGGCAGTGCCGCCTGCCAGGCTGCCCACAGGTGGCATGCGGCCAGGCGCCCCGCCAGGTGGCATGTGCGTGCAAAGGGTGGCCCACACCCCTCCTGRAGGCACACCTGTGGGGCAGCCGCAGGTGCCAGKGCCACTGGTGGTGCTGCAGTCCAGGTTGRCATCGCAGGTGGTAGGGTCGTCGCTGCCGCAGCACACGCTGCCGTAGCTGCCGTCGCCCAGTGTGATGCACGTGCCGTCGCAGCAATACTCGGAGGAGGTGCAGCATTCGCTGCCGGTGTCGCCGCAGCGGTCGGTGCCTGCAGCAGATGGTGGTGTGTGGCGTGTTCGGGCCGGGTGTGTGCAGCGTGCGGGGAGGCAGGGGGAGCGCGGCAGGCCCCCAGGCGTGTGCAGAGGTGTAAGCATTGGTACGGGCAGGCAGAGCTGCAGCGGCAGAGGCCAGGTGGCAGTGTCACAGGGMCGGASAGGAAGGTGGGCGGTGCAGTGGCTGAGCCTAGGCGGCAGCCATGCCCCGGCACAGCCGGGCAGTGCCGCCTGCCAGGCTGCCCACAGGTGGCATGCGGCCAGGCGCCCCGCCAGGTGGCATGTGCGTGCAAAGGGTGGCCCACACCCCTCCTGCAGGCACACCTGTGGGGCAGCCGCAGGTGCCAGAGCCACTGGTGGTGCTGCAGTCCAGGTTGRCATCGCAGGTGGTAGGGTCGTCGCTGCCGCAGCACACGCTGCCGTAGCTGCCGTCGCCCAGTGTGATGCACGTGCCGTCGCAGCAYTAGCTGCCCTCGCAGATCTGGCAGAGGGTTGGATCCCCACACAGCTGGCCGTTGTCCTGCAGAGGTTGGACAGATGGGCATCCAGGCATGGTCGTGGCGTGCAGCAGCCGCGCCCAGGGCGCCCTTTCAATTGTTGTTCGGCTGTTAAGGCAGCCATTCAGGTACACAGACATTAGAATAGTTAAGTCCTTTGCGAGGCAGAAGCACATTTCTTGTCACCCACAGTGCACACTCCCGAGCAGCAGGTGCGGTCGTTTCCACAGTCGTCGCCCGAATCCTGCAAGGCAGGAGTTAATTTGTTGGCACCACTGGGTGATCTCTGTTGCAAGGGCAGCCCAGGCTGTCCGAACAGCTGTGTTCGCCAGCTGTTGTTGACCAATTCTGGTTTAGGTTGCAGGCACATAGCACAACTGCAATGCATCAGTGAGGACCCACCACACAGTTGCCATTCACGCAGCACTGGTCCGAGTCGCAACTCTGCAATGAATTGGGGTTTCAGGCTCTCCCCCGATCATGTAAATGAGAAATGGGCAAAGTGCATCTCAGGCCACCCCAGCACAGGTTGAGGACTATAGCAGCCGCATGTTGCACTGCCCGTAGATGAAAGCGAATGCTTGTAGACCAGGCTGGTAACACCAATTCTTGCCTGGCACCCGCAGTTCGTATCACCTGGAAACAGGATCAGGAGACAACCGTGTTATAGTTGTGCCTCAGCTGATCTAGATGTCAATGCCAACTCACAACTTTCATACCCCTATGCACAGTCACTTGCTCACAGGCTTGCACAGTCGCACCCTCTACACTCACCCTTGGTGCAGCAGTAGCCATTCTTATTCTGCGAAAAAGATTTTAGTAAAGTGAATGTGGTACTGTGAAATGAGTAATGAGATAGTAAGCCTCTCGGGTCTGCCGGTTGTTTTGGCCGAATTCAGACGCAGATAAGCCGTGCCTGCCTTGGGGTCCCGCTCACCTTGTTGTTTCCAGTTCCGCTACCTGTGATCCACTCGCAGGTTGCCTTGGGCACACCACGTTCGCAGGCGGGCTGGGTGGGGCAGGAATCACAGGTATTGCCACAACCGGTGCAGGGTTCTGACTTGCAGCCAGTGTCGCAGCAGTACTTTCCAGGACCACAATCAGCGTCTGCACAGTGGGAGGAATAGAGGGCAGGGCTGGTGAATCTGCATCGCAAATATACTGCAACCTTCCTGGAGCAACACTGTACAGCGGCTTGCTGGACATTGGGCCATGCATGCTCGTTACCCTTGCTAGGTGACCCATTGCGCATGACCATACAAGGGCGGCAGCAGAGGCTTCCAACTCACCAGCGCAACACTGGCCGCAGATGCCAATATTGGTGCAGCACTTGAAGCCACTCTTACAGTCAGTGTCTGCATGAGGACGCGGGCAGAATATTTGTTGTTCATTCAGTTCCTTGCCCACTTGTAGTGTAGGCCCAGCCCTCAGTGCTGTTGCAAAGGCGCATAGTGCGCTGAGAGGGCATCTTGCCTGTAGTGCAGGTGCTGCTCTCAGTTTTGTCCGGGCCGGTGCCACCGCCGGCTCCCTTGGGGATGTCGGTGCCAGTGCTGCCGCCAGCACTGGCAGCGCCGTCACTGGTGATGGTTGTGCTGCCGCCACCTTCCTTGGGGACGGTGGGGACGACTTGTTGGGGGACGGTGGGGACGACTTCTTTGGGGACTTCTTTGGGGACGGTGGGGACGGCGGGCTCGGGTTGTTTGAAGGAGATGGCCTTGGTGTCGGTGGATGTGGAGCTGTTGTTGCCACGTCCAACCTGCTGGAGGGCGCGGGCCGCCTGCTTGAGGGAGTGGCCCGCCTGCTGGAACAGGTTACGGCGGTCGCTGGCGCTGATCATGGCAGCGCTGCAGGTGCAAAAGAGGGGAGAGCACGGCAGTGGGACCAAGGGTTAAACGTGTGCAGAGTTTTGGGGGTGGCGCGGACGCCTGCAGTGCCATCTGTACAACGGAGGAAATGGCTATTAGCTGCCAGTGCTAGTAGCAGGACAGAGTCAGCTTGCAGGGGACGTCTCAAAAAGACTTGAAAGCTGCAGGGAGGAAGTTGGTGACGCGCTCCTTGTATCGTTCAATTCTCTTTGAAGAAAATCTGGCAGATCGCAATCGGATCGAAAGAGGGGGTCCGCACACCGTTTGCGAACCCCAGCCTCACCTGGCGGCCAGCACGGCAAAAATTATGGCAGCTTTTCTCATCTTGATGCCTGCAAAGGGAGGGAGGCATGGGTGCAGGGGAGGCATGTGTCAGGGCGGGGGGAAGTAGAGCGGATTGCCTCCAACAGCGGCGTCGACGGCGCGCGCTGCTCGTGAGCGCAAACAAGGCTGTTGGGACCGCAACCACTAACACTTTGCACTGCTAAAGCCCCTGTTGCGCACAGGCAGGCGCTCTGGGCAGCTAAAACAGCGTGTCCAGCTGCGATGACCTGCGGTTGCAGGAGCTGCCACCGCCGGCGGCGCTGCCGGCACAGCACTTTGGCCCAAAACGCAGCAGCTCTGCAACCAGCAGCCAAGGCAGCGGCTGCTGGGCGTCACCTGGGCGCAGAGGTGCGCGTCCAAAGGCTGGGAAGCGTTGGAGGGCGTGTTGAAGCCTCCAAAGAGGGTGAGTGGGCGGGCGCGGCGAGGCTGGCAGTCAGGCTCGACACCTGAGTGAGAGCACGCACGCTGGCCAGCCGCAGGTAGGCCCACCTGTGGGAAAGGAAGGGAGAACATGTGAGGAAACGGAAGCCGCGGCGAATGAAATAGGCTCCGCGCTCATCAAGCGCATCCGTGTCCCGACAGTACCGGCGCCCCAAAATCGGGTCAAGCAAGCACAAACTGCCGCCAGTTTCTCGCCAGAGAGTCAGTAGGACACTAGGAGGCTTTGAAGGAGCCTGCAGGGCCGTATGCTGGACAAAGTGGGCGGCACCGCGGCAAGCCTCACCAAAAATTGCTGCGTTGCTCCTTTGCAAAGCCAGTTCCTGCAAATGGCTTTCTCTGAACTCAGGACATCGTGCTCTGCTTCAGGAACGTCCAGAACTTGCGGTCAATCCGCATGCCTGCAGTGTTCAATCTGCCGCCATGAAGGGACGGATTGTCCAACTGAATGCGGGCGAAAACTAGTTGGGTATCCTTGGTTTCAAAAAACATTTTTGTCAAGGCCTGCACTCACTCTGACAGGATGTGACAGCGGCAGCGACAGCGGAGATGGAAGATAGAACACGGGGAGGCCATGAACATGAATCGCCTGGGCTGCCAAGCGTGTGTTGCTGCATGGCGCACGTCGGGCCGGTGCTTTGAATATGTGTGACCTGCTGCACACCGTGTGTGCTGCTTTCGCTCATTGCCGCTGCCCCCCTAATTTTTTGACAGCCATACATCAGTGTTGTTACTAATCGCTGCTATCGAGCCCCATGTTCCTGCTGCCGCTGCTGCCTCTGCTGCCGCTGCTGCCGCTGTTGGATTTTTGTGGCTGAAATAGGAACCAACCCAATGGGCTGCAAATAGCATTGCAACATTGCCAGCACGGCTCTGCATGACCGCGTTACTGCAGGCCAAAGGCACATGCAGTCGCAGTGCACTGAGTTTGTGCTCAGCAGCAGGCGGCATAAACAATTCCATTTGTTTGACAGGACAGGACATGATGTGTTGCGACTGTTGGCTGCCTGCTACAGCGATGAGACTGGCCGCTGGGTTGTGGCTGCAAGCGGCCCGCAGTGCTGCAAGGCTTGCAGGTTGCACGCTGCAAAGTAGCTGGTCTGCCCATCTGCTGGTCAGGCGGCCCTGACCGCAGCCGTTGAAGCTCCGCCACCGTGTTGGTGGCCATCTTGATTTAACAGCTGCCGCAAGTGATGAGTTGACTGCACTTCATGGGCAGCATTTCGCAACCTATTCAACATTCTTGGTTCTCTGGGCGTCATTGCCGTGCAGGTAGAGTAACGCCCCTCTTTTCTGCATGTCACCGCGGCGGGCGGCTTTTATAACCAAGGTCCCCCCATCTTTCCACCGCTAGCGCTACCAGCAGAAAACCGCACAAATCACCGCAAAACCGCAAACCAGATGTTGCGCCAAAAAACAGACCTCACACGCCCACCAACGACTTTATGCCAACAACTCGCCCGCTGCCCAGCAAGCGCCCCTTCCCCTCCCGGAATGGACAGATGCTGCTTACTCCCTCTCTCAAAGGTTTCGAGTTTGGGTGCTGTGAAGAGCATGCGTGTATGCTGCGCCTGTGAAAACCCATGGCTTTTGGGCGGGCCGGAACTATGGCAGCCGGGTGCGGCAGGGTTGACGCATGCGGCGGCGGCCGGCAAGGCGGCGGCCGCAACCGGGCCTCAAACACAGCTTCCCACGCCTTACCCCCTTGCTTCAGCGTCAAACCGTTTGAGCATAGACTTTAGGCGGGTGTTAGCGACAAACAGAGCCGCCATCGCTCGAGGGGGCTCTACAACCCGCCCGCCGCCCTCCGCTTCTTGCGCGCCTTTACCTCTAAAGACGCTTTCCTTCTACGGTTTCCGCTTGATGGCGGCGTGACCATTGACCTAGCATTGTGCGCTCGTGCAAAACCGTTGCTCCTCGGGCCGGCGCCTGGCGTTGGGCAGGAGACGGGCGGGCGCCATGCGGTGCTCTCCTTTGGGGCGCCTCCGATTTTCGCTCTTTCTTGCGGCACCTACACCTCCGCAACCTTTTATGATGCCCGCGGAGTCATTTGCAGGTTGCGTGGGNCCCGCTTAGCAAGAAAANCGGATGCACAATGTGCCACAACCCGGCCGCCGCTGCTCAGCATGGGTGCAACCTGTTTTGGTCAGGAGTCCAGTGATTTTTTGAACGGCGCTCAGTTGGAGGCAGCTAGATCAGGTTGCGGTGGTGGTCCGTGCTGTAAGGGCGAGAGGGAGGGGACGGGCGGTTTTCGCTGTTGCCGTCATTTGCGGTGGTGCATCCCATGCCTTGTGGATTTAGCTGAACGCATTCATTTGAGTGCCGGCGGCAGTAGCTTAGCAGGCAAAGCAGAGGGTCAATGCGTGCTAGGATCAACGCATCCTAATTTTTTGCATACTACTCCTTCTCCCCCATCTCAATGGTTCTTAGTATATAATCTGAAACTACTTCAACGAAGCGTTCGTCCAAAAAAGGTGGTAAACCCGGACTTCGGGTGCCGTCTGTGCTGCTGGCGGCTGGTGACCTTACTTATGATGCACTGCAGCTGCACAGTCCACTGCTTACACAATTGCAAAAAATGGTCCATGCAGCAGCACAGGAACAGTCGCAAGCGTATGCCGGGCTGCCAGCGCCTGGCGCTGCACCTGCGCCCTGTGCGCCTCCGCCTGCCGCTGCCGATCGGCTGGTGGGGTGGGCTCCGCACCATCAGCAGCTGTGCACCTCACTGCCATGGCTGCCTCACGCAGCTGCCGCAGCTGTACCAGCGCCTGCTCAAGCGCCGCCTCATCCACAGCAGCGGCGGCGGCCGAGCCTGGAGGCAGCAGTGGCCCAGCTGCAGTCGCGGGCAGCAGCATGCCATCCCTGCCAATAACTCGCGGCCAGGGCAGTTGCCTTTGTTGCTGCTGCTCCTGGACTGCTGCTGCTGCGCCTGCTTGCAGCCGCAGGGTCCGCCGGCAGAGGGCCTGATGGCTGGCCAGCAGCGCAGCTGTGTCAGCTGCCACTGTTGCCAATACCACCTGCTGCTGCTGGCCCACTGTTGGTGGCACTGTTGGCAGCAGCTGCGCTCGCAGCGCACGCATTGCACTGTCTGTGATGCTGCTGCTGCCGCTGTCGCCACCTACACGCCCATGCGCAGTGGCTGCCGGCTGCAGCAGGCTGAAAGCTGGGTGGGGAGGCTGCGCCTGCTGGCTCTGCTCTGCCAACTGCTTTCGTGCCTGATTGCTCAGCCCTTGCCGCCGCAGCACATTCAGCAGTGAGCTGGCCGCCGGCGGCAACCCGTGCACTGCTGTGGGCAGCTGCAGAAGCATGCGGGCCTGCACCCCAGGTGCACTGCTGCTTGGCGCAGCGCCCTCTGCTGCTGCCTGCTGCTGCGTGCTGCATGCCGCCTTGCTGCCTCCTTCAAGCTGCAGCGAATGCAGCGCATCCAGCTGCACAGCATGCAGCAGCAGCAGCATGCTGCTTGCGGTGCTGCCACTGCCATGTCGGCACAGCAGCACCCGCAGCTGCCCCGCTGCTGATCGGACAATAGACAGCTGCAGCTGGCATTGCCTGCTCCAAGCTGCACCAGCCGCAAGGCCTCCCAGAGTTGCCGCCCACATGACGATGCCGTTGCCGTTCCAGCCATCCCTGCCAGCACAGCTGTGGCAGAGCAGCAGGCTCCAGCTGCCTTCCAGCGGCGCGCTGCTGCGATTGCGCAGCTGCACCTCCACAGCCAGAGCTGAGCTGCCGCTGCTGCTCCCTGCCAGCGGGCGCAGTGTGCACTCCAGGCCAGCGCTGTGCCCAAGGCTGCTGGCTGCCGCACTCGATGCTGCCGGGATCGTGGCTGCCAGGCCTGCGATGCTGCTGTCAAGCTGCACAAGCTGCCGCTGCAGCCCCTCCTGCTGCTCCGACAGCTGCACAATGCTGCCCAGCAGGCCCTGCAGGGTGTTCATGGAAGTGCGGCAAACAGCCAAGTCAACACACCGGCCAAACGCACCTTTGTTCGGATTCCATTCATAGCAATCTCACTAGCAGGCGGGTGTGCATATGAGCTACGCTGTCACTTGCCTTACTGAGCCCATTCACCAAAGTGGCCCATTACTCACCTGCATGCTGCGCTCCAGCTCCCCCACCGAAGCGCCATAGCTGGGCCCCGGTCGTTGCTGTGCCTGTGCAGTGTGGCTGCAAGGCATGACGGCAAGCAGCTCGCCGTGCTGCGTCAGCGCCACGAGCTGCTGCTGAGCCAGAGGGGTGCTGCCCGGCCACAGGGTGGCTGAAGCCAGCATGGCTAGGCTGTCTGCAGGCATGCCTACTGCAGGCACAGCTGAGGCTGCTTGCTGGTCGCTGCCAGAGTCCCAGCAGCGGAGCTCACTGCTGGTACCGCTGCTGTCGCTGGCCAGGTAGAGCAGGGAGCTGCCCATTGCTGCTGCTGCCCGTGCACCCACCAGCTGCACTGCTGGGAAGTGCAGTGTGGCACTGCTGGTGCTGCCGCCACTGCAGCCACCAACGCTGCTGCTGCCGGTGGCAATGGCAACTGGCCCGCTGCCACCAAGCCCTGTCGCAGGCACCAGCTGGCCCGACTCAGCCAACAGCAGCCGCTGCTGCTGCCGCTGCTTGCTGCCGGCTGCTGCACTGCTGCTGCCTGCGGTGTGCAGGAACCAAATGCCGCTGCTGCTGTAGCACACAACCACCTCCTGCTTGGCAGCGCTGGGCAGCTGTGGCTGACCACTGCGCTCGCCACGCAGCGTGCCTACAGGCAAAGCTAAGAGCTGGCCAGCGGCGGTAGCCACGAGCAGGTGGCCAATGGCATCGCCATGCTGTGCGGTGCTGCCGCTGGCAGCGCCTGCTGCAAACTCAAAGCGTGCGCTGCACACCAGCCGCGGGCAGGGGCCGGCCACCCCTGCCGCTGAGCCACAATATGCCACTGCTGTGGCATCGGCAGGGATGCCTGCTGCTGCTGCTATGTGGCTGCCGCGACCGCTGCTGCTGGGGCCTGCTGCAGGCAAGCACACCCAGCTTGCCACTGTGTGCACCAATGGCGGCGTCTGCTCATCCGTCGCTGCCTGGCGAGCGGCGCCGCCACCAAACTGCTGCTGCAGCGATGCCTGCAAGCTGGCTAGGCTGAGCGGCACCACGGCCGCAGTGCTGCTGCTGGGCCCCCCACGGCTGCGCGCGCCTCGGCTGACGGTAGCAGGCTGCAGCGCTTCACCTGCTGTTGCCGGCTCCCAGGTGTAAGCCAAGTGCTCCCAGGCCACTGCTGCTGCCAGCTGGTGCCTATCAGAGCACTGCTGCTGCGCAACAGGCACGCTGGCCGCTGCCGAGCCCTCCGCATGCAGCTCAGCTGGCACAGTCGGTATGCTGGCGGCTGGCGGCTGCAGCTGGAAGGCCCACACTCGGCAGCTGTGCCCAACTGCTAGCAGCACTGCTGTGCCTGCTGCCACGCCCGCTGCTGCTGCTGCCTCTGCTGTGGGGATGCCCAGCTGCACAGCTGCCACTGGCTCAGGAAGGTGCACCACACCGTGCAAGCTGCCGCTGGTGCTGCCTGCAGCCCTGCGGATGCGGTTGCCTCCCTGTGGGCTGCTCACAGGCGTGTGCACCATTTGAATGGACTGGGCTGCCGCCTTGGCTGCCACCCACAGGCTGGCGCCAGACTGCGCAGTATCAAAGCAGCTGGGGCCTGCGGCGATTGCTGCCGCAGCGGCGCCGTCATCCAGCTGCGCCAAGCGCTGCAGTGCAGCCATCAGGNCCATGCGCTGGCTGTCGTTGCCACTGCGAGGCTGCTCAATGGCTGCTGCTGCAGGGCCAGCAAACGCGTCGGCGCAGAAGGCTGCCGCGTGCTGCTCACAGGCGGGCAACTGCTGGAGCAGGCAAGCGGCCATGCACCGCTCGCGGCACGCCTCCCGCTCCTCCCAGCTCTGCTCTGCAGCGGCAGTGGGTTGAGAGCGCACACTGAGCCGTCAGGTGCAGTGTCCCCTACACGGCGTCCGCATGAGAAGGCTAGTGCAGTCTGAGTGCAGGGGCAGGCTAGGCAGGAGCCCGCTCACCACGGGCCAAGCCCAGCAGGCGCAGGAGGGTGGGCGGCGAGCACTGGCGCTCCGCTTGCAAGCTGCAGGCCGCCCTGCATGGACAGTGCGTAGGGCAACTCACACACTCCATAAGCTAGCAGCCAACGGCTGCACTTGAGCAGACAGCGGCGGCGGCAGCAGTGGCGGCAGCAGCAGAGATGGCGTCTGCTGCCGCCACCCACCTGAGACCGGCAGTGCAGCCCTGCAGGACCTTGGTCTCGCAGGCCGCTTGTTGCGCCGATCTGGCTGCCTCCGAGGCAAAGCCCTGGCGCAGGGACGTGGGGAAGAGGGGGCGGCGAGTTGAAGCGGGGCCACTGGGCGACGCAGGGAGCAATGGGGTGCACCGATCATCTTACCAGGTGGTGCCCAGCTCCTTGTGCAACCGGCAAGCGCGGAGGGGGCAGCGGGGGCGCCCACCACTGCAGCTCGCTGCGCTCAGGGCTTTGGGCAGTTGAAGACGTCTTCCTGCGTCCCCAGAGCATCGGGTAACGCAAATAGCAATGTCCTGGCTGCCGCGCTCACTGCCCATTTGGCTGCCGCCCGCTGCCGCCGCCGCTTGCCATGCTGCCACACCGCCACCACTGGCCGCCTGCCGCCTCCCCCCCAGTGCTGCCCCTGCTGGCACATGCGGCCGTGCAGCTGACACCCCCACGCCACTCTCAGCCATGGCCATCCCCCTGATTCCCATGATCCCGCCCGCACCCGGCAACCTTGGCGCCTCGTTGGGTATGGGGGCAGCACGGCAGCAGAAGGCGGCTGAAGCTGCGCATCCTTGCCTGCACTTGAGCTCATCGAACGCTGCGCCTGCTGCCATGCAGCACCCGCCACTGGATGCGAGTGGTCCCCCTGATCCGGCGCCGCGCGAAGCTGCCCCGCCGCGCGCTGCGCCAGGCGGGACGTGCCTCTTGAGGACGGGCCGCGTCCCGCGTCTTCAAACCATCTCAACCCCTCGAGCAGCCGGCCACAGCCATGGGAGGCTGCCTCTCCTCGTCGGTGGCGGCCGAGGCCGGCCCGCAGAAGCTGCAGGCGGGCCACCAGCTGCAGGGCGGCAAGTTCCGCGTCGTCAAGGCGCTCGGGCGSGGCAGCTGGGCGGATGTGTGAGTGCGGGGGGCGCGTGGGAGGAGGGCAGGGCGGCTCGGCTTTTGTTTGCTCACAATTCACTCCGCTGTCTCGCTGCCGCGCCTCGGCAGCCGCTGATGTGTGTTTGTGGCGCGGCCCCAGGTCACTAGCAGCGCTGGGCCGGCCGGCCGCCGCGCCGAGCGCGCACCCTCACAASCCTCGCCGSCGCCCGCTCGTTTGTGGGGCAGCCCTGKCTTCCCCTGGCCTTAGCGKACAGCGCGCCAGGCTGCGCGCTTCCCAACCAGCTGGCCCCTGAAACTCCCACCGCCGGCGTCAGCCCTCGGCCACCCGTCTGAAGGGTCCACTTTCGTTTGTTCCCTCCCCTGTCCGCAGCTTCCTGGTGGAGCGGGTGCGCGATGGACGGCGCTACGCGCTCAAGCGCACGCTGATCGCGGAGCTGTCGGAGACGGAAAAGTGCGTGCCCGCGGGCGGCGGTTCCCGCGATGGGCACCCGCTGGTTGGCGTCCCTGCATGACCTTGACTGCTGTGCGCATGCTGATGCTGCACTCTGCTGCCAGCCTTGCTTTCGCTGCCGCTGGTGACACCCTGCGAGGGCTCCTGCGCATGCATGCGGCTGCCCTGCAACCGTGCTGCCCTGCTGCTGCCCTGCAGGTGGGTTGCGGTGAACGAGGTGCGGCTGCTGGCCTCGCTGCACCACCCCAACGRGGTGCAGTACAAGCAGTGCTTTGTGGAGGACAACTGCCTGTACGTCATCATGGAGGTGGTGCCAAACGGCGAGCTGGCGGCAGCAGTCGAGTGAGTGTGCGGTACTGGTGCTGCCAGCGGCGTCCCCCTGCTTGCATAGCGCTGCCAGCCTGCTTGTGTGCTGCTGCCTGCCGGCGTTCCTGCCGCACATCTGGGCGTTGCGCATGCAAGCCCGGTGCAGTACATCGCTGCATTCGCTGACCCAGCATGTTTTGACCGCCGCTGCACCTGCAGGCAGCACCGGCGGGAGGGCAAGCGCATTCCCGAGGACAAAGTGTGGGGTTACCTGTTGCAGGCAAGCGGTTGGGCGGCTGTGTTGACAGCTGTGCCCTGCTGTGCTGTGCAAGCAGCAGGGAAATGGCGCTCACGCTGCAGCCGATCGCACTGTCGCACGCCCCCTGCTTTGCCGTGCGCTTGACACTCCTGCCATCCTCTGCATACTGCCAACCGCAGATTGCACTGGGACTGCAGTACCTGCATGCTGCCGGCATCATCCACCGCGACATCAAGCCCGCAAACATCCTGGTTGGAGATCAGGTGCGGCCGGGGTCGGATGCAGTTGGCAGCTGTGGTGGAAAGCAGCAGATCTTGCCAACTTGTGTGCATTGGTGTCAGCCTGCAGCACCTGTCGTTGCACAGCAGCTGACGACCTGCCTGTTTGCAGGCCTGAGACCTGCTGCCTGGGCCCTCACCATTGTGCGCTGCACTTTGCACTTGCCCTGTGCAGGAGGTGCTGAAGATCGCCGACCTGGGTGTGGCGGGCCTGCTGCACATGGGCTCCAGCAAGCTGCAGGTGGGAGGAACAACTGTTATCTGCGTGGGCCTCGGAAGGTACCGGCGATGCGGCAGCTGCGTGCGCCGGCTTAGGTTGTGCGGGGCGGGGCTGGCATGCGCTGCCTGCTGCTCTCTGCTGTAGCTG
Source organism: Chlorella ohadii (assembly GCA_025026875.1). NCBI lineage: Eukaryota > Viridiplantae > Chlorophyta > Trebouxiophyceae > Chlorellales > Chlorellaceae > Chlorella > Chlorella ohadii. Next base: position 311,004 of record JADXDR010000095.1, read on the forward strand.
CTCCTGGAACACAGGCAAGACTGCATATCCTACTGCTGCAGATCGGTACCCCGCAGTACATGGCCCCCGAGATGCACGCCGGCCGCGAGTACAGCTATGCAGCAGATGTGTGGAGCCTGGGCTGCCTGCTGTACGAGCTGTGCGCCCTGGAGCCGCTGTTCCAGGACCGGGAGGAGGAGGTGGTGGCCCGCAAGGTGCGGTTCAGCCACAGCGCTTGCTGGAAGGTTGCTGCCGTGTGCTCCTGTTGTATCAGGCGGCGAGCATCCCCGCTAGCGGCATTCTGAAACTGGTTGGCTGTTGCTGCCGCCACCTCAACCTTAATGGCGTGAAGCAGCAACTGGCCATGCTGGATGCCACTGCATAATCGCAAGCTTGCTGTGCTGCTCACAACTCTGGCTGCCGCCCTGCCCATGCGCTGCAGGTGCTGGCCCTGGCCCTGCCCCCTGCCATCCCTGCCAAGTACTCTCCGGAGCTGCAAATCGTGGTGAACCGCATGCTGCAGCAGGACCCCGAGGCACGGCCCTCCATCGACCAGCTACTTGCGCTGCCGCAGCTGCAGGCAAGTCGGGGGCGGCTGAGGCAGATTGCTGATGGCAAGGCTATGTCTGCTTGCTGCGCAGCAGTTGCCGTGCATGCGTCCATCAGCCTGCTGCACTAAGCTGCTGCTGCACTGCCCTGACACCTCAGAACTCGGCGTGCTGACCCTCGCCTGTCTTCCTCGGTTCTGGTTGCAGAGCCGCATGAACCTGCTGCCGCAAGAGCTGGAGTCGCAGATCTCGCAGCACAGCATTTCGCTCGACTGCATGGAGGTGCGCTGGACTGCTCTGCTGCCGCCGCTGGACTGCTGCAGCTGTGCTCTTGCATTGGTGCTACCTGAGCAGTGCTGAGCAGTGTGGTGTGCCTCTTGGCGGGAATGCTGCGAGCCACCCCTTCTCACCTGGTTGCCCTGCTTACCTTACCTTGTACACCTCGCAGGGCATCCCGGTGCTGCCGCCCATTGAGGTGCCAGAGGATCTGTCGGAGCTCAACCGCCGCCTGCCGCCCTCCAGGTGCGGGGCAACGCATGGGCAGCAGGGGAGCGCTGAGGGAGACATCTGCACAGCCGCTGTGCAGATGCAGTGGGCGCCAGTCTGCAGCTACATGCTCTTTGGCATGGGCCGCTGCAGCCCCTTGCCGCAGGTGGCTGCCGCGCCGTGGCAGTTCACTGACGAGATACAGCCTGCATTTGCTTCTCAACCTGCAGGTACAGCTTTGATCACATGGAGGAAGAAGCGCTGGACATTGCCGCCCGCTTTGGCGCGCCAGCCATCCGCCGCCCGTCTGCTGCGCCCAAGCCGGCAGCAGCAGAAGCGGGCCCCTCCCGGCCAGCAAGCGCCGCTGCGGAGGCAGCCGCAGATGTGCCGCACGGCCTGCCACGCATCGCCTCTCCGGTGACGGTGCTCGAGTCGGCCATGTGTGCCACGCCCTCGGCACCTGGCACGAGCGGCAGCGGCAGCGGCAGCCTGAGTGCCATTGAAGCAGCAGTGGAGGCAGCCCTGCTAGAAGAGGAGCGAATGGGGCGGGCAGCAGGCGCAGGCGCGTGGCGCAAGGGCAAGCCTGTGCCGGCTGCCGCCTGCCCAGCGGCGTGGGCAGCGGAGCTGAGCTCTCTGGACGGAGCCAACATTTGATGTGTGCTGCTTCGGCAGTGCCTTCCCAAACCTGGCGTGTGTTGAGCGACTGATTCGATGCCCTGTTTGTTTTGTGTCGAATGCTTCTGTTTCTCCCTCCTGACCAGAAGCGCTTTTTCCCCTAGCGATCCCATTTGCCACACCCTGCTTTGACGCGCACCCTCAGCGGGGCGATCGATGCCCGCTGGGCGCCCAACGCCCGTACCCTTGACTCCCGCACCACCCAATTTGATTCTTGTCAGCGCCTCTTTCCCGGCCATCAGAGCACCAACGCACCTTTCGTCCCTCTCCGCACCTGAACACCACCGCCCCAGTTTTACGTGGCTATCACCCATCTGTAGTTGCCTCGCTTTTGCATGTATACTAGCGGACGGCCGCCGTCGTGGCCCCTCACTTGCGACACCCTCCTGCCTTTTCCGACGTTAAACGCACGTTAAGCATCTTCCTTCCGTTGCTGAGGAGGCGCCAGTTGTAAGCACAACATATTGGTGGACCAGCTGCCACTTCAGTGCAAGCAGACGGCACTGCTGGGCAGCCTGTTGCTTTGCAGCCTGCAGCACGCTCACTTGCTTCAAACCGGCGGCAAACACAGCTGTGAAGGTTGGAACACACAAGTGCATGCTGAAGCGCCACATCGCACTGCACAGCAGGCAGCGGGCCGCAGCGTCGATGCCACTCTTCCCTCCTCCGCTGAATTTCGGCTGTCCCCCAGCTCATTCCAGGACTGTTAGGTCGGGAGTGCTGCAAAACTGGCGTCCCAGCAGGTCAGGTGAGGGACAGCGCTCGGCTCTTGTGGCACACGGCTGCTCGCGCCGCGCGCGCGTGTGATTCAGTCTAGAGTTGTATGAGGGCCTCTAAGGCGCCGCGCAGTCGTGCGCAGCGGCTCTTATCTGCCTGCCACCGCCGCCGCCGCCCTACTGCCCCCTGCCTCGAGGCGAGCTCTCGGACAGGCCGCCCAAACCTCGCATGCACCGTACTTTGCTTCCTGCCCCTCCCACTGTTACATTTGGCAAGCACAGCACAATGCCTCAGGCAAGGCCGCTGATGCCTCCTCCTGGTGTACTGACGCTCAGCTGGCGCCTGGACCGAGCGGGCCCCGATGGACTGCCCCTTGTGCAAAGCTTGAAGTTCCCAGGTGCTTGAATGGTGACGGCTGCCCGTTTCAATGGTTATGGTTGCTGCCTCCCCCTGCCTCTGGCGCCCCCGGACACTTTCAACTGCACACCCGAACTGCGTGCCCGCTGCAGAGCCTTACCACAGGCACATCTCTGGGATATTGGCGGAGTTGGGCTTGCTTTCTGTTGTTGACAGCCGCACGGACCAGTGGCGGGTTTTCGACTGTCGAGACGGGCGCATCCAGGTGAGTTCTTGCGACCTCCTGTCTGCTGCCTGCTGCCTGCAGGTGTGCTGCTCAGTTTTGCAGCCCGCTGGTTGGAAGCATCGCCATAAGTGTGGTTTCCTGAACTCCTCATGTCCTGCCCTTTTCCTGTGCAGGGCGCTGATTTTGAGCAGTGGTGCAGCGAGCAGAGCTTGGCAGTCGGTGGGCAGATTTGCATTTGGGAGCAGGAGGATGAGGTAATACCCATGATTTGCTACTCGCCACCAAACCATGCTGAGCCGCATGCAGCTGACCAGCAGGGGGCTAACAGGCCGCAGCCGCAGCCAGAGGGGCGGATGCAGCAGGGCCGCATGCAACACGAGAGGCAGCCCCAGAAGGAGGCACAGCTACGGGCCGAGCTGGTGCCGATCTTGGAGCAGGCGGCGGCAGCAGGAGCAGCAGCGACAGCAGTGGCGCTGGCACCTCCGCTGGAGGCAGCGGCACCTAAACCTGCACCAGCTGCGGCAGTGCCTGCACCCGCCAGCCGCCTGTCCAGCGCCGGACAGGAGGGCAGCAGCGCATGTGCATCGGGCGCAAACAGCCAGCCTCAGCCTGCCCAGCCTGCCCAGCTCGCTGCAGCTGCTCCTGGGCCAACGCAGGAAGTTGAGAGCGGCATCCAGCGGCGGCGTTCCGTGCTGCATGGCATCACTCTCATTGCATCTGAGCAAGTTGTGCCTGTACCAGCACGGCCGCCCAAGCCGGAGGTTGGCTCTCTGTGCCCCATGTGCAATGGCCCTGCGCAGCAGATTAGTCAGTGGCGATGGTGCCACCGGACGCCCTTCGCCAACCAGTACATCTGCAACCCCTGCAACATGCACCTGTATGAGCAGCATCAGTGGCTGACCAGCGGCATGCAGCAGCCGCAGCCCTCAGCACAGCGCCGCAAGCGCTCGTGGCAGGCTGCTGCAAGCGCCCAGCCGCAGCCCAGAGACAGCGTGCAGCAGCCACAGTAGGGCAGCATGTAGCGGCAGAAGCAGCAGCAGAGCAGTGCCCCGATGTTGCAGCCGGCTGCTGCAGCCGTGCCGCAGCGAATGGCGCAACAGCCAGCGCCTTGGCGCCTTGGCACCCTAAACCCTAACCCTAAACAGCCAGCGCCTTGGCGCTGGCGGCAGCCGACGGCGGCCGGCGGCAGCATCAAGCCGCTGGGAGAGCGGCAAGCAACATCATTCCAAGTTAACCAGGCACAGTGGCATTCNAGTTTTTTTTCCAGCCAGTCAAATATTCGCAGAGCCCGCCGTAGCTCACATTCCTCTCCCTCTTAACTATCTAGAGCTCTGATGCACCCTGAGCCAGTGCCCTGAGCCAGTGCCCCATTGACCGGTGACTGCAGCCCCCTGAGGCAGCTGTGTTAACAACGTTGCCGTTGCAAATAGCAGGCACCTCCCAGCTTCACGATCGGCAACAGGTGCCAGCGGCAGGCTGCAAAAGAAGCAGTCAATAATTGGGCAATGGTGCTCCCACACCAAATCATGCATTCAGCAGGGGGCATGAAACCAACATGGCAAACGGCGCGGCGGAGCGTGCTCATTGCCGCGCCTGCATGCCTGCTCATACACACTGCTGAGCGGCGGAATCATACCGTGACTCTGCAACTGCAAATCGGCGTGTTGGTTTGCATCCGCCACTCGCTCTCGGCTCCAAGGCACGCCTTCAGCAGGGGGCATGAAACCAACATCAAGGGACTTGGCAATGCTGCCGGCAAACAGAGAACAGATATTGATCAAATATACTAGACACATTTCCAATCTGACCGTGGCAAGCCACCAACCTATTAGCCTGCAACTGCTTTTCCCTCAAGTCAAGGTGCTTATACCCGCTGTCTCACTTCGAACTTTCAGGCCATTTCTGCACAAACTCCTCACCACTGCATGTCCTTCCATTCGCTGACCTCCCAATCTTGAACACAATGTGTTTCACTTCCTTTGCATGCCAAGTGGTTCTGCACCTTGGACCCGCCCCCATCTCCCCCATCTTCAATCCTCCACCACACAAATGGGTACCTTCTGGGTCGTCCCTCTGGTTGTGACTAGTATAGATTGTAAACTGATCAGGCTAAAACATGTCACATTGCTGCTTCGGCACAGTCTCCTACCGTAGTGGCACTTGCGAAGCACGCGGCCGCACTGCAGCACCGCACTGCACTCGGCGGGCAGCGTTGCAGGTCCAATGCATATGGCAAGTTGTCACCTGATTGCGGACCAGATTGCAGACCGTTTAGTAGGGGACTGGGCGTTAGGGCATGCAGCTTGCCCAGGCCAGCATGCAGCGTGCCCGCTGATGCTACTCATGGGCATGCGGCAGAAGGCAGCGCAGAACAGCATGCCCCATCTGTCGCAGTGCCACTCCTGGACGTGTGCGCGCACTGCAATCCAGAAAAGCAGCCTGATTGCACACCCTTGCAACCCTGCTCGCCGAGGTATGCACGTGCGCATGCCCCCCATGTGAGAGCGGCAGCAGTGTGCTTTCAGATTTMTGCGCAACCTGCTGTGCAGCTGGCGCACCACCCTGCTCATTGTGCTCCTGGAC
>JADXDR010000095.1:318094-334141 GCA_025026875.1 Chlorella ohadii
CCACAGGCAGCTTGCCACTGTGTAACCTAGCGGTGGATAAAGCAGCAGCGTTGATTCTGCACGGTCTGACCTCCCTACCCCCGAGCCTGCAGCAGACAGGCTTTAGCATCTGGCCCATCCCATGTGCGGCGCCGCTGGGCATGTGGCGCCAGTGCTGAAGCCTGCGCCTGTTTGCTCCTTTCCCGGCTTAAATCGCCTGAACATTGCTTGCTTGTGGAGCAGCAGCTACGTGTAGGCAGCTGCTCGGGCCAGGAACCTCCTGCGGGCCGGCACTCGGCACTGGTGAGGCCAAAGCTTGGTCGGCTGCGCAGTGTAGCCTTACCCGCTCTGCTTGACCTCATAGCGACGCGCGGTCGTCACGAGCAACGCTCCTCCCCCCGCCGCCCGCCGCCACCGCCGCCTCTGCCGCCTTCCGCCCCCCGGCGTCTTGGACAGGCTGCCCATGCTTCCCTGTTACCGGAGTAAGCTGGCTGCTGGCTTCAGGCCGCAGTCCTCAACTCTGGCTTCCTCTTTCCACTTTCACCAGCAGGTCAACGCAGCAGCATGATGCCTCCTCTTTGGCAGCCCATGCCTCCGCCTGGCGAGTTGGCGCTCAGCTGGCGCCTGGACGATGCAGACCCTTATGGACTGAGCTTGCAGCTGCCAGGTGAGAGTCTCCGCTGGTGGCTGCCCTGCTTCCTTTCCTACACTGCTTGCCCCTGCCAGGCTGCAACAACTTCGCAGCAACCAGCTGGCTCTCAAGCTACTGCAGCCAAACCCCCTGGTCATGTATTCTGTCGGCTCGTAAGCTGATGCAACAGCCCCCCTGTCTGCTGTAGAGCGTTACTACAGGCGCCTCTTTCGGGGGCTGGCGCGCTCCGGCCTGCTGCCGGTTTTTGACAGCCTCACTGGCGAGTGGCTACAGTTCGACTATGAGGATGGGTGCATTCAGGTGAGCTGCCCGCCTCCCTCGACCTGTTGCATGCAAGGGTGCTGCCTGCCGGCCTGTTGGAGAGGCAGTGAGCGAAGCATCGTTCCTGATAATGGTGGCCTTGCTGCCTCCTGTCCTCTGCAGGGCTTCCAGTTTGAGGAGTGGTGCAGCCAGCAGGGCATGGCAGCCGGCGGCAAGATCCGCATCTGGGAGGATGAGGAGGCGTCACCCATGATTGCGTTTGTGCCACCCCAGCATCGCTCAGAGGCCCCCACAGCTAGGCAGCTGCTGGAGCTGGTGCAGCAGCAGGCCCGGCGGCTGCGGGCGCTTGAGGTGGTAGTGCTGGACCAGGAGGAAGCGGCAATGCCCGCACCTGCCCACCTCCCATATGATGGCGGGCAGGAGGGTATCAGCACATACAGCGCAGGCGACCACCCTCAGCAGCTGCCTGCCCGCCCTATGGCAGCTGCCGCTGTGCCAGCGGAGAGCGCCACCGAGCGGCGGCGAGCGCTCTCTCAGCTGTCCAGCGTCGCTGCTGTTCCAGATGAGCAGATTGTGCACCATGCAGATCGGCCCCCAAAGCCGGCGGCTGGCTGTCTGTGCCCGCTGTGCGGCGATCCAGTGGAGAAGGCCAGGCAGTGGAGGTGGTGCCGCCTGGCTCCCTTTGCCAACCAATTTATTTGCAACAGCTGCAACACGCAGCTGTATGAGCAGAACCGGCGGCTGAGCTGCGGCGGGCAGCAGCTGCGCCCACAGCACCGCCAGCAGCGCTCACACCAAGCAGCTGCAGGCGCTCAGCAGCAGCTGCCGGCACAGCCCACGGTCAAGCGCCAGCGGCATCAGCCGGCAGCTGTGCCGCAGCAGGTGCCGCAGGAGCCCGGCCCACAGCAGCAGCAGCAGCAGCAGCAGCAGCAGCAGCAGCAGCAGCAGCACTGGRCGCTGTGGGCTGCTGCGGCGCGGSAGCAGTACCCAGCAGGTGGCCAATGGATGACGCAGCAGTCCTCGGTTGAAGTGGATCAGCCGTACTACCGGCACTAGATAACCCTATGTAGCTGATTTGATGATTGTGACAGCGTGCAGCAGCCGCAGTAGGGCAGCAGCAGCGGCAGCAGCAGAGCAGTGCGTGCGACGCCGTTGGTGCAGCCGGCCGCTGTAGCTGTGCCGCAGCAAGTGGCGCAACAGCCAGTGCCTGGGCACTGGCGGCAGCCGGCGGTGGCCGGCGGCAGCTGGCACAGCTGCATGCAGCCATCTTTCCAAGTTAACCAGACACAGCGCCATTTTAGCTTTTCAAGCCAGTTGAATATTCACAGAGCGCGCCCTTAGTGCCACTTCACCCACACATGATTGTTAAGCCAATGCGCTATACACCGGTAGCATCGACCAGCTTAGCTCACGTTCCTCTCCCTCCCAGTTAGAGCTCTGCTGTGGTTGGTGCAGTGCGGGAGCCCCGTGCTGGTCTTCACCTGCCTCTATGCTGCCTCAACTCCAAGCAACACCTGTGCCCACCTCAAGCCCTCACACTCTAATCTCCTGATTAGCTTGACACCCCTTCTGCCTCAAGAATGCACTCCATCCCTGCCCATCCTCCCTCGGAAATTGCTTTTTGTCGGGTATTATTGATCTCCTCGCCATCCGTTCTCCATTCTTCATGCCTGCGCCACAGCAATTAGGGTACTTTTGGGATGTCTGATGTTCTTTCAAACCTGGAACCATCCGGCGAATACCCAATGTAACATAATACTACATCGTCCACGCACACTGCTGCGGCGGCAGCACATCTGTCTCTCCTTGGCCGCCGCTAATGCCGGAAGCATGTGCTAGCACTGCTACGTGCACCAGCTGCAGCTGCGGGTGTCCTGCCATGGCATGAATAGAGGTGAGGTGCTTACAGTGAATCGAGCAAGCGGAATAGATGGTCAGTGTTAAGGCGGCAACTACAGCATGCAGTAAGGAGGCAGGGGCAGGGGCAGCAGAGTGCGCATTAAATACAAAACGCCGGGGCAGGCCCAATCATGCAATCATGCAGACTGAGGGGCGACTAGTGAAGCATGCGGCAAGCTTCCAAGCCAAACTAGGCGTGCTGGCTGGTGCAATATCACCTGCGGCTCGTTCGCTCGCGCCGCTTGCCTGCCCCTCGCTGCCTCACGCCGCCTTCTTGACCCACCAGTCCACAAACTCGCTCAGCGAAATGAGCTTGTCGTTGTTGGCATCCAGCATCTCCATCCCTGCCTTCACTTCCTCGGCTGAGAGGTCGGGCGCGTAGCGGGCGCTGCAGGGGGCACGGCAAGGGGTGGGCAAGAGGCAGGAGAGCATCTTTGGTGGAAAGTTCGGGCGCGTAGCGAGCGCTGTAGCGAGGAGGGGCAGCAGGGTGGAAATGCTGGAACTCATCAAGAGGCAAGCAGCCATTCTCGTCCGCGTCACAACCCTCTTCCCACGCACCTTTACTGCACCAGACAATCCAAGCCTCAGCATTGAGACCGTGCAAACAACTGGCCAATGCTCTTCAAAGCTTTCAAAGCTTAGACGCACCAGAGCTGCTGGAACTCGTCAAGCGACAGGTAGCCGTTCTCATCGCTGTCAAACGCCGAAAACACGGTGGCAATCTCCGCTGCCTGCGCATCCGTGATGCCGTGCTGCGCTGCCGAGAAGGAGTACAGCCGCTGCGGCAGTGCACGCAGAGAGGGGAGGGGTTGAGAGTCATCTTGAGCTTCAGCCATAGCTGTGCTGTGAATGTGTGCCGCCGCAACAGAGACGTGGGGTCGGCCAGAAGCAGGTTGTCAACTTCAGTCTAGGCGGCAGGTGCATCAGAAAGCTCGGCACACGGCCCATCTGCAGATCACCACCAACACGTTCCCACCTGCGCCTTCTCCAGTGTGAGGTACGCCGCCAGGTCCTTCAGCAGGCCGCTGGACGAGCCGCTGCCCGGCTTCTGCTCCTGCAGCAAAGCAGTGGCGGGCTAAATGTGCGCCTGTCAACGATTGAAGTGGGCGTGGCAGCCCAAACCTGCTCTGAGAGGGGAAGGCACTTTGCTGCTCAACGTGCAGTGCTGCAAGCTGCTGTTGCCCACTCCCTTCCTGCCTGCAAAGGCAAGGTATGGCAAGGTTCCGCTCTGCCAGGGCTGCTAGCTGATGCCACTGCCAAGCCCCCCTGCTTGCCTTCAGCAGATCAGCCATCTTGTTCAGGCCCGCGATGACCTTGAGCGTGTTCACCGCATCCACCGCCTTGTCAACAGTGCTGCACATAGCAAGGCGTGAGGCAGCAGCTTTCAGTTGCTGAAAACGACCTTGAGCGTGTTCGCCGCATCCACCGCCTTGTCGACCGTGCTGCAGCGCAGGATAAGGCCAGGTATGGCAGCACGTTTTGATGTGATACTGGAGATGCAGGTTGAAGTGTGTTGACAGCGCCAGCCGCCTTGTCTTGCAAGCTGATGCCGACCCGCCGTGCAACCAAGGCTAAGCCTGCCCATGTCTGCAACTGCTGACGAGAGACAAGCACCGCACCTGAGGCCGGTGTTGCCCGCCAGCTCCTGCACCGCTGTGAGGAAGGCAGCTGCATGGCACAGGGAGGAGTGGCGATGCGGGTTGGTCAGAGGCAGGCCAGCCTGCCGCATTGCGGCCCAGCAGGGAAGCAGTGCTGCGGCATAGGGGTGCCTCGGCGGCAGAGGCACGCGCCTCAGCTCCTCAAAGGCTGCCGCTGCAGCATGCAAATGCAGTCACAAGCAACGGCAAGCCGCCCGGAGCAGCTGTGATGAGAGCCAAGCAGCCAGAGCCAGCCAGAGCCTTCCCAGAGCACCCACCGCTGTTGACGTTGAACTGGTACGTGGCGGTCAGCACCATGCCCAGCTTGAAGAGGTCGAAGAAGGCTGCAGGCAGAGCAAACGGCAAGAAGACATTCCGTAAGGCTGGTGTTCTGGGGCATTTGCAACAACGTGCTGAGGCGCGGCTTAAGGCCAATGCATCGCAGCATGGCAAGCAGCCAAGGGCAAGGACGCTGGCATTGGACTGGCCAGGCCACAGCCAACCAAAGCTTCACAGTCAAGCAGACCCTCACCTCCCATTGCGTAGTAGCCGCTCAGGAAGTCTGCAGGGGATGGTGGGTGGCAGTGCTGCATGTTCAGCCATGCATGCCGCTTGCACAGCCGCCCAACCTAATGCAATGCATGCCAGCAAGCTGCCTCCCAAAAAGCCCCGTGGCACCCCACTTGCATGCAGCCGCACACAGCAGCACCATCAGCAGCCGCTTAACAATCACCAACCCAGGCTGCTGCTCTGCCGCCTGCGCTCACATGCCACTGCCTGCAGCGCCACCGCCGCGACGCCGTACTGCAGCGAGGCCTCGCCCAGGAAGTTGCCTGCAGCAGAGGGCAGCAGATCGGTCCTGCTTTATCATCTGTGCCTTTGAAAGACGTCCCACCGAGCAGGAATGCCGCCCTACCCAGGATGCTGCCTGCGCACTACAGCATACCTGCAACCCAGGCGCCGTAGGCTGCACCCAGGTCCAGGAAGATTTGGATGACCACCAGCATGGACAGCTTGCTGCCCTGCTTCACCAGCACCTGCGCATTGTTTAGGGTGGCAAGCCGCGAGCTTTGGCTCACAGTTGCCCACCGATCCCGCTGCAACAATCTCGCCCGTCCTCGACTTCCAAGTGACCAGAAGAGGCCACACAGCAACGAAGCAATCCTGCCCCTGCTCACCTTGCGCAGGTCTTCGGGCGTAATTTCCTTGCCATCTGCGCTCGCGGACTCACGCCACATCTTGAGCACCTGTGGTGTGCAGCAAGGGCAGCCAGATGCGCACACTCAGAGCCAGCTACCAGGGAGGCCGGGGCTGGGCGGCGGGGTGACGGGCTGTGCGATCTCGTCAGCACCTGTCAAGCACAAAAAGGGGCGAACATGGCCGCCGCAACATAGTGAGCTGTGAACAAACCAGCACCTTAAAATGGCAGGCAGCAGCTGCGGTGCCAGGCGCGGTGCGGCTGGGCATTGCCCCTGCTGCAGGCATCCCCACTGCTGCCGCCGGCTCGGCTCTGCAAACATTCCCTGCAGTACCTGCTGCGCCGCATCGCGATCAACGCCGCTCTTCTTCAGCGACTCCTCAAGGTCCAGGATCTTCTTCTTCTCCTCCTCATCTTGCTGCGGTCAGGCCGAGGGGGCGCAAGCGATCGGAGGGTGTCGCAGGCGGTAGCGGCGGCGCCGCCGCCGGCCCCGCCCAGCCACACCCCGTCCATCCCGGGAGCGGGCGAACGCACCTTGGTGGCCCGCACGATCASGGGGCGCCGGCAGGGCGCGGCAAACGGCCGCGCCAGGCCGCAGCGCCGGGCCTGCCGCGCTGGGCCGCGCTGGGCGGCCGCCAACACTGGCTGACTGCTCAAAGCCGCGATCATAGCCATGCAATGGGGTTGCAAGCAGCGGGGCTGCCCACGGGCTTTGGTACACAAGCGTCTCCGATGCGCGGGCTTAGGGCCAACGATCGCTGTCAGGAAGTGCAATTGGCTCGATCACTGACGTGGGTAGGCCGCCATCTCGACGGATTGAAGGTGCCGCCGCGCCGCCGCTGCCGCTGTGTCTGGCGCCTGCTGCAGCTCCCCGTGTGCGAGCCTGACCAGCGCAGCAACAGCAAGCACTCCTCTCTGCCATGGCTCGTCGACCTGCCACCCTTATTCAGGCCCAGTGCCACAGAAGTCCAGCTGGGTCAATGCGCACGCACCAGAAGTCGACAGGTGCTGGTGCCGGCCAGTCAATACGAGATCGCACAGCGAGTATCAAGGGTGGGTTAGCGCGAGCTGTTGCTCAGCGTCACTTCTTCGCAAAGGCGTAGTTGTACGCTGCAAACGCCGCCAGGCTGCTGTGCACCGCGATCTTGGCTGCTGCAAGCTTGGAGTGTGCCAGGATGCCCGCCTGCCACCAGGTGGCCAGCGACGCAGCGTGCGCCAGACCCACTATCATCAGGCCTGCGCAGCGGTGGATGTGGAGGATAGTCCGGTCACCCAATGCCATGCAAGCTCCCGGTGCAGGGACCCAAGCGTGGGCAATGCGGCACACAGGCCGGGCTGCTGCGACACCCGGGTAGGGACTGGGCATTCAATCACGTGCACTGTTGGTGAAGTACAGCAACTGCAGGTGCATACATGCAGCAGCTCGCCTGCATTGAGGGACTTGAAGGTGCTCGCCCCCAGGCGACCTCGCCGCGCTGCATCTTTCTGCAGAGCAGGCGTGGCAGGGCAGCAGGGCAATGAGCGTTGCAAGGCTGGGCAGTTGGTCATGGAAGGCCTGCGGGCCGCAGCGCTGCAGGCTCCCTCCCTGCCACTCACAACCGCTGCCCAAGCAGCGCCACCAGCAGCAGAGCACTGTCTTCAGCAGCGGCCGCAGCAGCTATCCCACCAGCCCGCCAAACTTGCCTGCGTGAACAGCACCAGGGCTACGAGCAAGTAGCCCATGCCCAGGAGCGGCAGCAGCGAGGCACCCAGGCTCCCTAGCGGTGCCAGCAGCAGTCCGTCCTGCAAGGCAGACAGTTTTGAGTGTGCCTCATGTGAGCAGAGATAGCGAGTAACATGCCATGCAGCAGGGCTGCACAGCTGCAACGCAACGACATCCCTCGTGCAGGCAAGCTGACCCACAGCTGCAAGCAAGCCGTAATCCAAATTGCATTGCAATCTGCATCGCAATGTGCATCCCAAATTTGGCAGCCCATGGCGCTCACAGTCATGAGGCGCATCTTTCCCTCCAGCAGGTGGGCAGCTGCTGCGGCGATCGTGGTCTTGGCGGCCAGCCCATACACATATAGGGAGACAATGGCGCTCTTGTCTGTGTTGCTGTAGGAGCCTGCAGGCAAGCAGAGCAAGAGGGGGCAAGAGGAGGCTGCTAGGGTCAATGCCAGGAGGTGGCAGCCAACAGCCCATCAACCAGCTGAGGCAACCAAGCCCTCCCCTGCACACTACCATCTGCGCCAGCAGCCCGGGCCACTGNCCTTTTGACACACATCCTGGTAAACAGGGTCGCACCACAAGCCTGCTGCACTGCGCGCACCTAGNANTTTCCCNAGGGACCGCAGGAACTGCTTGAACAGGTAGCCAGGCTTGAAGCCGTGCTCGTCCGTCTCCTGCAGCAGGCAGCCAGCAGGAATGCCGCACGCAACCTCAACCGGTGCGAAGGGGGATGCCAGTTGAGCACAGATTGAAGGTAGCAGGCAGAATGAAGGCAGCAAGAGGGCACTCAGCTGCAGCTTGCACGCAGAAAGAGCGTGTGAGTAAACACCGAGCACCCAAACCAAGCATATATAGCTGCTGCCACCTACACACACACGCACCTGGAATGTGAGCCCCGCATGCCATGCCGTGGCCAGCAGCAGCGCGGTCATCAGCCTGCAGCACAGCGGCCACACAGAGGTCGAATGCGATAGCAAGCAGCGGCAGCAAGTTGACGCAATCGAGAGCAGGCACAAATGCAGCGCCCGCAGCCAGCAAGCATGTCCCGCATCACAGCAAGCCGCAGAGTGCCTGCCCAACGCAGCAGAGCGGCCTCACCCCTGCCCCATGCGCAGCGGCTGCGCGGGCGCCAGCCAGAGCGCCACTGCACTGCCCAGGCCCCACCACAGCAGGCCCAGGTTCAGCCGCAGGTAGGTTTCGGACTGCATGCGTGCGTGCTCAGCTGCCTCCTGCGGCGGACAGGGCGGCAGGAAATGGAAGCATATTGGCAAGCGTGGAAGGCAGGGAATAGACTCACACAACCCATGGTGCATGCTACAGCACATTGGGTTATCCGACCGCCATCCACATCTGCCGCTGCAATATACAGCAGCCCGCCCAACCAGCAACTTATCCCCTTGCCTTGAGGCAGTGCGCGCAGATGGCCGCCAGCAGCAGCACGCCGCCAAAGTTGCGAGTGATGCCTGCTACTAGCACCGAAGGGGTGGCGGCCCACAAGAACTCCACGCAGCGCTGCGGCACGGCCAGCATGGCAAGGCCGGCTGCACCCAGCAGCACAGCCAGAGCGCCGTAGGCTAGGCCCCGCTCGTTCTGCCGCTCCACCTGCACCACTTTCTGTGAGGGGTGCATGCGTGTGGTGCTGAATGCTCATGCATACAGCGGTCCTGCTGCACCATTAGTCGCTACAGCTCCGGCGAGGGCTTTGAGCACAACGGGGGTTGCTGCTGGTCTCAAACACAGGTGCGAGCAGCAAGGTGCGGGCCGGCGATACCCAACCGAAAATTCTGGCACTGGCTCACCTCCAGGATTGGGTTGTCCCCTGCACTTGGCTGCTGCGCGCTGGGCTCATCTGCTGACGAAGCCGCAGCTGCAACTCGGCTCACAGGCCGCAGCACGGCAGGCCGCTGCGCCAAGCCGCGCGGTAGTGCTCGAATCACGGCCGGGCATCGGGCGGCGGCGAGCGGCGGTGCTGCAGGCAGGACGGCGGGCGCCACTGCAAGGACGGGGTCGCAGCTCACAACCACTGGTGAAGCTCCACAAGGCGGCAGCAGCTTCAGCGAGCGCGGGCGAAGCCCTGGTTGCTCACCAGCTGTCGCGCGCATCGCTGGCTGCTTTCCACGCTGCAGATCGAGGTTGAGGGTTGGCGGATCAGGTCGATCAAAGCCTGGTGATTCTTTTTGGCCGTGCATGGGCTGGAGGCGCAAGCTCCAAGATGCGAGTGCCTGCATTGTCCGATCGCAGTTGCAAGCGGCCGAGCAGTGATCACGCAGCCACTTGACCTGGTCTCGGTTGGCAGGCTGAGCCGCCGGCGACCCCAGTTGCCATTCACCCGCATTTGAGCGACCACGCTGCTGCAAAGCGGCAGCCCAGCCGCCCAACAGTGCCGTGCAGACGTCTGCAGGCCATTTGAGCAGCCATCTGGAGTTCAGCCGAGCCAGCCGCCGGTGCCGCCGTCGGTCACGTTACCGTCGATCGGGCCGCGTCACGACCTGCCGCCTGAATGTTGCTAGGCGTGGTCTCCGTGTCATGCGATGCCATACTTTTCCAGACACCGGCGGAATCACCTGCACAGACAGCAGGCAAAGCCTGAGGTGTTGCCTGGTAACCAGCCGACCACAGCACATGGCAAAGCGGCAGCTCCTGCTGCACATCCGATGAGAGTCTCTTTGTGCATCCCCTATAAATCCTTCCGCCCTGGAGTTACGCGCAGCCTGGCATTGTGCATGTTTTGCGTTGGGTTGATTACAGATCCAGGAGTCTTGAGTGGTCTCGGTCATGCTGATAAGGCAAGGCAACAGCAATAGGAGGAAGAACGGAAGGCAACAGGGCAAGATAGACACGAGGGGATTGAAACAAGAGAAGCAGTGGTCATTGCACAGAGGGACAACAGGTGCTGACTGCCACAGGCACATGCTTGAGCAGCTGCATTGGTGGCGGTGCTGCTCGCACCAAGAGGAAACTAGACACAGTGTCAACATGCGGGAAGAAATCAGGGCTAGGAGCTTGGCAGTGCAATCGACTCGTGCTGATCGAAGCTTGAAGGCACACGTGGGCTGGAGAAAACAGAGGCTTGGGAGAAGTGAGAGCTCCAGCAGCTCAGGCTGCGAGCAGCATGCATCGTGTAGGGATATGCCATGCCACCCTGGGCGGCAAGCGAGTGGAATGCTGGTGTTTAACTAAGTTTAGGCAGAGGTGGAGAGTTGTAGACAGAGCAGTGTCCCCTCGCGGGGCAAAAACTAACCAGAACAGGACAATTAAAAAACTGGCGCCAGACCTGCACACAGCGTGCAGGTCGCCCCATCGCAGGGCGGACAGCGGCAAGGTATCTGAAGGGGCATGGTCATGCGTTTGAAACCTTGAGGGCTCTGTGGAAAACACAGAGAGAGGGTACATGCGTAAAGGACGTGGGCGGAAGGCTGGAAAAAAAGTGCGGCGCCAAAGGTTCGGCGCACCTCATCGGCGCTACCGCCACTGCATAGGTGCATGGCAGGCTAGTTGGGCCATGGCCAAGGTTCATGGAGGCGCACCCTGACTCGGCTGCAGCCGGCTCAGGTGCAGTGGGCTGCTGGGCTCACGCCGCGCCTCGGCCCAGGTGCTGCAGGCGAGACTGGCGGCCGCCGCAAGCAAGCGGCACGCCAGCAGCAGTGCCGCTGCCGGCAGTGTGCGGGAGGCCGCCTGGCCGAAGCCTGCAGGCGAGGAAAGGATGGGCGGCAACGGCTGGCATCTGGAAGCTTCTCAACAAGGGCACGAGCGCTGCCATGCGCACCTTGCGACACAAGTGGCCAAGTTTTGAGTGCCACCCTGCTCGGGTGGCACACAAGAAGAGACACCAGTGCGCAGGTTCCGCGAGGCAGCTGGCTGTAACAATTGCCAATAGCGTGTGCAGCATGTGCGCCAAGAGCATGCTCGCACCGTGAAGGAGCCGGACGCACAGCCCATCCAGCACTGCTCCCAGGCGCCAGTTGCCCCGCACATACACGGCCTGCGCGCACAGCAGGGCAGTTGTGCCGGCCCAGGAGCCCACAAGGCTCCACATGCTGGCAGGCAGTGCGCTTGAGTCACCAGGTAGCGCGTCAGCCGCAAAGCACGCAGGCCCCAGCAGCAGCGGCAGCACCGCCAGCGGCAGACAGTGTGCCACGGCCGCCGCACAGCGCCACTCGGGGTTGGATCGCCTGGTGCCGCGGCCGCTCCTGCCGCTGCCTGTGCGTCGCGCATGATCGGCAGTTGGGCTGCTGGGGCTGCTGCTGTCGACGCTGCGTGTGCTGCCTTTTCGGTTGCTGAGCCACGGCTGTGCTTCCTGTGCGGCTGCTGGCTGCCGTGCCGCCTGTTGGCTGCTGTGCTCCTCTGGCGGCTCCTCCGGCGATGGTTCGCTAAACCTAACGCGGCCTGGGGTGCGGCCCTGCCTGCTGCGGTGCGGCGGCGCCAAATGCTGCTGCTGCTGCTGCTGCTGCAGGTGTGGTGCAGGTGGCGGCATGGCTTGAAAGGCTGCCAGCACTGCCGCTAGCTGTGGGTGAGCGGGGTCGCCGGGCTGCTTAGGCGGGACAGCGGTGCCGTGCGGCCGCTGCTGCTCGCGCCAAGCCGCCACATGCTGCCGGATTGCCAGCAGCGCTGCTGGAGGAAGATTGTCGGCCAGCAGGCTGAAGCAGGGAGGCAGACAGGGGGAGAGGGCATGGTGAATTCAGCTTCCCAATCCGGAACAAACTTGGCAGCGCGAGCTGGGGGGCTCAAGCGAGACCGCCGGCAGTGGGCCCTTGGCACCGCAAACTGCCCCTTCCATCCCGCGCCTGCCAAGCGCTCAAATGTCACGTGATGAGTTTGGAAAGGGGCGCCCGGCAGGGGCTGGAAGGGCGGGCCCGCGAGGGGGACGAAGCGCTCACCTGGCGAGCTGCCGAAATGTGATGGAGGCAGCGTGGGCGTGCGGTCCCGCCCATGTCATTGGCGAGACGCTGCATGGACTTGATGGACCGTAGCCCTCGCCTTGAGATCAAGCGGCGGGCCGCGCACTTAATCCCGTCTCCAGTTTTGTTCTGCCTGATTACAAGGAGACGCTGGCATGGATAACAGTGTGCTCCCAGACGAGGACTGGGAGGTGGCTGTGCAGCAGTGCGGCATGCACCATGTGCCCGCTCCCCACCGCCCGAGCGAAGCACAGGGGCAGCGCAGGGGAGCGGGGTGGACGGGTCAGCACGGCAGTGACTGAATCAACTTGCGACCCGCCCATACAAAAGAGGGCTGCTGTGTGACAGCGCCGGGCAGCAGCGCTAGCGGCTGGCCAAGATACAGGCCAACAGGTACCTGTCCTGCGGACATGCATGTCCCGGTGCACCGTGCAGGTGCAACAGCGGTCGCCAAGGGCTTCCATTCCATGCCAGCAACTTCCGCTAGGGGCGGGCGTTGCGGTCTGCCGTAGCGTTGCGGTCTGCCGTAGCGCCCTTGCAGGTTCAGTACTGCTGCTTGGAAGCAGCAGCCAAACCACCAATAGCGGGCGGGCCGAAGCAGCTGCTTGGCAAGTGCTGCCCTAGCAAGCATGAGGGCTGTAGCTGCGGGCAAGGCAGGCAGGTGAGCGAGTTCGAACCAAGTTAGCGCTGCTTGCACTGCGTACACCTGCACCCAGCAGCCGCAGCAGGAAAGGGCAAGAGGGCAGGAGGGCAGCCCTGGTCTCTCGTGGCATCACAGCCGCACAAGCCGCGTGCTTTGCGACAGCGGCGCAGATGGCCAGCAGCATCTGCCTGTCAGTTGTGACATGCACACATGCAGGGCGTCAGCTGCCAGTTATCAGCTGCAGACATCCACGGTGATGCGGCAATTCAATCGTCCGCCCAGCCGCAGCGGCAAGGCAGAGAATGGAAAGGGGTCGCGCAGCCGGCGGGCTGACGCAAGCAGCACGGCACAGGCACTGCTAGCACAGAACAGCACATCAGCTGCTTTGGTCCATGCATTTCAAACATGCTCGTCGCACCTGCTGATGGGACGCTATCACTGGCTGCCAGAGTCTGCCACAGATTTGCTTGATGCGGGCACTCGAGACGGACGGCTGCTCGTCACGTGGCGCCGGTGCCGCGCGGAGGGAGCAAGCCCAGGGGGCACCGGGCAGGGCTGCGGCCGCTGCTGCGATGCCGGGTTCATGGCCCAAGTGCTGTGGATTGCAGGGAACGGCAGCAGGCGCAGAGGGCGGTGCAGGCGAAGCCCCAGTCGCTCAGCAGGAGCCCGGTCGCATCGCTGGCCGTCCCCACGGTGCAAATCGGCTATGCTATTTGACGAATCATGCACCATCACAACGCTGCGGTTCCCTTTGGCGTGCATGGGGACAGGGCTCAAATGCCACCCCTGCCTGACCCAAGCACTTGCAGAGCAGTCCAGCAGCGATCAGAGAACCAGCAGATCTGATCCTGATCGACAGACCGAGCGCAAACCCAGCCAAGGCTGAGCCAGTGAACCCAGTCGCCCGAAAATGAGCGACCCGGCGGCCCTGAAGGCCCAGCTGAAGCGCCTGGGCGACCAGCGGTCCGCGCTGGAGGCCGACATTGAAGTGCGCAGCGGCCGGCTGCAGGCGGCGGGCGTGGGCATGGACTCGCCGCTCGTCGACGCACAGGTGCGGCGATGCGGCTGGTGGCTTGCTTGTGACAATGTAGTGGGCATCCGTTTGTCAGCCATGCGCTGTGCCGCAAACCTTGGGATGCAGGCGCCGCAGGCAAGTTTCCCCACTAACCAGCCCTGGTGCCCGCTCATGCCACGACTGTTCCATTGCAGGGCTTCCCCCGGGCAGACGTGGATGTGGCAGCCATCCGGGCCGATCGCCACGCCATCATAAGTGAGCTCGGTGCAGTGGTATGCTGCTGTGACATTTGTCAACGTGTGCCTGCAGCTGTGAGGATAATATTGTCCTCCGCCTCAGCTGCCGCTCGTACTGCTGCCATCCCAGAAGGAAGCCCCATCTGCTTCCCTCACCCAACCCAACCTAACTCCCCTCGCTCTCCACACTTTACACACTTGTGCAGCCCAGACAAACGACCACAAGGCGCTCACCCGGCAGATGGAGCAGCTGCTGCACCAGCTGCATGCGCTGTCCAACCAACCCGGTGGCAGCACAGCAGGCGGGGCAGCAGCGGGGGCGGGGGAGCCTGCACGAGCAGCGGCGGCAGCTCTCCCGGCAGCTGCAGCACAGCAAACCAACGTGCAGCACCCAGCAGCCGATCTGCCGCCATTTGCGGTAGTTGATGAGCTGTCGCAGGGCTCGCCTGCGGCAGCTGCCGGCCTTCAGCTGTGGGACCAGATGCTCAGCTTTGCAGGGGTGACCAAGCAGACGCCCAACACGCTGCAGGCGGTCGCAGCGGCGCTGCAGGCCAACGAGGGGCGGCCAGTGGAGACGGTTGTCCTGCGGCAGGGCGCGCCTGCGGTGCTGCAGCTGACGCCGCAGCCGTGGGGCGGCCGCGGCCTGCTGGGCTGCCACCTGCGCCCGCTGTGACGGCACGGCTTTGCTGCGGGACCTGGCGCAAGTTGCTTCCAGTCCCTCACACTGTGTAGCACACTGTGTAATTGTTCCACGCTGGCCATCTCGCAAGGTGAATGCAAGCAGCCTGATCCGGCCAGCCTCGGGATGCAGGGCGGCTGGGTGGGGCAACAGGGGGGCTAACCGCAAGCACAGCTTGCGTCGGCAACTGGCTCTGGATGCACATCAGGCTTGCCGCACTATGGTATCACCTTCTACGCTCTGCGAAGCGTGTCAAATGGACGGGGGCGAAACCCGGCTGGGATGCCGCCGCCGCCGCCGACCCCAACATGCCGGCACAGCGCCACAGCACGCGGCTTGCGGGTGCCGTGTTGCGACGCCAGGGTTTGCCTCGCCCAGCACGGTGCAAAGCAACTGCTTGCAACCCCAGGGCCAGGAGTGTTTGCCTCCAAATTCAGAGTCGATCGCGCGTTCGGGCCCCCTGCCCGGTCACAGTCCGCCCATCGACATTGCATCGCAGCCCCGACATTCCCTGCGAGCCCACCGGCAGGCCACCGCACCGGGGCTGACGGCGGGGGTGCAAGGGTGGCCAGCTGACGGCGCAGGGCTGCCCGCTGCACGTGATGCACAAGAACGGGCCCACGCTGGCGGCCAGGCCCTACCAGCGGGACGCTGAGGCCGAGGATGAGGAGCCTGCGGGTGGCGGCCGTGGCGCCGCCGGCGCCCTCCCGCCAGCAGCGGCCTGCCCAGCGGGCATTGCTGCAGCGCCGGCAGGGGTTGACGCCACCAACGGGTGAGAGAGGCAGTAGCATGGCTGCACTCATCGGGGTCGCCAGATGGCTGGCCGCTCCGCTCTTGTGCGGATGGTGCTCCCTGTGCCGAAGCTGCCTGCTGGGTGGCCCAGCTGCTGCAGATACTGCTGCCTGCTGGTGACTGTTGCATCCTGCTCATGCCAGATTGCTGCTGTCCGCCATGCTGAACTGCAGGGATGCCTCGCCGCCACACCGCAGCCGCAGCAGGGAGGGGCGTCACGAGCGGAAACGCAGCCAAAGCCGCAGCAGGAGCAGGAGCAGGAGCAGCAGCCAGGCGCGGCGGCCCAGCCACCGCCACCAGGGCAGCCGCAGCCGCAGCCGCAGCGAGCGCAGCGGGGGCAGCGGGCGCAGCAGGTCGCCGCGGCGCAGCAGGCGCAGCAGCAGGTCTCGCAGCCGCGAGCGGCGCCGCGGCAGCCGATCCAAATCCCGCAGCCGATCCCGCTCTCGCA
>JADXDR010000095.1:343644-392572 GCA_025026875.1 Chlorella ohadii
GCACGGCCCCAGGCGCTGCCCAGCCGCGCCCTGAACCGGGACACTGGCCTCCGCCCGCCCCCGCGCAGGTGCCTGTGGTGGCCCGGCCGGCGGCCCGCGTCGCCCCCCCGCTGGCGGTGCAGGCGGTGTCGGCAGCAGCAGCAGCAGTTGAGGCAGCCCCAGAGGCTGTGGCGCACCTGCGCTACATCCGCGGCTCCCCCAACAAGGTGCGCGGCGCAGCGAGCGCTGTTCACATAGTGTCGCAGCGATGCGTGTGTGGGCGGCATGTGCTTCCAACATGCATGGTCATGCGGCTGGTCATGCTCAGTGCATGCAGGCTGGCCAGCTTGCCTGCATGTTGGGAACACTGCCACGAATGCGAATGGCAGCATTTGCTGCTGTTTGTTACATGCACGCTCTGCTGGCTGCGGCTTGGGCTCTCGTGCATTGCCATGTCTGCTGCCTGATGCCCTGCGGCTGGCGAATGGTTGTCCGTAGCTGCCTGCATCGCTTGCATTGATCGCAGCTCGCTCTGCTTCAAGCCTTTTTTGCCTCTGGCCATCTCTGCGCGTCCGTCCTTGCATGCGCAACACTCCATTGCTTGGTTGGTCTCCAGCTGGGGTCTTGCCTCTGGCCTCGCAACATGCTAGCTTTTTTGTGTCTGCCCGCACATGCAGGTGCGCCGCGTGCTCGACCAGATCCGCGGCCGCAGCTATGAGGAGGCGATCATGATTCTGGAGTACATGCCCTACAAGGTTGGTTTGTATTATTGTTATTTTATCACAGCTGTAGTTTTGGGAGTAATCAGCTGGTGGGTTGTGAACAACAGCTTGCTGTCTGTCTGGGCAGCGCTACTGCTGCCCCACAGGTAAAGAAGAGTCCCCTTGGCAAGGCTCAGAAAGCCAGCGCTTATGGCCAAAATGAGGCAGAGTTTGGCTTTGAGCACCTGCGATGCAACTCTTGGTGCCAGCCATGCCGCAGCGGGCAGCGGGGGTAGCCATTTGGCAGCAGATGGGTCGCGGCAGCGCAGTGCTATGGATGCCACGCCAGACTGCCAGTGCCTGGCAGCATAGCCGGCCGCTCGCCCCAGGCTGGGCACAGCTGAAGAATGGCGTGACCTAATTGTTACTCGCCTGTTTGGCGGGCTGTGTGGTTTGCAGGCCTGCAAGCCCGTGCTGAAGATGCTGGGCTGCCTGCGACTTGCTTCTGTGCGGCAGAGCTCAGGCCATGCCTGCTAACCCATCTCCTCCTTTCACTGCCCTCCCTCTCACCCAGGCCTGCGAGCCGGTGCTCAAGACGCTGCTGTCGGCGGCGGCCAACGCGAAGCAGAACTTGGGCCTCAAGAAGGCTAAGCTGGTGGTGTCCGAGTGCTACGCCAACGAGGGCCCCGTGCTCAAGCGCGCGCAGCCCCGCGCCCAGGTGCGGCAGGGGCACAGTAGCTAGCCATGGTGGAAGCGTGTTATGCCCAGTGTGTCGCCGTGGAAGGTCTGCACGCTCGCTGCGGCCTTTGACCTGCATGACGCAGCTGCCTGGGCAGCATCAGCGCTTGCAGGCCGCAGGCTGGTCGCAGCTGCAGACAGGCTGCGCTCAGCCTGCGGCGATGGAGCGGAGGACGGCAGTAGCAGGGCTGTGGCTGCCTGGACGTTCTGGTCTCCCATGAAAGCATGCTTGCACCCACCTTGCGTACTCGCCCCCTGATGCGGTGTTCCCACATTGGCTTGCCGCACTTGCACCCTTTGACACCTGCAGGGCCGCGCCTACCCCATCAAGAAGCCGACCGTGTCCATCTGCGTGAAGGTACGCCTAGTTTCTGCGTTTGAATCAATTGGTTTGATTTTAATGGTTGATTGAGCACCGAGTGCTGGAGCAGCCTACCCCGTCAAGAAGCCGACCGTGTCAAATCTGCGTCAAGGCAAGTAGTGACCGATTACGTGCTGGGTTGCCTTCTGTTGATTGACAACAGTGATGTTGTGCAGCATGTCCAGCCGACGGCTGCGCTGAAGGCAAGTGTGCAGGGGTTTGAGGTCCTGGGTTGCGTGCCAAGTGTTCCACGCGCATCGCAGCCCCCACTCCCGCGGTGGCTGTGCGCTTTGCTTTCGCTTGGTTTGCCGCCATGCACTGCTGGCTGGTTGCTGGTGACAGCCCGTTCTATTGCCAGAGTGCGGGGTTGGTGCAAGACTGGGATGCCAGTTGTTGCGGGCGCCCGCCGGCCTTTGTCCCAATATCCAGCAGCCATCAAATGAGGGGCCTTAAGGTTGTTGCGCCCAGGCTTGCTGGCAGCCTGGGCAAGCCGTGCAGGCTTGGGCTGCTGGGCCGGCTAGCAGTCCGGCTGTTAGCGGGGGAAAGGGGAAGCTCCTGATGTCTTCTTGCCGGTCCCCCCCTGGGATCATCCGTCCGCTGAAGCATTGCCCCCCATACCCTACAATGCTTGCGGCGGCTGTATCTGCTGCGCCTCCTGCCTTGTTTGCCTGAGGGGCTTTCTTGCCTGCCATGTGGCTCACCAAACACGCGCGCTCTGCTTGTCTGCAGGTCAAGGAGACCGAGGCCTAAGCTCGGCGGCAGCCCAGGAGCACCCATTAATCATCCAGCGCATGACGCGTGGCCCCATTTGGTCTGCGGCGCTGGCAGCTCATGCGGCGGCAGCGCTCCACTGCTGCGTTTCATTTGTCCCCCTTTCGGTCTGCAATGATGTAACACACTTCTGAACCGTGGGAGAGCGCACAGTGGGCGGAGGGTGGTGCCACCTGTAAATGCCTGGTCCTCGCGGGGGGCCGGTCAAGCGGGGCGCTACCAGGAGCGCCTTCCTCCCACTAATACGGTCGTGAGGTTTTCGCCGCCCGTCTCCTCTTTTAGCAAGTATAAGGGCATGACATTCGATTTCAGGGTACAGCGGGAGGACAACCCAAAGGAAGGTTCCTGTTCTGGCATCGCCCGGCGCCAGGCTGGCAGGTGCCATAGGCCATGAGGGCTCACAGTGAGTTTCCGCAGCATTCTCTTCCATCGCCTACTGCATCTTTCCACACTTCCAGGCGTCCAGACAGCCTTCGCTCAGCCACCCCGCAGCCCCACCGCCCGCCCACTGCCTCAGACGCCGCGCCCTATGCAGGTGAGCACTCGAGCGGCCTTGCGCATGCTGTGAGAGGCTGCCCGTGCCCCGCACCCACACCTTCGTCACTGTACTTGCCCGCGCACCTTTGCAGGTTGCGCTGCAGCCCTCCCCCGGGCTTGCTGAGGCCGCCGCCCACATTCAAAGGCCCGGTCAGCACCTCCTGAAGCATGCCGTGACGGCTGCAGTGCGGGAGCGTGCCGCCGCCCAGCTGGGAGGGACCGGCGAGGCCTCCGCCGCTGCCGTCTGCGCGCTGCGTCAGGTGTGCAGGGCTGTACCCCCTCTGCGGCCTTGTTTTAGGCCCCCCAGGGCTTGGGACGGCCGATCAGGAGGTTGCACTGTCGGCGGCTGGCGGGGGCGTGTGGCGTGCCGGCAGGGCGGTGGCGGGCGGTACCCGCGCCTCGTNCCCCCCGCAGAACACTCCCCTTATTTGTCCCACTTTCCCGCCGCCTCCCACCTGCAGCCCAAGCTGCGCCAGGTGTTCGAGTCCGTATTCGACTGCAGCACCGNCAGCGGCAACAACCAGGTGAGGCCCGCCGGGGGGTGGGGAGCTGCACCTTTGCGCCCCGCCGCACGGCCGGCTTGGCCTGCATGCCAGGGGGCTTAGGGCACCTGCCACCTGCTGGCTCTTCTCCCTGCTAACCTCCGCCTTTCCTACCCCAACGCCCCCTCTTCGTGCAGTGGATGAGGGGCAAGCTCCTGCAGGGTGAGTGCTGCTCAACTGAGCCAGCCTGCCATGCGCTGGTACTGCCCCTGGCTGAAATTATCCGATGCATATGCGGCAGTGCGGCGCACCCCCCGCCGCACCATCTGCCTTGCAGCATCGTTGCCAGCACCGCAGCTTGCCGCAAACCTCCTGCAAAGGCCATGTTGAGGCATCCCCAACTGACGCTAGCCCCCCCTGCACCCCTGCCATCACCCCGCTGCAGCCCTGGGGTACGACTCGCGCTGGCGCCCCGAAGGCTACGAGGCCCCCACCTCTGGCCACAACGCCCGCCGCCTCAGCGACCGCCCACGCCGCCCGCCCACTGGCCTGGACTCTGATGAGTTTGAGGCCTCTGGAGACAGCGAGCAGAGCCGGGCGCGCGGGCCCCTGCTGGCCAGCCGCAAGAAGGCGGCAGGCGGCAGCCTGTACGGCGGCGACAGCAGCAAGCGCATGCGCCTCGAGCGCGCGGCAGGCGGTACCGCCAGCCCCTTTGCAGCGSCAGCAGCGGCGGCTGGCGGCGCCCCCATGGKCATTGTGGTGGTGCCTGATGGCTCCTGCCCCAGCTCCYCTGCTGCGGCGGCCCTGGCGGCGGCAGCCGGCGGCGCCYTTGGCCGCGCCGACAGCATTGAGGTGCTGGGCGGCCAGCCTGGCAGCCAGCAGCCGCTGCTGCTGTCCCACCAGTCCAGCGGAGGCTCAACCATGGAGGCAGCCGCCCGTGCAGCGCTGGCAGCCCTGGGCTGGGGCTCAGCTGCCCCCACAGCCAGCGTCACCAGCAGCCCTGGCGGCATGCTGCAGCCCCACACGCCCGCCAGCCCGCCCTGCGGCCTGGCCGCCCCTGCCGCCCACACCCACAACCACGGCTACTACCACCCCCAGCAGCAGCTGATGCAGCACCAGCAGCACCAGCAGCAGGCGGCGTTGGCGCTGCATGGCTACAGCCGCCTGGCGGGCAGCAGCCAGCCGCTGCACGCACCCATGCAGCCAATGCAGCCAATGCAGCCGGTGCAGCCCTCCAACGACTTCCCCGGCCAGCGCCAGCCCTCCTTCCAGGCCTGGGCAGAGCAGGCTCAGCTGGCGGCACCGGCCGCCCACCTGCAGCGCGGCTGCTCTGCTCCCCACGAGCTGCCCCCCAGCGCCTTCACCTTCAGTTTTGGTGGCCCCGGTGCCATGTTTGCTGCGCCCCCTGCTCAGCAGTGTGCCCCGCCAGCCGCCGGCCTCGCCCGCACCTACACCGCCCCCAGCCAGCTGCCGGCGGCCCCTGCGCAGCCCGCAGCTAGCGGTGAGGCGGCGATGCACAGCCCCTTTGCCGCCGTGCCAGGGCCGCTGCCTGGCTTCGATGCCGCCAGCGCAACAGCCACGGCGCCGGTCAGCCCCCGTGCCGCCTCCCTGCCTGCCGGCACGGTTGAGCGGCGCGTGAGTGCCCCCCTGCCTGGCGCCACCACCGCCTCCGAGTCCCCTTTTGCGGCCGTGGCGTCCCTGCCGCTGCCCCCTCGCGCGGCCACCCCCGCCCATGCCGCCTCCCCCTCGCCGCCGCCGCCGGCCGCGGCAGCAGCGCCGGCCCCCGCCTGCGATGGCAGCCTGCTGAGCCTGGGTGCTGGTGACTGGCCCTCTCTGTTTGTTGATGCAGAGGCAGCCGTCCCTGGCGACTCTGCTGACCTACAGAAGCTGTATGCCATGTGGCAGGATGGCCGCATGTCCATGGGCTTTTGATCCCACATCTGATCTGAACTGATTGCCGCGCCCGCCCGCCTCTGCGGCCGCCGCCCCTTTGAGCCTCGCCGTGCTGCACACTTTTGCGCACCGCCTGTGTGTCCATCTCAGTGCCTGCCAAGCAGGCCCTCACTTGCCCCTGTCCCGTCTGCACCGTTCCCCCTCTCTGCCCCTCTTCCGTGCATCATGCCTTTGCGTATGGCTTTCTACCTTACCGGCCTCCGCCCGTTCAAATTTCACTTACAGTCTCGCTTCTGCCCAATAGCTTGGGCAGCCAATCCGCTCCGCCCTCATCAAACCCCCCATGATCCACAGCTGCCCTCTGGTCAAGCAGCGTTCGCTCACCACATCTCCACACCCACCCCTCCCCGCTCATCTCTTCTGCTCTTTTTCTAATTCCGCTTGCGCCCTCAAGCAGCGCCCTCTGCATGCGCCCAAAACACTAAGCCAACAGCGCTGTTCAACCAACCAATGCACAGCAAGCCCCATCTCCTTCCTGTCGCTTACGTTTTTTTCCACGCGTCAGTTAATGTCCTGACAACCCACCACCACCACCACCCAATGCCACCCCGCCCGATAATCCTTCATGACCGCCCTGCCAGACTGCCCCCCTTGCCATAAGCCACATTCACCTGTTGCCACCCTCATTCATTTCCATCTTCCACTGCCTGCCAACTCCTCTTCATACCGGCACGTGCCCCTTGGCGCCTGCCGCCACGTCTCTTTTTGCCCCGAGCCACGAAAGCTGAAGGTTTAAGTGCTTTTGCGCTTTCCGTGATCACGTGTGATTCATCGGCCAAACTGCCATGTGCTCCACAGTGGGCGCCTTTCCTGAATGTATCTGTCCTCTTGCACACCACAACTCAAGCGCCCTTTTGCACCAGTGTAACTCCTCTCGACACAATCACACAGGGAGGCGACTCAACACGTTAGAAAGGGGACAGCTGGGGCCGCACTGCTTCATCAGCTTGGAAGATGTGCTGCAGCCTCAAGCTGCCGCCAAGCCACCAGCCCTGCCTGTGCCAGCTGACTGCCGCCGCGGGCCAGCTAATGTGCATGCTGCGCCAGCTAGACTGACGCCACCAGGGCAGCTGCTGCACAGCTCACGCCCCAGCCAGCACCAATGAGCTGGCCGGCCTCGCCGCCTGCCTGCTCCTCACTGCGCACCACCTGCAGCCACTCGCGGTTGTGCGCTTCAAACTTGAGCCGCCGCACGCTGGCCGCCCACTCCTCGCTGCCAGCCGCCATTGCATCCAGCGCGGCATCGGTGGCTCGTGCCACCTGCACAGCACGCAATGAACGCAGCATAGGGAGGATGGCAACGCATCCGGGAGTGAGGGAGAGGTGACGGCGCCCCTGCACTGGCAATGCAACGGCGCAAGCAGGTGGCGCCGCCCACTTGACTTGAAAGGGCGCATGCAGATGATGCTGCTCTGGTGCACCATTGCCTAGCACGCACCTCTTTCAAGGGATGCTGCAGCAGCTCTGCAAAGCAGGCTGCAATCTCCGGGTGCACCAGAAGGGCCGCCCGCGTGGCAGGCTGCGCTCAAAGGGGGTCGGGTTTGACGTGCAGGTGGGTGCTGCTGCCTATGGCATGCAACACAGTGACGGCAGAGGGGACTGCAGACCAGCCGCAGCAAGAGCACCGGCTGCGGCAGCATGCAAGTTCCGGCGCTCGCCACGCTCTGTCTTGGTCCATCAGATGGGTGGACGGACCCACCCCTGCCTCACCTGTGCCAGCAGGCGCGCTGCAGCCGCGGTGGTGGCCAGCACAAAGTCGTCATTGTCCATGCGGTGCAGCATCAGGGAGTGCAGCACCTCCACCTGCGCAGGTCAAGGCAGGGGCATGAAGGCAATTGCAGACAGTATGTGCACATGAGCAAGGGCCCGACCTGCATGTCAAGCTGGGCTGCGCCAGGTATCACACTGTGGCCTTGCATGCATGCATGCGCATCAGCAGACAGTCAGCTACGGTGCCCACCGTCAAGCCCAGCTCACCAGGCCGGCCGACGCCAGCATCTCAGCGCTTGCCGCATCGCTGCACAGCAGCCCAACCGCCTCCACCACTTCGGACTGCACTGCCGAGCTGTCGCCGCGCGCCAGCTCCGCAAGGAAGGTGTGCAGCCTAGTGGCACGCAGCAGCTGAGAGTAGTCATAGCCCGGAATGTCCAGGCTGGCCAAGCAGCCCAGCGCCTCGGAAAAGGCGGCGGGCGGCAGGCGGCGTGCCTGCATTGCAAAGAGCGCTTGCCCACCAGCTGAGCCGGCATGCCAGGTCCAGCAGCAAGCACAACAAGCAAACACGGCTTTTATGCCAGCCTCTCCCTTTAGATGCACATTCTTGGTGCATTTCAACCTTGTGCAGGCCACACATCACACTCACAATCTCTCACCATGAGCAGGCGGGCCAGGCGCTCCAGCGTGGGTGCAAAGCGCGCCCTCAGCGGCTCGCAGTCGTGCTCCGCCAGCGCACGCAGCAGGCGCCACAGCAGCTCATCCTCTGCACCTGGGCCGCCCAGCTGCTGCTGCTGCTGCTGCTGCTGCTGCTGATGGGGTGAGCTTGACTGCGCTTGCTCTGCTGCTGCGCCCAGCCCGCCTGCCGCCGGTGGCTCTGCGGGGCCCACAGCAAGCGCTAGCATCTGTTCCAGTCGGCCGCCACGGGACAGCTCTTCCGCCGCCCGCTGGCTGGCTGCAAGGCTGATGAGCAGCGCCGCAAGCACTGGGCTGGAGGCCNTCCAGGGGCAGCGGTGCCGCCAGCAGCATGGCATGCAGCGCGGAGATGGCGTCTGCAGGGCCAAGAAGTTTTGGAAAGCGTCGCCAAACTGACATGCACACCAGCATGCGGTGCCACCACTCCCAGCAGCAGGTACCNAAGCACGTCTCCACCCACCACAGCACAAACTCTGGCCCACCTGTGTACAGGAACATGCTGCGGTGCTTGTCCTGCAGCGACAGGTGGTACAGCAGGCCCAGCGCCAGCTGCCGCAGCGGCGGCCCATCTGCATGGTCGCCTGCGCTGCTGCTGCTGCCGCCGCCGCCGCCCAGCTGCAGCTCGTCTGCTTTGAGCAGGGCGGCTGCCTTGGCAATCATGCCGGCATCCACCATTTGCTGCCGCATGCCCTCATCAAAGGACAGATTGTGCAGCAGGCGTAGCACGCTAGCAAGCAGCGGGCCGCCGTCCCCTGGCACCAGCGCCGCCAGCTGCGCCACCGCCTCTGCCTCCCGTAGCAGCCGGCAGTTTTCGGCGTACAACGACAGGCGGCGCAGAAAGGTGGTGGCCAGCTGCAACAGCTGAGGGCTGCCGCGGTCCAGCACCACCACCAGCAGGCTGGCCAGCCCCTGTCACAAGCGGGTCAGCAAAGCATCGCAGCGGTATGTAGCAGCAGAGGGGCAGAGATTGGTAATTCTGCAACCTCCCAGCAGAGGCTTGAATCAACAGCCCTAACCAAACACTCGTGCACAGACCTCCTCGCCCCAGCGCACCTTGTTCACCATCTTCTGCTCCACCCGCACATCTTGCTCCGCCATGCTGAGCAGCAGCGACAGCCCTAGGTACAGCGCAGGCTCCTGGCGTGCCAGCGCAGCAGCCAGGCGCGCCTCGGGCGGCGCCAGCGGCTCACGAGCCAGCAGCTTGGCGCCCACATCTGCCACAGGCACGCCCTCGCGCTGCTGCCAGTGCTCTGCCCGCCGCAGCTCCAGATCCAGCAGCTCCATGGTGAGGGAGCCCACCTGGTTCTGTATGGTAGTGGGGATGGTGAGGTTGGACGAGGCGGACAGCTCAGCCAGGGTGTTGTGTGCCATGAACACCCAAATTAGATCATCATCAGCACTTGCCACTCACGCGTAGTGCATGCATTGCAAGCCTGAACATGCGCAGAGGCCTACCTGCTGCAGCAGTGGGTGCGCTGCCGGCACATGCGACAGCGCCAGGAAGGCGGCCAGCAGGCTGACGCACAGCTGCCCCGCGTCGCCCTTTCTGGCATCTTCCCGCAGCAGCCGCGCCAGCGCCTGCTTTGCAAAACCATCAAACAGCATTTCTCACCCCTCACAAGCCCATACACATGGGGAACCAACAGGCAATTGTACGGCGCAAAGAGCAAGCTTCTCTTTGCATTCGCCACACCCATCCACAGGCCCACGCACCTGCAGCAGCGCTGGCTGCTCCATAAGCACCTCCAGGCAGCCCGGATCGCGGCACAGCTGCGCCACAGCCGCCGCCGCCGTCGCCTTGGCAGCCATGTCCTCCTCATACAGGGCCTCCTGCAGGTGAGGCGCAGTTCCGCAACACGTCAGGTCGGTAGCTGGGCAGCCAAGCTGATTACTGTGTTGCGTACCTCAACTGTGACAGCAACACGGTGAAGGCAGCGGCATGAGCCGCATGCCACCGCCCTGCAACCAAACACCCAGGTGGCAGCACCCACCAGGTACTCATCCAGGCGGTCGAGGCTGGCGGTGGCAGCGGCTGCAGACAGCGCCTGCGTCGCGCTAGCCGCCGCAGCCGCAAGGTACTGCTGCTGCTGGCGGCGCAGCAGCTCCCAGTCCTGCTCCGTCACTCGCTGGGGCGCATCCACGACGCTGCTGCTTTGTGGCGCGCCCGGCTGCGCCTCCGGTGCCGCCTCCCGCTGCCGCTGGGCTGCCTGCTGCAGCAGCGCCGCCACCTCGCCCACGCGCTGGGGGTGCAGCAGCTTGCAGCCGTCCACCAGCTGTTGTGCAGCTCTTTGCAGATCTCCATCCTCGGGGATCGTCAGCCGCAGGCTGCAAACGGGGCGGAGAGCAGGGGGCGGGAGGGTGGGCGACCGAAGGGGCGCAAGGGGGAGCACAGCGGTGCCGGTGGCACCGCTCACAGCAAAAAGGCGATGCCCATTTCCTCACCGCTTCACGCCCGGCCTGCCACTCTGTGCAACCTCCCTGCCATCGGGCAGCACGGCCACCTCCACAGTCTGCAGCAGGAGCACACGGTGGCAGGTTGTGCAAACGACAGGTGGGTGGGAGGCGGCGGCGGCGGCAGCGGCGGCAGTCAGCGGCGGCAGGCGGCCTCACCTCGTAGTGTACCTCCAGGGCTGTGCCGTCCGCCGATAGCTCCAGCCTGCCGGGGCGCACCTGCGCAAGAGCGCAGAGGGGGCAGAGGGGCGGTGAGCGCGCCGGCGCTCCCAGGATATCGCCGGCTAAAATTGCGGGCGGCCCTCGCCTTCTTGCGCGGCGCCGACATCGATCCTGGGCACCGCGGGCGCTCCCTTGTGTCGAGGTTGCCGGTTTGACCGGCCCGGGCTTCCAAGGCGAGCTGTGGGAGGTGCACTGCAGAGTACAGGGCCTCTGGGTGATAATAACAGCGATGCAGATTGCGCCCCGGCCCGCACATGAGGGCCCTGGCGGCATCCGCCGCTGCGCCGTCTGCCGCTCTCTCCTGAGAGCCAGGGCTGGCCCTCTCCTCCTGCTCCCCTCCTCCCCAAGTGGACAACTGAGTGGACAAAGAACCGGTTACACATATTAGAAACGAACAAACATGGCACGGATGCTGCAGTGCCTAGAATTAATGTCAACAAACTGCGGGGGAGGGGCGCTGCACATGCAGATGCGAAAAAAGGGCGGCGCGGCGGCGTACAACGGCCGAGAGGTGCCACAGGCGCGCTGGGTTGGGTGTCTTGGGGTACAGGCGGTAAGGGGGTTCCTTCMTGTATGCMCTTGCGCAAAATGGGGGCATGGGGCTGTCCGAAGCGGATGGGCAGGTGGGGCGGGGCGGATGGTGACGGGCGGGTGGGGTGCAAACCTTGTGTGCCGCCAAGGCGGACGGGTGGACCCAGTTTATGCAGCAGCCACGCACGGCCGGCTGCCACATTGGGAGCGCGGCGCGCGGGATGGGTTGGGGTGACAGGCGGTCGGGCAGGTGAGGGAGTGAGGAAGAGGGACTGGTGGGCTCAGAGTTATGCAACGGATGGGCACAGGCTTTGTGCAGATGCTACGGTGCAATCAGCTGTTTGTTCGTCGATCGAATGTACGGTGGGTGGGGCAAGGCAAAAAAACGAGGTGCAGCGGCCTCCTGGGCATGAAAAAAATGGCAATCGCTGGGAGGCTGCGGCGGCGCTGGCAGGACGAGGCAACAATAAGGCGCGCCAGGCGAGCCGCAGCATCGCAGCGCAAGTGCGCAATGGGGTGCCGGCCCGGCGCCGCAATCAACGTGGGGCTGGCTGGGTGGAAATGCAACAAGAGAGGCGGAGGAACAGGGTGTCGCCAGGTATACAGTGCAGCGTCTGTCAGGGCAGCAGGGTAGACCAATCCAGGTCAAAAGGGAGCGGTGCTGGCGCCGACGCCGCGCGCTGCGCCCTGGGCAGCCGCGCAGGCTGCATCTGCTGCACCTGCTGCATGGCAAAGCGCGGCTGCAGCGGCTGCGGCGGCAGCGCTCCAAAAGATGCGGCAGCCGAGGGCACAGGCCAGGCGCCTGGCAGCTGTGCCGCAGGCTGTGCTGAGGGCAGCGCCGCCGCTCCGGGCTCGGCTGTCCACTCCTGCAGCAGCGCTGTCACGCTGCTGTTGGGTGCCAGCTCCTGCTGAGCCAGCAGCTCTTGCAGAAGGGGCTGGTGGCCATAGGCCGCCTGCCGCGGCTGAGCTGGCAGCGCGCCCAGGCCGGCTGGCTGCTGTTGCGGCGCTCCCAGAGGTGCCAGGCCAGGCATGCCGCCGCCTGCCACCAAGCTGGGCAGGCCTGCTGACAAGGGCAGCGGGGGCGGCGGCCCAAGCCGCACAGCCGAGGCATCAAACGCCGATAGGCTGCCAGCGCCAGCATCGCCCAGTGCTGGCTGCATGGGCGGTGCCGCGGCAGCGCGCATCAGCGGCTGCTGGCCTTGTGCCATCAGCTGCCCCTGCCCCTGCTGCTGCTGTTGCTGCGGCTGCTGCAGCTGCGCCTCGAACACCGCTCGCAGCTCGTTTTGGTGCTGCTGCGCCGCCGCCAGCTCCAGCTTCAGGGCTTTGAGCCGTGCCAGCTGTGCCGCACGCTCAGCGCTGCCACTGGGGCCCAGCTGCCGCTGCAGCAGCATGGAGCGGACCTGCTCGCGGTGCATGAGGTAGCGCTGCTGCGCTTCACGGTGCAGCTGCACAGCCTGCTGCAGCTCCTGAGACAGAGCGGCCAGCGATGGCTGGGCCTGGGCGGCAGGTGCAGGCACGGATGCTGTCGGGGCCAGCTGCGCTGCCAGCTGCGCTTCAAGCTGCGCCCAATCTGTCATCAGCGCTTGCTGCGGCGGCAGGGGCTGCGGCACGGCTGGCGCCAGCTGTGGCGCCGGCGCCTGCTGCTGCTGCTGCACTGCCTGCTTGGCCTGTGCTCGCTGCAGCAGCTCTGCCGCCAGTGCATGCTCGACGGGGTCTGGGTCTGCCAGCAGCTTGGCAGCCAGCTGCAGCGTGCCGGTGGATGCATTGATTGGCAGGTCCAGGGCCCCAGGCAAGGCCATTGTGCCTGCACGGCAAGAGTGAGCAATGGCAGGCGGTTGGCACTTGCAAGGAGGCAGTCTGTGCATGCTTGCAAGCGTGAGCACAGGCGCTCGTGCACTTGGTCATGAAGAGAGATGGTGGGCTAGTATGCATGCCAGCAATCACTCCCCCAGCAGCTAACAGCAAACCATGCACAGCCACCCTGCAGCCAGCAGCCCTGGTGGGTGAGTCGAGCTCGGGTGTGTCGAAGCTGACCTGTGCTGGTGGGCGTGTCGTAGCTCTGGATGCTGCCGCTGCCCATGCCGCCCCCCGACAGCGGACTGCCGCCAGAATCCTGCGGGTCCCCCGGCATCGGCGGATCTGCAGCCGCCGCTGCCGCCCCGCCAAACGCGCTGGGCTGGGGCTGGGCCGCTGCGAACGCACTGGGCTGGGGCTGGGCTGCTGCAAACGCGCTGGGCGGAGGCTGGGCCGCCACAGGCTGCGCCGATGCAGCTGGGCCAGTGGATGGCGGGCGGGGCGCCGCCAGGCCGGCAAGTGCGTCATCGGCGCTGCCGGTGCGAGCGCCGGTGCGGGAGAGCGGCGAGAGCGGCAGCAGCAGCTCCCCCAGCAGCTCCTCAGATGGGCCGGTGTGGCCTGGGCTGAGGAAGTCGGCCAGCAGATCGTCCACTGCAACACATCGAGAGCAGGTGAGCATGCGGTGGGTGAGGAGCAGTGCCGGTGGGCTGGTTGGGTTGTTTGAACCTGGTGCAAATCCATGCACCACAGCAGCTGTGCGGAGCAGGGCTTAGATGAACAGTCAGACTCATCCCCAGGCAGCCATTTCTCACCCTCGTGGTCGTTCACATCGCCAAAGGGGCTCAGCAGGTCGCCACTGCTTCCCAGCGGGCGGACTGGCGGGCCGCTGGCTGCTGGGCTGCTGCCTGCCGCCCTTGCTGGACCCACAGCCGTGACTGCAGGGGCTCCCTGAGCAAGCGGACCTCCCGCCTGGCGCTGCTGCGCCGCAACTGCGGCGGCCGCCGCCTGCTCCAGCACATCCACACTGTTGGTGCCGCGCAGGAAGCGCGCACTGCCGCTGCTGCTGGTGTGCTGCAGGGAGCCGCCTTGCTCCCCACACTCGAGCAGCAGGCCGGAGTTGTTGTCCCGCCGCATCGGCTCGCCCGACGGCGACAGCTGCACAGCGGGAGCACAGCACGGGCTCTTGTTGAGCGTACTGGCATGCTTCCAGAACATGGGGTTTTGACAATGCGCAGGTGCATCCTGGCTGCCCTCAACCTGGATATAACCAGCGCCGGCTCGAATGCATGCATCGCAGCCAGCACCTCGCCAGACCCCTGCATCCCCTCTCCCGCTCACTCACGTCTGGCAGCAAGCAGCTCTCGGTCGCAGCGTCCTGAATGGGTGCCTTGGGCGACGGCAGCGGCATGCCAAACAGCATCGCCGCCAGGCTGGGGTCGCTGCAGTGAGACAGGGCAGGAAGTGGAGGGCAGTCATGCACCTCGAGTGGCGGAGGAGCGCTGGGAAGAACGAACAGCCAGGCAGACAAGTGTTCAGACCCCCTGTGGCAACCAGCGCCATCCACGAATGAGCTGCACCCCAACAAGCCAGCCCGCACCTGAGCNAGCNGGGGGGTCTGAATCCAGGGGCCCCGCCAGCACGTCTAGCTGGTGGTTGGCTGCAAATGGCTCCACCTCTGCCGTGAACTGCGGCCGCTGTTGCGGCAGCGGCGCGCGCGGCAGCAGCCGCAGTTGCTCTTGGGCCAGCCAGCCSCCCTGGGGGGCTGCATTGGGCGCCGCCTGCCGGGCCCCAAACTGGGGGATGGGCGGGCTGCGGCGCTGCGCCGCCGCATTGGGCATGCTGAGTGCGCGGGCCAGGCCGTGCAGCGGCGGGCGGCTGGGATCCTGCATCGCCAGCCGCTGCGGCAGGGCAGGGGGCAGTGTAGCAGGGCTTGTCAGCATACAAGTGCAAGGTTTGCAAGCAGCAGCATGAAAAAAGCTACGCCTTAGCACTGTTTGCCCAACCCATCCACCTCCATCGGTACGCCTGGCCCAGCACCACAAGTATCGCCCGGAACCTGAGCAGCAGCCAACCAATTACACCCACTCATTGCAACCAAACATGATCTTCAGTTGCTCCTAATGGTAAATTTGCCCACCTCCATCAGCAGCGCCTGGTCAAGCGCATCCAGCGCGGTGTCGTCCCTGCTGCACTGCCGCTTCAGGGACAGGGTGCGCATCTCCAG
The DNA here is from genome assembly GCA_025026875.1 of Chlorella ohadii. Lineage (NCBI taxonomy): Eukaryota > Viridiplantae > Chlorophyta > Trebouxiophyceae > Chlorellales > Chlorellaceae > Chlorella > Chlorella ohadii. Next base: position 358,795 of record JADXDR010000095.1, read on the forward strand.
GCGGCTCAGCCCCGCGGCCAGCTGGTCCGTGGCTGCATCCTCCGCCCCGCCGGCAATGTCCGCTGGCTGCCAATCGTCCTCAGGAGCGGACGACGCCAGGGCGAATGGGTTGGTAGGCGCTTCCGCTGCCGGCCTGCTCTGCCCAAGGGCAGCCATCAGCACATCGTCCTCACGAATGCGCTTGAGGCCGCCAGAGGGAGCGCGCTGCAGGCCCGCTGCTCCGCCGCCGCCGCTCACACCGCTCACGCCGCCGCTGCTGCTCTCGGGGCTGGGGCTCAGCGTGCGGCCCGCCCCCCGGGCGAGCACACCTAGGTCCAAGCTGCGGCGAGTGGCGCCAGCTGGCGCGCCAGCGGCTGCAGAGCGGCCGCGCTCGCTGTCCTTTGGCCGGTCCAGGCTGCCCCGCCGCCGGCTCTCGCCCGCCTGCCTGCGCGGCAGCGGCGGCGAAGCCTTCTTGCTGGTCGGCACGCGGGGCGGCATGGGCTCGGAACCCTGGTGCGTCAGCGGGCTGGCGGAGCTGCCGCCGCTGCCGCCGCGCCCGGCCAGCCGCTGCGCAGCCGTCAGCTGCGCCGGCGAGGCCGGCGTGCCSCGCTGCGCCTGCAAGCTATCGCCGGTGTCGCCGCTGCTGGCGTCCTTGGGTACATCTGGTCCGTCCCACCTAAAGGCGGGCTGTGCTGTGCGCCCAGGCGACAGCTGCTGGCCATTCAGCACGGCCGCCGCGTCAATGGGCGAGCTGGTGGCTGGGCTGGCGCTGGCGCCGCTCTTTTTGGAGGCCCCGCTGGTGGTTGCCCCCGCTGTTGCCACTCCCGTCTCGCCCAGCTTGGCTGCGCGCTTTAGCGCTCGGTAGGGCCATCTGGGAGACGCAGATAGATGAGGGCAGCAGGCCGGCGGATGAGTCGGCGGTGAGGCGTGCTGGTGCAGCGCTTGGCAGCAACAGCAACGGAAGAAGCACAAAAGGAACATGCAGTTCATAGCGATAGGTGCCCCATGTCATGTTGTCTGTGCACCCGGCCTCACTTTTCGATGCCCAGCCGCCGGCAGATGCGCTTGAGGATCGTCCTGCAGGCAACGCCACGAAAACATGCGCTCAGCAGCGATGCAGCACCTTTGCAGCACGCAGCAGTGAGCACCGCAAGCTTAAGCGCAAAACCAAGACGTCAGGCAGCAGGGCAGGCCAGGCGGCCCGCGGCAGGAGCGCGCTGGAGGCATCGGCAAGCCCCTCTGCATGCCTCTGCTGGCGCTCTGCAGCCGGCGGCACTCACAGACCGATGCCCAGGTGGCGGCTGGCCTCCTCGCAGGGCAGGTGGTAGTACTGCTCGATCTCTTCCTTGGTGATCTCATTGGAGTAGCGCCCGCTGCGCCAGTGCAGAGGTGGGAGTTGCAGGGGAGCGGTGTTGCAGCGGCGGCAGCGGCAAGCGGAGGCCCAGGGCGGCCTGCGGCTAGATACCCCANGTGCAGCAGGACACCGCGGCGCGCTCTGTGTCCAGCCTCAAGCCCCTCCACATGGGCTGCAGAGGCGGTGGCAGGCGCTCCGGTGCAGGCCGCGGGGGCGAGCGCCCAGCCGGGCCTCTCCCGCCCGCCCCGAGCCTTGCCATGCTTACCCCTTTGTGCGCTTCTTCTTCTGGACCTGCATGACGGCCATTCCGCCGTCTCTCAGGGCTCCATTTCCGCGGGTGGGGCTCAGGGCGTCCCGTGTGGGCTGCCGGCGGGCCTGATGGCAAGCGGAGGAGATGGTGGGCTGCACTGTCGGACTTGCAAACGCGGGCGTAGCGGGGGAAGAGGGTGCGCGCGCGAGGGTTGCTCGGGGTGCGCTGGGCACGTTTGTAGGCTAATCTGAGCCTTCTGATGTTGTTCTGAAAGCAGCGGGGCGGCCGCAAGCTTGTGGGTCGCGGGGTGGCCAGCCCAGGGCTCAGCAGGGCGACCAGAAAATCTGCACCTGAAATCACTGCTGTTGATCGATGCTCGGGCCTTGTGGGTCGCAGGAAACACGCTGATCGCCCCGCTGGAGGGCAGGCAATGCAAGGGCCTGCGCCTCCCGCAGACCGTTGTGGCAGCCACCACGCGTTATGCTCTGCATTACCCAGCCACGTTCATTACCCAGCAGCTGACAGAAAACAGCATGTCAGCGGTAAAATGCCATGTGCTTGCTGCTCAGCAGCGGGTTGGGGCGCTTGGGCGCCGCTGCCGCCGCTGCTGCCGCCGCCGCCTCGCGCTGTTGCCGGCCCGCCTTCTCTTCACGCAGCCAGTGCTCCACCACGTGCAGCAGCTTTGTAGCCGCCTGCAGCTCCGGAACATCTGCCACTGGGCCGCCTGCAGGGAGTACAGGCAGGTACAGCGAGGCGGCATGTGTAGCAGTCCCGGCCGTTGAGCAGAGCGAGCTTGTATCAGGGCTGGTACCGTACAAAATGCTCGGTTGCCACGTTCCTGGAGTTTGTAACCGAACAGCCGCTGGGTGCGCATGCAGACAGCTGCATCGGCCAGCTGCAGAGCTGCAGAGGGCTCCCATCGCCTGCTGCACAGTGCACGGCAGCCTGCGGGCCGCCAGCAACACCCACCTTTCACCATGCGGCCGCCCTCCAGGTAGGCCAGGTGGGTGGGCCAGGACTCGAGGCCGTCGAAAATGTGGGTGGCCTGCCGTGTTGGGCAGCCATGGGGACCAGACCGTGATCTTTCAGCTTGCTGGTGAGCTTGGATGCACGCAGCACGAGAGCGGTTGCAGGCGTGTGGGTGTGGCCCACAGTGCAAACTCAACGCAACGGGGCATGCGGGCACGCATGCAAGTGCAGCAGGCCGAGACTACACCTAAATGATGGTGGCCCCCCGCTCCTCGCAGCAAGCAAGCGCAATAGCAGTTTGTGCTGTGCAAGTCCAGCGAAACAGTTCGCCCACGAAAATGCAGCAGAAGGGCAGCAGTGCGCCTCACATAAATGATGGTGGCCCCCCGCTCCTCGCACTCCTGGCGGAAGAAGTGCAGCAGGTCGAGGCGGCCCACCACGTCCATGTCCACTGTGATTTCGTCCAGCAGCAGCACCTGGGAGGGTGGCATGAAACAAGCCCTTCAGTCACAATGCACGTGATTGGCAGCAAGCCTGAGTCCACAGTGATCTCGTCCAGCAGCAGCACCTGGGAGTGGTGGGAGAACAGGGGCTGATGGAACAAGTGGAGCAGTCCATGGAATGCAGGCATGGAGCTGGATGATGGCATGCGACTAAGCCTGCCAGCTGCTGCAGCTCGGGACGCAGCCCACCGCGTACGGTTTCAGCAGCCCCATGCAGACCTAGCAAGCTGGTGCCCCGAAGCCAAGCCGCCGTACCAAGCCGCCTGCCCAGCAGGCCTGCCAGCACCCCATGCCTCTTTGTGCCAAGAAACCAGCAGCGTCCCCACCTGGTAGGGTTTCAACAGGCCCATGCAGATTTGCACGCGCCGCCGCTGCCCGTCCGACACCTTGTTCAGCCGCCAGTTGAGGTCGATGTCCAGCAGCTTGATSAGCCTGTGGCAATTGTGACAAAAGGACAGTCTAGGAAATGGGCTCGGAGCATCAAGCRGGGCCGCCAGTTGAGGTCGATGTCCAGCAGCTTGATCAGCCTGCGTAAAGTCCCAGGGCGAGTCCCAAGTGTTGGAATGATAATCACGGCGCACAGCAGGGCCGGCAAGCGTGCCATGCAGCCAGTCAGTAGCAGCGCGACGCCACCAGCGAGCAGAGCAATAGCCAGTCAGAGAACCTGCCACAACAAAGGACAGCTCACCGCTCTCGCCGCTCAGGGTCAACTCCCTCCACACCGTAAATCATCTTGCCCGCCGCAATGTCGCCCTGCAGGCAGATGGGAGCAGGTGAGCAGTGCGGGGGTGGGGCAGACGCGGCATCCCTGCGGGGTGGCTGTGATGCAGGCACGCTAGGCCACCTGCGGGTGCAGCCGTTGGAGTAAGGCCTTGCTCCCCAGCCACAGCGGCACACGCCAGCGCACCTGCCATTTGGCAATAGACCAGCTGCACACACCACCTACAACACACCAGCTGCGCACAGACCTGCATGGGCACGTTGTTGCCGGCGAAGGCAATGTCACGGCGCCACTGCGGTCCCAGGTAGCTGAGAGCGCCGCTGGACACCTGTAATGCGGATCAAAAAGGGTGCATTGGTCAGGAACGGAGGAAGTGAGAGTTAGCCAAGGTCAGAGCACCGCTGGACACCTGCAGGGCTGCGGGAAGGGTGCAATGGGCAAGGCGCAATGGGATGCATGTGGGGCGCCTGCAAAGGGCACGGCACCTCGGTTGCCGCACCCCTGACTGCAGCAATACATAAGAGCAACAGACACTGCAGCAAGCACCGCTGCGGTGGGCACTCACCAGGTGGATGTCGTGGAAGGCAGGGCGGCCCAGGATGCGCACCGTGTCCTGCCCAACCATGTACTTGCCGGCCAGCACTTGCAGCAGCGATGTCTTGCCTGCGGGCCGCAATGTGGAGGGGAACATGTGAAGGTGCAGGGAGGGGTAAAGTTTGCTGGCTCGCATCTGACCACTGTCAGCCAGGCCGCACGGCATCTAAGCCCACGACCCTAGCAACCAACAGCCCTGCAACTGCCCGCTGCCTCGAAGCAGGGGTGGTTGCGGTCAGCGAGCGGCTCACCAGCGCCGTTTGCGCCGGTCAGCAGGCAGCGGGAGCCGCGGGGCAGCGTAAGCGACAGGCCCTGGATGGTGGGCGAGCTGCTGAGCGGGAAAGTGAAGTCCAGGCAGCGCACCACAACCGCATTCTCGTCCTGGCCCTCGCCACCTGGCACAACCGAGGCCACGGCAGCCAATGGCGGTGCCGTCATCGCTGCTGCTGCTGCTGCCGCGGCTGTGGTGGTGATGCTGGAGCTTTCTGCAAGTTTCAATCGGGGTGGGAATGCAGTCGAGGGATGGTGGGCATGCATGAAACACAGGGCAGCAGACGGCGGCAAAGGCAGGTGGAGAGCGACGGCGGGTGCGCGCCTGGTGAGCGGCGCGGCGCCTGCTTGAAAGATCGCCACCCAAGTGTTCTGTAGAGCGCAATGTGAGGTGCAACGCGGTCTGCTAGAGGCGCAGTAGCGCGGTCGAGCACTGCCTGGATGGAAGAGTGGCTTGATGGGCTTGCAGAGCGTGCGACGGGATCTACACGATCGTGAGCAGCGTCAATGGTTCATCAGGCAGCAATCAGGAGCATGCCGCCTTTGCCGCCGCCGCCAGCCGGGCAGCGGAGCCAATGGAACCTGCATGTGCGCACGCCTTCGTCCCTTTGCTCTGCCCGTCCTGCGCGCTTGCACACGTGAGCAATCCAAGCAGCCCCGCTGAGGCCACGGAAGTGTGCCCGACACTGGCCCTCCTTGCTCGCCCCTCAAACCCGCACGCCCGCACCTGAGAGCGCCTAGGAAGCCGGCGAGCAGCATGACGAGGCTGGCAGCCGCTGCTCTGCTGCTGCTGGCGGCTTGCGGCGCCGCGACCGCTGCACATCAGGAGGCACCGCCCCACCCCACAGCTACAGTGGAGGCGCTCTTTGCTGATGTCTGGAAGCTGCTCAGCACAGAGAGCCTGTTTCCTCGGCCCATGCCAGGCGGCACAGTGAGCAAGGCGCTGGAGCGGCAGCACGGCGCAGCCGCCAGCAGCGCCGTTGCTCCGGGCGCCGTTCCGCCTGCTGCAGCCGTGGCACCAAAGCCTGCACCGCCAGAGCGCCCCGCTGCCCAGTGGGTGGCTGTGGCGCGCACCGAGGCTGATGCCTGGGATCTGCTGCGCCGTGCTCAGGCCGCAGAGGCGGGGCCAGCCGCAGCAGTAGCCGCTACGCTTCCCGCTCGCCTGGCTGCTCATGAGCACTTCAGCAGCGGCCTCACTGAAGCGGAGGCAGCTGCCCCTGCCCTGCTGCCTGCCCACCCCAAGCTCACCCTCAGCTGGTGGTTTGTGCGCAACGAAACAGACATCGACGTCTTCAGCAGGTGAGGGTGGCTGGTTGGTTTGAACTGGACATAAACAGGGTGCTGCCTTGTGCTAGCTCGGCTCAGCGCGCCTGTCATGTGGGCAGCCTGGACTGAACTTCCCCTGTTCCAGGGCCATGCCACACCCTAAGAAAGCCGGGCCCGCTTCTGTTCCCCCACAGGCCGCTCGGCAACGCCACCTTCCTCAGCCTGGGCGTCAGCAAGACGCGCCTGCTGCGCCACCTGCCAGGTGTGCTGTGGCTGCGCTGTGGTTGCGCTGTGGTCGGCTGGTTGGCTCTCCAGCAAGTGACCTGTGTTCCAACACCTGCCTGTCGTGAATTCATGAGAGCACCACGTGCACCTGGCAACACATTGTGGCCCATGATCTGCACATTGAACGCCAACACTGCAAATTTGTCCGCCCGACCGTGTGCAGGCGGCGGCACGCAGGAGTACTGGGAGTGGCAGTTGACTTTCTCAGTCAGCACGCTGGCGCTGGCCTGCTTCGCGCTGGGTGCGCTGTGCCTGGCGCTGTTCCCCTGCCTAAGCCGTGAGGATGAAGACGAGTGTGACTGCTCCTGCTGCTCCTACTGCGAGTGCGGCGGGTGCAGCTGCGGTGCTACCAGCTGCGAGGAGTGCGGCAGTGGGGATGAGGAGCAGGAAGCAGCGATCGCCAAGGGTGGCAGCACCCCAGCATATATCAAGGCAGCCGGCTACACCAAACTGTGAGGCTCATCATATGGATGCCGCGCCGGCTGCCTGCTCAGCACACCGTAAACTGCTGCTCTGCCGCACGCTGATTCGAAGTGAATTGCACTGCCTGCTGCACGAGTGCTCCCCCCCGATTGTACATTCATTTCTGCATGACAAATGCCGCAACCACCGTCTGCTGCTACTAACAACAGCCAGCGCACCTTTCCATGCCTGCCTGCACACCTGCCGACATATTCTTGCGCTGAGCAACAGCGATGAACACCAGAGAAATCTTTACAGGGGGGACCAGGGGGACGCAGGGTAGGGCACAGCTCACTCAAGACTCACAGCTCTCATTTCCAAGGGGGAAAGCAATCGATGGGCGCTCAACGCGAGAATCAGCGGCGCCAAATCAAATCCAAACACAAGCGGGGCGGGCACACATCCGAGGGAGGGCAGCAAGTGCGCAAGGGAGAGGGACGGGGGAAGCACAAGAGGGAGAGGGGCGGCCCAGNCAATCGTGAACCCAACAAGGGGCGCAAGGGGGGCAAAGAAGAGTTTCAGGAGGTTGCGAAAGTGCGAAGACATGCCCGGGTGCTAAACCTGGTTGCATCGCACGGCAGACTGGAGTACATTGGATACGGCCGCTGGGCGGAGCAAGAGTGCAAAGTTTTGGCCACGGCAAGTGCCGCTCGCCCGCTTGCTTGCCCACGCTGCCGCAGGTGCTGCTTGCCGGTTCAAGTGCCGCTGGCCAGCTGAATTGCCCATGCGGCGCGGCCGATGCTCGCCGGCTCAAGGCTGGCCAGCTGGCTCAGCTGCCCATGATTGCCGGACAGCTGCCCATGCTGCTTAGTTGCCCATGCATTTTAGTTGTATTTTAGTTGCCCATGCGGCGCTTCATGTCCTGCAGCTCGTAGTCGATGGCCTCGCTCACCGGCCGCCCGGGGGGCAGCTGCGCAGGGAAGGAGGCGGGGCAGTTGCGTTCCGGTGAGCGCAGGGGTTGGAAGGGTGTGCGTTGCGAATCGCACAACGGCCACACACGCCGCATGCATGAAACAAGCACACCGCCCATCCGCACCTGGCCCGCCACCTTGCCGCTGCCCAGCGCCGCCTTCATCTTCGACAGCTCGTCGTCCACATTGCTGCCCTCCAGCTCCCGGAACTTGGCCTCCACGTCAGAAGGTGCCACCAGCTGCGGTAGGCAAATGTTGCAGCGCAGGGTGGCTGTTTTTATGGGCACGCCGGGCAACGTGAAATGGGCAAGCCGAGCATCTTGGAGAGGCCGATCTAATTGACAGCGCATTCCTCGCCAGCTGGCCCCCCTTGGACCTGCGCCCAGCAGCCTCAACCAGATCCCCCAAATAGCCTACCCATGCCGCTCACCATCTGGGCGGCCTCCGCCTGCGCCTCCAGCGACATCACCTTCTCCTCCATGCGCTCAAAGGCGCCCAGCGCGCTGCTGGTGTCCAGCCCCGCAATCTGCGGGTGAATTAAAGGACCATGACAAAGATGTGAATGGCGCTTCATCGCAGACAGCTAGCAGCGCGGCATGGCACCAGCGGCGGCTCACAAACGCGCATGCTTGGCGAGCACCAAGCAATGCGCAACATGCTCCACCCATTGCCCAACAGCCGCCTACCATGTCGTTGATGGCGGCCGCGGACTTGGCGCTCTGCGCCCGCGCCTTGAGCGTGTCCTTCTTCATCTTGGCCTCCGCCAGCTTGTTCTCCAGCACCTGATGTAGCGGGAGCGAAGGCGGGGTGCGATTTGAAAAGCAAGCGATCACACCTGTCTTCGTCATCGTGTTATGTTCCAAAAAATACCAGTTCCTCCGCTATAGCAACTACACACACCCGCATGCTGCCGATGATGGTGTCCACCTTGCACGGCACTACCAACGATTTCACGACAGTACAAGTGACAAGCACCCACCCGCATGTTGCCGATGATGGTGTCCACAGCCTTGGACTGCTGCTCCAGCTGCGACTGCAGCATGGTGGCGTTGTCCTGCAGGGCAACACGGCAGCAATGGGAAACGGCAGGGGACGTGAGAGTTGGCATGGCACAGCTGTCTTGCGGCGGCTGGGCCTGCAGGCAGCCACGTCAAAATCGTCAACCTTCACCCAGCAACCCCCACCTCTTGATTCCAACAACATCCTCTCTACACACCTGGAACGACTTGCGCCGCGACAGCGCCTCCTTGGCCAGCTCCTCATCGCCCTTGCTCAGCGCCAGCTCAGCACGCCGGTACCTGTAGAATGCAGCGGACCATCAATGTTTGTGATGTGTGAGCGAATTGGCAAGGTTAGCTCCTCGTCGCCCTTGCTCAGCGCCAGCTCAGCACGCCGGTACCTGCAGCATGTGCGGCAGATGACCGAGTCATTTTCGGCAATGGATGCACCAGCTCGTCTGTGCCGCGATTCTTGACTGGTCCAATGTGTGCCTTGGGTCTCCAGCTACAAATGGCAAGCGGTCCAGCTGAGCAGCTGCAGACTGCGACTATCACGCACGCACCAGTCGTCGGCGGTCTTGGCCGCCAGCTCGTACTTGTTCTGCAGTCGCTTCTGGGAGGCGGTGACCTGCAAAAGATAAGCGGGCGCCAGCAAGCCGTCAAGAATCGATCAACAATCAGTTGCTGCTCAGCAGTCCATCAACCCGCCAGTCTGCCTGCTGGCTGCCAATTCCTGTTGCACGGGCAGCATCAGCAGCACCGTCCTGCACCTGAATTGCACGGCAGCCGCAGCACCGCAATGCACCGTGCGGGCGGCCGCAGTGCAAGACCACAAGCAGCAGCAGCAGCACGGCGAGCAGCAGCAGCTCCAGCAGCAGCACGCGTCGCTGGCATCGCCCAAGCAAGCGCTGGCATCGCCCCAGCGCCAGCGCACCTCTGCCGCCGCCTGGCGCAGGCGGATCAAATCCTGCTGCATGTCCGTCACTGCCTGGTCCAGAATCTTCTCGGGATCCTCAGCAGCGCTCACTGCAAGTCAAGAGGAGGGCNACGCTGGGAACGGGTGTTTGCGGCAGCGAGGTTGTGCAAGGCGCGTGCCAGGCAGCCTGGATGCGCTGCGCAGATGAGCGTGCTGAGAGAGCCGCGCACACAGGCCCGCTGCACGTCCCGAGAGCAAGAGAGCAATGATGATGCTAGGGGAGCTGTCAATCACTGCCAATTGCGCTTGGCAAGAACAGCACTTGGCAGCTGCCGCTCGCCCGGCGGCCGCAATACCGAGAAGACTAGCGTGGCCCCCCCTGCCGGCCCCGCACCTGCGGCATTGGCGTACGACTTGAAGATGCGCGCCACGCGGCTGAACAAGTTGGCCTCAGCCACAGGGCCCAGGTTGCGGCCGGCGGGCCGGGGAGCCGCGCGAACCGTCCGCGCCTGGCGGCCTGCGGCAGCAGGAGGAAAGGCGGCGGCGGCGGCGGCTGGGTGCAACGAGGCCTGCTTTCTGTCCAGCCATGCCTGGCGATCGCGGCATTGGGGCTCCTGGGTGCGCTGGCCGGCGCGCAGGCGGCCCAGGCGGCGCAGGTCTGGGGGTAGGAAGCTTCGGCACTACCGCCGGGCGCTCAGGGGGCACCGCGCACCTGCCACGGAGCTGCGGAAGTTGGACGACAGGAATGCAGACTGCCTGGAGCCGGTGGCCACCACGGAGCCGCGGCTGCACATGGCCATTGCGTCCACAGCTGCTTGCTGGCGGTGTGGGCGACGCCGATCGAGGACCGAATTGGAATGGTGCACTGGGGACCGGCTGCAAGCGGCCCTGCAGGCGCAGGCCGCAGCATGGCGGCGCCATTGGGCTGCACGGTCACAAAAACATGCTTTGGCGCTGTCATAATTCCGATAGAGCTGCAGGTAATGTCACGAACAGATCCAATCCGGGTTTGAGGCGGTGTACAGCACGGGCAGAAGTGCCCCAGCGTGTCTGAGGCTCCAGACGAGCTGTCATTCTGCCCACTTGCTCTGGGAGGATGTTGAAGCTGAACGCAATGCAGCTGCAGGACTTGCGACAGCCCTGGCAGCACCGCCGCCGCCGCCGCTGCCTGCCGCCGCTGCCTGGCCGCCCGTGCTCATTGCTCTCTATCGCACCTCGCCATCTGCAGACCTCTAGCCGCCATGGCCTCGGCCGGAGAGACGTGCACCCAGTGCTGGGTGGGCGCGCTGCAGCTGCACGAGGGCATGCTCGTCTGCGACGTGTGCGGCAGCATCCACCAGGCATGTGTGGCTGTGCTGGGCAGGGGTGGCGAGTTGGGCAGGAGGGGAGCAGCGCTTGGGGCGAGTGTGCAGACCTCTTCATTCACTGCTTCTAGAGGCATGGCAGCCTTGTTCACCTGACAGCAGCATGGCCAGCGACTGCTGGGTGGTGTCGGTGGCAAAGGGGCTGAGGGGTAAAAAGCACCTGCTGCTGTGGCGTCAAACCCTTCGCTGCTGTCTGCAAGGATTTGCTGCGCAGGCAGCACGCCTGTGTTCCCGTTTATCCGTCAGTCCATGTGTAACTGCCGGTTCCCTTGGCTCCTGTTCCGGCTGCAGGGCTTTGCGAAGCAGACGTAGGAGTGCCGGAGGTCTGCCATCCACTGTGCCCAATGATCTTGTTGTGTCTCTTTGTCCACACCGCTGGATGCAGGGCTTTGCGGAGGAGACACAAGAGTACCAGACAGGCATCAGTGATGCCCGCTTCTTCAAGTAAGTGATGCGTGGCCACTGCCTGCTGCCTGCTGCAGTTTGTGGCTCAGCTGCAGGCCTGCTCAGCTTGCCTGCACTGGCTTCACACGCCTCTGCAAGGCACAGGCACATCCGCCATGCTGGCATCAGCCAGCTGATGCAAGTGCCCAAACCCCCTGCCGCCCTGCAGGAAGTCGGAAGGCATGCAGCGGGCCAGCAGGGCAGCAGCGGCAGAGGAGGAGAAAGGCCCGCCACCGGTGGGAGAGGCGGTCAAGGCTTACGTGCAAGCCATCCAGGCGCTGTTGCAGGTGGGAGGGTGGTATGCTGGCTGTGCCTGGCTGTTGCACATGTACTGATGCTGGGAGTACCTGTGAGTAAGGCATTTAGCCACTGCTTTTCTGTCCCTGCGTCCCATTCCCATGCGTACTGCAGCACCAGGCCCAGGCGTTAATCGAGCGCTTCGGAATGGACCCTGGTCTTTCCCCTGTGCTGCGAGAGCTCTGGCTGGCCTTTGTGGCACACAGCAGACTGCTGGAACCGGCGAGCATCAGGTGTGAGACCAGGGTGTGCCTGAGCTCCTCAGGCACTGATGTTGCATTCTCAGCAAGGAACCTGGCTCTGAAACACAGCTGTGGCCAGCCCTCTGCTGCAGCCGCCTAGAAACCCTGGCTGAGCAGGCGCCCGGCTCTGCCTCCGATGCGGATGACGCACCTAGCGAGGAGGAGGGTGTGCCTCGCTCAGCAACAGGCCGAGTGGTGCTGGGGCAGATGACGCACAACCGCCGCTCGATGCGCCTGCAGCACGAGATTGGACCGGTGAGGCGCCAGCCGGTGTTGCATTTGTGGGCCTGCAGTGGAGTGTGGGTGGGGCTTACGTTCAACACAAGTTGCTGTGGAGGGGTCCACGTGCGCATGTGCGGGCTAGGCTCCATGTGCCTTGCCGTGTCGAGCCGTTGGACAGCTCAGTTGTGACACTCAGCATGCACTCCAACCCCATCCTTCCATTTCTTCTCTCCCCCTGCAGATCTTGCGGCTGCAGCACACGCTGCTGCTCGTGCTGCTGGCCTGCTGGCGGCAGCAGGAGGCCGCCTCTCCGCTCGACATCACTCGCTGGGCGCTAGATGGCCACCTACCCTACCTCTCGTTTGCAGCGGCCGAGGGCGCAGGGCTGACCCAGTATCGCAACACCCTGGGGCCAGACCTGCTGGTGGCAAAAGGTGTTACAGAGGGGTGGAGGGTCGGGCATGGCACGTTTGTTCCATCGCCTGGTCTTGCAGACAGGTTGCAGGTGCGCCAGCCGCTTTGTGGCGAGCCAAGCTTCAGTCATTGCGACGGTTTCTACCTGCCCTCCGCAGGCGTGCCAACGCCCTATTACCTGCACACCCAGGCTGCTGAGCTGGCAGCCAAGCTGGGCCTGGACTGCCCTCCCATCAGTCCCGCCCTCTGGCTGGAGAGATATGTTGCCCAGCTGGAGCTGCCACAGGTGCTTGTTTGGGCTGGGCTTGGTGTTCGCATGTGCTGGCAATGGCAGGGCGGGCAGCCGGGCACTGCCATGCGTGGGCTGAAAGGCTAGACCGCCCAGATTTTTACTGCAACTGCCGTCAGTAAACTCGTGCAAACTGAGCAGCTGTCGAGGTTCTTTATCTTGTAGTATTGCCCTGCACTTGCAGGCGCTGCTGCCCGTGGCGCTGCAGCTCAGCAGCCTGTACCAGCCACCGCTGCTGCTGCTGCCGACGCAAGTGCTGCGGCCGGCCCGGCATCCATGGGCACACCTGATGGCAGCACTGGTTGTTGCAGGTGGGCAACTGGGCAAGCTAGCATGAGCTTTGCGCTTGGCATTGCTACTGGGGCAAGCGTGCATGCACCCATGGATGCCGCGTTGCTGCTGTTCGACAGCCTCTCCCAGCTGTGATCACCAATGCTTCCCTCCCCGCAGCCAAGCTGTGCTATGGTCTGGACGGCCGGAACCACAGCGTGCCTAGCGCGCCGCCGCCGCCCGCCTGGCACGACTGGGCGCAGCGCCAGGCTCGCACGCTGGCCTCAGTGTCTGCATATCCGCTGTCCATCCAGGAGGTAGGAACACGGGCCCAGTTTGTTGCCAGCTGCTGCATTTGGTGTTGCTGGTTGCCATATGCCGGTGCGGCGAAGCTTGCCAAACCTTTGGCCGAGCTGCCCCTGGCCTCTGTCTGATGCACTGCAGGCAGCGCAGCTGGACGATGGAGGGCTGAGAGCATACCTGCAGTACCTTCAGAGCGGCCTGTTTGCCAGCTTTGCGCCGCCTCCAGAGCTTGAGTCTGTGCACCGGCTGTTCACTCGGCTGGCGCTGCCACCTGAGGAAGAGGSSGGGGGCAGCGGCGGCGCAGGGGCNGGGCAGCGGTGCAGGCGCAGCCCAGCAGCAGCAGCAGAATGGTAGGCGGCAAGGCCAGATAGAGCGAGGTGAGCAGCTGGAGCCACAAGGGCGGCAGCAGACCCAGCAGCGGCAGGCGCAGCAACAGCAGGAGCAGGAGCCAAGCCAAGCAGGCGGCGCAGCAGCCTACACATTTTACGGCACAGCCCAGGGCAAGGCGATACGGCGGCAGCTGTTCCATGCCGACTATGTTGCTCTGCTGGTGGCCTGCTCGCCGATGGTCTGGCTGCTGCCCGAGAGCCTGCATGAGGTGCGCAGGGCTGGGTGGGTGCTTCAGTAGTTCACGGCTGGCAAGAGCGGCTGATTGGTTGCTCTGCCTTGAAATGGACGCGACGGTACAAATCTAACCGGGCGGCAAGCAGTGGAAACACAGCGGTCTTGCTACTGACGCTTTGCCTGTGATCCTCTGGCTTTCTTCTGCAGGTGGTGTCAGCCCTGGAGCAGCAGATGATTGGCGCCGAGTGCGAGGTGGCCTACCGCTACAACGCCCAGGAGCAGGCTCGCCTGGCCCGGCTGGAGGTGGAGGCGGCCTGGCAGAAGTGAGGCCCTGGGTTTTCTTGTGGGGGTCGGCTAAGGTGTCTTGCAAGTTGGCAGGGGAACGTTGAAGGGCAGAGACTACTTCTTGCAACACGGGCAAGGGCGTGTGGGGATGCAGACGGCTGCATGCCAGCCGCACTAAAATGACCGGTGTGCCACGGCGCCGCTCTGCACCCGCACCGCACTCAGCACCACCCAGCAGCCGCGCATCTGCTCGCTCCCCTGGTCTGCTCTGCAGGCTGTGGCAGGAGGAGCAGCGGCAGGAGCAGCTTGCGAAGGAGGCTGCAGAGAGAGCGGCAGAACAGGAGGCGGCGAGTATGGACAGTATGGAGGAGGACTCGGAGTAGCTTGCGCAGCAAAGTGAGCTGTAAAAACTGGAGAGGACCAAGAAGAACAGAGGCACTTGCTGGTCCGTTGCCGAGCAGCTGCCGTCAGATGGGCGGCGGCACGCTCGACAGTGGGGTTCATGTCGCCTGTGGGCGCCCGGTGATCCAATTCAATCGCCCCACTCGCTGCCAGGGCCTGTGGACCGCAGAATGGCCCGAAACAGCCGGACGCGCCTTTGAGCGGGAGTTGCTGGGCCCGAGAGCCCCGTGAGCAGACCATGTCGGGCCTGAGGGGTCTCGGATCGCTGCACTCACTGCTGGGCAGGGACCCGACCAAGCGGCGTGCCCCGAGCGCCGCTCCAAGCGGCTCCAGCGCGCCCCAGCCCGCAGCCGGCAGTCCCGAGAGCGCCAACGGTGCCCAGGAGCCCGCAGAACCGGCGCCACGTGCGTCAGGCGCAGCTGCTGCCGCCKCCGCTGCCGCCGCCGCTCCAGCCCGGCCGCCAGCCGCCACGACCTCTCGCCCGCCCTCGCCGCTCAAAGCCGGCAACGTGCGATGCCCAGTGTGCAACCGGCAGCTGCCCAACGACGATGCAGCCGTGAACTCGCACATTGGTGAGCCCTTGGCTTGAAACATGCCTGGCGACGCTTGCTATGCGCCGTTGCATTAGGCGCTGCTGCCTGCCCTGTGACACAAAATGCTCGCGGCCTGCTACAACACAAGTTGAACACCCGCTGGCTGCGCTGCACCTGCCTACAGACAAGTGCCTGTCCAAGGGCGCGCTGCAGAAGCGCACGCAGCAGGCCAGCATCTTCCGCTTCGCCGCACCAGTGCGCCCCTCGCCCAGCACCCAGCAGCCCTCAGCGCAGCAGCACCAGCAGCAGCAGCAGCAGGCTTCCAACACGGCGCGACGGCGCAGCGGAGGCGGCGACTCGCTTGCTGCCAGCGCAGCGGCTGCTGCCAGCCAGATTCTGGGTGCTGCTGGCAGCCGGCCAGAGGAGATTGACCTCACAGATGACTGCCCCTTGGTGCCAGCAGCCAGCAGCCCTGCAGGCAGCTCGCGAGGCAGGGGAGACGATAAGCTAGAGCAGCATGGGCTGCAGCAGAGGCAGCAGCAGCAGAGGCAGCAACAGCAGCAGCAGCAGCGGCAGAGGCAGCAGAGGGAGCNAGGGGCGGGCAGGTGCCCCTGCCTCACCCTCAGTGTCCTGGCCATCTGATGATGCGCCCAGCGATGATGAGGTGCAGCAGCAGCAGCAGCAGCAGTCCCAGGAGCAGCGCCCGAGCTTTCCGCCCCAGCAGCGCAAACTGACGCCTGCCCAGGCAGCATCTGGCAGCCAGGGCGGCAGCCAGCCGCTGCGGGCAGGCGGCGCAGCTGCACTGCAGCAGGGCGGCTCGCTGCGGCGCTTCCCTTGCAACATTGTGGGCCGGCAATTCCAGAGGCACGGCGTGGCCTGCCGCAGCGGACAGGTGCGCTAGGGTAGTTGTTTTCATGGCTGGCAGGTTACTTTGTGTGGAAATGCAGCGGTTTTTGAGTGCGCATCTGCTTGCTTCATGCTGTGCTGTGCTGCGCTGCGCTCTGCCCTCCTGCAGCCGCTGGCTGTGGAGCTCGAGCCGGACAACTGTTTGCAAAGCTCCCGCTGCTCTTTATTCGCAAATTACATGAGGTCTCCTTGCTCCCTGCAGCTGCTGGCGGTCGAACTCGAGCCAGAAAACCCTCGCNGACCCCAATGCTGTGCTGGTGCTGCACAGCGACAGGTGAGGCCATTGATTGGCGGATCGCTGCATCTTGATGATGCACACAAGCTGCCTGTCGTTCCCCAGCAAGCGCGTTTGTCAATCGCAACGCCCTTTGGGCAACCACCTCCCAACTTGCGCTGCAGCCGGCTGGCAGTGGGCCATCTGCCGCACGTGGTGACTCGCCACCTGGCGCCGCTGATGCGCGCCTCGCAGGTGTGTGGGCGGCAAACTGCCGTGTTACTTGATGCTAATATCTCAACAGTGTGAGCTGTAGCTGCTGCCTTGATAGCAGGACTCGTGGTGCGTGCCTGACAGGTGAGGGAGGGCGTGGGCAGGTGTGACGGCGCCTTGCACTGGTAACTGCCAAGTCGGCCCGGGTTTCACTGTCTCTGCTGCTCTGTTTTGGTGCGCTGCGCTGCGCTGCTGGTGTGAAGCTGCCGCCATCACGGGCACAAACTCAAACTCCAGTTTCCGATTTCCAACTCCCAAAGCCCAACTGCAAAGTCCAACTCGCAAAGTCCAACTCGCAAAGTCCAACTCGCAAAGCCAAACTGCAATTCCCAAAGCCAGACTGCAATCTCCAACTCCCAAAGCCAAACTCCAATCTCCAACTCTTCAAAAGCCAAACTCCAATGTCCAACTCCAAAGTCCAACTCCAATCTCCAACTGCTAAAATCCAACTTCCAAAGCCAAACTCCAATCTCCAACTCTTCCAAAGTCCAACTCCAACCCCGCCAAACTCAAACTCCGTTGTTTGCAGGTCACTGCCGAGGCGGTGGTGCTGGAGGAGCCTCTGGGCGAGAAGGAGCCGCTGCTCGTTGAGCTGCAGGCAAGGGGCAGCACATCAGTGCCTGATCCTGGGACTTATGCAGCACCGTGCTGCTTCCTACACATGGGCACTTTTCACGGGCAACATGCGTTGCGGTGACCCGCCTGCATGCCGCCAGCGCCGTTGCCTGTGATGCGACAGCAAGCCGCCCCCACCGCCTTCGGCCCTCCTGCTGCCACAGGTGGCGCTGCAGCCGGCTGCCCCTGGCGCCTCTCCGCGCGCCGCCGGCCGTCTGAACGCCGCTCTGGGCCGTGCACAGGATGCTGCGGCAGCGCATGTGCAGGCGGGGCCGCAAGCCACGGGGGAGCGCCTGCATGCCAACTTCCTGGCTGTGCTGCAGACTGTGCAGCAGCACGACTCACACTTGCTGGATGAGCTGGAGACGAGCTTCATCGCTGCATACAAGGTGGGCTGATTTGGTGGTGTGCCCGCAGCTCATGCGCGCTCAGCTGTATGCCGCCATGCCCGTCGAGCCTGCCATCATGCATTAGCCGCGCCAAGGAAAATGCTTGTCGCTTGCCACCCCAACCACACCCCCGCATTCCGTGCTTCCCCACACCTGCAGGCGCTGCCGCTGCCCGCCCAGTGCCTCTACCTTCGCCTGTTCCAGCGCAAGGGGTCGCTCTTCCGCATCGCTTCCCTGGCTTACAAGGAGGTGCCCGATGCAGCGGCGGCGGCGAAGCAGCTTGCGGAGGCAGGCCTGGCGGCGGTGCTAGCACATGAGCAGTGCGGCAATATGGGAAGCCCTGTGGCAGGTGGACCGGGGCAGCAAGCGGGCAGCTCCAGCGGCAGCGGCGCTGACAGTGGCATAGCTGCCATAGCTGCCACAGACTGGCGGCAGCTAGCAGACCTGCTGACAGTGCCTGAGCTGGCTGCCCTGCTGGCCGCCCGCCGCTTCCAGCTGTCCAACACAGCGGTAGCGGGCGTCTTTCGGGGCGGCGGCAACGGTGCAGGCGGCATGCCCGCACGCAACCGGCAGCAGCTTATAGAAGCGTTAGAGCGTGGGGCGGCACCTGCCCAGCTGGCCACCTGGCTGCTGCAAGCGGCAGGGCCGGTGCTGCAGCTGGCTGAGCAAGCGTGCGAGGCAGTGGAGCGCCTGCAGCGCCTGTTTTTCCTGAACGAGGGCCAGAGCCTGTCGCAGGTGGGCTGGTGTTCACTGTCAAACTGCCTGCATAGGGGAAGGGCATATCTGTGTATCCGGCGGCGGCCTGCAGTAAACAGCAGCTGGGTGGTGCCTGCGTGGCTTGGCAAACACATTTCAAGCATCGCTTAGCCTGCATTGTTAGTGCCACACCTGCTGCCCGGCCTGTCTGCAGTTCCTGGCTTCGGACATGGGCGCCCTGCAGTACCCGCAGTACCAAGTGAGAGGGATATCCAGCTTGTATTGGACTGCATTGGCTGCGTGCAGCTTAGGATGAGCTGCCCGGGTGGCATGTGGCGGCGTTGCTGCCCATGCAACCACGTGCGGTGGCAGCCCTCACACTCGTGGTGTCACGCCTACTCAGCTGCATAGAGGTTGTCGCACTGCCCTCTGCTGTCCTGCAGGTGCACCGCAGCCACCAGGCGTTTGCCAGCCGGCAGGAGCTGCTGGATTATGAGGCAGCGCTGCGCCATGCTGGGCAGCTCACGGATGCCTTGGAGGTAAGCGCAGGCAGGCTGTGTATTGCTTAGATGCTTGTGTGCGGGCAGCTGACGGGATGCTTCTAAAGGTGAGCGAAGGCGGGCAAGGGAGGCGTGAACTGCCACCGCATAGCTTCTGTACACCCCATGACCGCTGGAGTGCGTGCACGTGTGTGCCTGCTCTGAATAGGAGGTCGACTTGCATCCCGCTCCAATTTCGCAAGCCTCAACCCGTCTGAAATGCAGGCCAACGGCGTGGCGGCGGCGGAGCAGGCGTTGCAGCCCGCCTGGGCAGCCCTGGACGCCAGTTTGCACAAGCAGGAGCGGGACGGCACGCCCGCCTTCCTGCGCCAGTTTGACGCAGGTGAACAGCGGTGGACATGTGTCGCTATGCTATGCTGTGCTTGGCCTTCTGCCTTCTGCATGGGCTTGCTGCCCCCAGGCTGAAGCCAGTATGATGTCGTTGACTTTATTGTTCTGCCTTGCACAGGCATTGTGCACTGCTCCAGGGCCACTGTGGGCGTCAGCTGGAGCTTCTAGTGTCATCACACTGCTCAAACGCTCCGACTTCTGCACTGCAGGCTTTGTGTACTGCTCCATGGCGACTGCAGGCGTGAGCCTGCTGGAGCGGCAGAAGCGGTACCAGGAAGCCATCGACCGCCTGCACCAGCTGCTTGGTAGGCCTTGGGTGGCCAGGTGGCGGGGCATGTGGAGGGGCTTGCTGATCACTTACATGCAATTTGCGCAGCAGATGCTTGTCATGTTCGTGACTGTTCCAGCNACGCAAGCATCCTCNCAAAACTGCTCTCACACTGCCTCGCAGGCGGCGCCTGCTGCCTTTCGCGCCGCGGCGACTGGTGGACGCGGCTGGCCACCAACTTGGTGCACCTGAAGCGCAAAAATGAGGCGCTGGAGCAGGCAAGGATGAAGCACTCACCTGTTGACTGTGCCGTCCAGCATGCTACCATTGTTGGGTCCTGCTTGCCACGGCTGTGGAAGACATACTGCCTTTCATCCGTGCTCCTGCTTTTCACCCTTTTGTTGGTCCTGCCCTATCAGGTGGAGGCGGCACTGGCCGATGAGTGGCTGTCGCGCGGCGACCGCCTTGGGTTGCAGCGCCGCTGGCTGCGCCTGGGTGCGTCAGTGCTTGCGCGGTTGGGACTGGGATGGCTAGTGTCGCGGCTTGGAATGTTGCTTTGTGCGCCATTGTGCATCTGGGACCAGCGGGCGGCACGTGTACACGCTGCAAACGGCGGTATGCACCCCTGCCTCCTCTCCCTTCCCCCCTGCCTGCAGCCAAGGAGCCGGCCAACGCGGGCGGTGCGCCGCGCCGCTGGGTGGTGCCGCCCTGGGCCAAAGCGGCCGGCTGGGAGCCGCCGGAAGTGCGCATTGTGGGTCGGCCGCTCAACAACACCACAGGCACGGAGAGCTCAGGGGGGCGAACCTTCCTTGCGATTGAGCTACAGCCCTGAGCATGTGCGTTGTGTTTGGTTGGCGGTCACTTCATGCTGTCTGCACTGCAGGAACCAAGGCACGTTTGACCGGTTGGGACAGGTGCACTTGCTGACATCCATGCAACGTGCATTCTGTCTGTCTGCAGGCTAAGTCGCGCTTCTATGGCTGTAATGGCTGCGCAGTTCACACATCGCAATCAAACCCATTGCATATCATGCTCTTTGTCTGATTATCTGCAGGCACCAAGTCGCGCTTTTATGGCTTTGACGATGCACAGTGCACTGTGGAGGAGCTGGCCCTGCAGGTGAGCGCAGCTGGGACATGGCAGAAACATGTCAAACCCCAGGTTGCTTGCAGCCTTTGCATGCCACCTAACCAGCCTTCACCTGCCTCCTCAACTCATTGCAGTACTATGCAACCGAGGATGGCGGCGGCTGGCAGGGCGTGCACAGGTGCGCGCCGGGCTCCTTACCAGCAAAGCTGCCGGGTGCCACCAGCTGAACTGATGGAGTGACTTTTGTGTTGGTTTGCGGCACTGGTGTGGCTGCCTATCAACACTCCCACACGTCCTCTGTTGCTGCAGCGAGGGCGGCATCTGGGCCACGCTCTGGGGCCTGCTGCTGGTGAGTCCTGCTGCTTTTGCTTTGACTTCCTGCCAGGCAGCTGCGGCAGGACATGCACAGTGTGGCTGCCGGCAGCGGGACTGCAGTTGCAGCAGCGAATGAACCCACTCTGTGCAACACGCGCCTCAACTCCAGCCAGGTCAAGTCAAAAGGCGTTTGTTTGTGCTGACGCCACCTCTCTTCGCCGTTCTTTCTGCAGTGGCCCTTCCCTTGCTCATGCAGTAAAATGTGGTCCTTATCTCAATAATGTCCTCTGCAGTGGGAGGTGCTCTTCATGCCCGTGCCAGACGTCTTCCGCACACGTTTCCAAGTGAGGCGCCCGCCCTGCCTGGCGTCGCTTGCTGCAGCCTGTGCATGGCTGCGCCTGCATTGTGACCACTCGTGCCCGGCAGCGGGCTGCCCACCTGTGTTCATTGAGCGTCTCCGGACTTACGATGCCTTTACTCTATGTGTAGACGGCGCCTTTGGACCTAGACACTCCCCTGTTCTACCCGGCTCGCAAGGTGAGAGCCTTGTGCGGCCGCCTTGCATGGGCCACAATCCCATGCTGCCTGCATGCGCTCCCGCAAAACTCATAGCAGCTGCAATGTCTGGTGTGCCATGACTAAGCCAATGCACTCTTCTTCCACGTTCTCATTTCCAGGACGCGATTGAGGAGTGCCTGGCCCGCATCGCGGCCGGCCAGGCGCCCGCCATGCTGCGCAGCGCATGGGCGCAGCACCGCGGGACGATGTGCCGGGGCGTGAACTGGGACAGGTGCGGGGCCCGCTGGGCAGGCGGTTGCATGTATCATTTGAGAAAGAATTGTCGAGGTTTGAGTTGGATCGCGTGCATGCAGACAGGCTTATATTTGTGCTCGGCTTATTCGAACTGGCAGGCACTCCCTGGAGGATCTGCAGCTGGTGCTCGAGTGCATCAGCAGTACATACATCAGGTCTCTTTCTGCTTAGTCTAGGTTTTGTTGTGATCCGAATCTGCAGGCACTCTCTTGAGGACCTGCAGCTGGTGGCCGAGTGCATCGGCGGGCCGGGCCTGGCGCAAGTGTGCCGCCTGCTGGCGCAGGACCACGGCGGCTGGTCAGGTATGTTGAAAGTGAGAGGAAGCCGTTTTGGAGGGCACCTAAAGCAGGTGCCTGCCTGCCTCCTTCCTTGCAGCTCCTTCTTCTATCGTGCTTTCAACATACTGCCTGCCCCTCTAAGTTTCGCCTCACCGGCTTCCCTGTCCTGCTCCTCTTGTGCCCTTACAGGCGGCATGCCAGACCTGCTGCTGTGGCATGCCGGCCGGCGGGCGGCCAAGCTTTCTGAGGTCAAAGGGCCGCGGGACCGACTGTCAGACCAGCAGCGCGCCTGGATGGTCGCGCTGTCAGGTGGGCGGCGTTGCTACAGGCGCCGAGGTCGAATGGCATGGCATTTGCTCTGCTGGGTGCTTGCTGCCTGCTGCTGTAAGGCGAGATGCCCTCGTCACTCGTGCCGCCGCCATCGATGGCTGCATGAAACGGCCTGCGCTGAGGCAGCCCGTCTCTTTATTTAGCACTATCCCAATCGCTGTGCAGAGGCGGGCCTGCGGGCGGAGGTGCTGAAGGTGGTGGAGCCGGAAGCGAGCGGCGGCAAGAGCGGTGGCGGCAAGAAGCGAAAGAAGCGCTGAGCCTGCTGCCTGGCTGTACAGCATGGCTGCACCTTGTATGCGCCTGAAGTCTCATTGCGAAGCAGCTCCTTGGATGTAATGTGGCACCCAGCAACCGCCGCTGTCCAGCCTGGCGGGCGGAGCGCCCGTGCGCCCCGGGATGCGGCAGCACCACCCACATACTTTCCTCGAAACTCTCAGCAGCAACTTGCTTCTGCCGTGGTTGCCATGGGAAAGAAACGAATGGCCTGCATGCTGCTGGTGCACCCAGGTTCCGACGCAGGAGCGGGCAAGTCGGCGGGGCACGCCCGCCGAGCATGGTGCTGCATGCCCTCGGCCGACCTGGCTGCCCCTCTGCTGTGCCCCGCTGACCCCCCCAGTCCGTCGACGTGCCCCGGTCAGGGCCTTACAGCCCTCCCGCTCCGCTTTGGCGCGGCGTGAGCGCTATGCAGGCTGTTTGCGTCCGGCCCTCGGCCGGGCGGCCATGCCTGTCACGCAGGCCCGCCAGGCCGGCGCAGCGCCATCGAGCGGCGCCCACCACCCGGGCATCGGCGGCCGCCGCGCCTCTGCCGCCCAGCGACAGCGGCGAGGTGAAGAAGACTGAAGATGTCGTGAAGAACAGCGCGCCTGCACCAGTGAGTGGGCTGTAGCTTGATTTCAGGCTGGATAGTCCCCTTCATGTGTGTTGCAGCAATTGGGAGCACCGCTTGTGTCACCTCATGGAGCCCTGCCTTTCCCGCCCTTTTCGTGTGCCTCGTGCAATGTGTCAGCACATGTGGTGCTCACCACTAACTGCAGCTGGCTGCGCACCCCCACTGCCTGCAGGTGCCGTGGTGGCTGCAGTGGTTGGAGTGGCCGCAGCAGGTGGCGTCCCGCCGGAACCAGGCGGTGCTCGAGGCGCAGCTGCGGCACAACGCTCGCCAGGCGGCCATCGATAAGGTGATCAAGGACTGCCAGGACCTCATGCTGAGCATGCAGCAGGATTCGGGGGACATCCGGCAGAACAACCAGAGCCTGAAGGAGCGGATCGAGAAGCTGGGGGACAGCAAAGGCCAGCGCCAGCAGGACGCAGCCAAAGCGCCGGCGCCTCCCACCCCGCCTGCTGCGGGTCCATGGCCGGCCCCATCCTCCACACCTGCGCTGGGCACCAGCCTTGCACGGACTGCCGCCGCCAATGCATCAGCGGCGGCTGCCATGGCCTGGGCCTCTGCTGCTGCGGGCCACGAGGCGGCTGCCGAGGCCGCAGAGCAGCGTGCTGAGACGCAGCCAGCGGCCCATGCGTCGGCGGCGGCAACAGAGTGGCGGCTGGCTGCGGCCGCCTGGCGGGCCGCGTTTGACGACCTGGATGCGGCGGCACAGGCTGATCCAGAGGCAGAGTCTGTGCAGCAGGCGGTGGCGGCGGTGGAGGCAGCGATGGCCTTTAGGAAGCTGTGCGACATGCAGGAGTGACAGCTTCAGTGCGATTGTGGTACGCGCTGGCCGTTGCAGAAGCGGCGGCCGGCTGTCATCCTAGCTGCGGATTTTTCATTCTAGCTGGCTTTTCTGGCCCTGCGCCTAGTCGTACTAATTCCTTGCCTGCCCTTGTATTTGCTCCCTGATAACCAAAGCTGACTCACTGCCCAAGGTCTCGGTGCATTCTCCCCAACACTTTACCGCCTCTGAACCCTCCCTGGTCCCTGTACTAGCGACACTTGATTCACCTTTACGGCCTGCCGCTGCCCTAGTGGTGCAACCAAGTTCAGCGAACATAGACAGGCAGGTCATGCCTTGGCTGGCGGTTGCGGCAAGAAGTAAAAGAAGCGTTTGCTGGCATTCAGAGTGAATGGGATGTCGGGCTAAAGTGGCAGCTGTCAGGATGGGGAGCAGCGACGCAATGCTGCAGAGTTGAGTGCTGTGCCCGGCGGGCGGCGACAGCGACCACTGGCGGGAGCGATCACACCAACTGGGCGCATTCTGCACGGCTTTACTGTCACGCTTAATCGCAGCCCAGCACCGGGGAAGCCCGCTTGCTGCGGCTGCGCGGGCGGGCAGCCGCGAGCAGCTGGCCGGGCGCTTTGCAGCGCAAATAGACGGCGGAATGGCCGGCGGCGGCTGCGTCACGCCCTACGAGCTGGCGGTGCTTGTGCACGCCTGGCTGCACTCGCAAGGCTTCAGCAAGACAGCGGCTAGTTTCAAACGGTGCGCTCTCCGCTGTGTCATCGTCGCCTGTTCGATCTGCAGGGCGCGCAGGCCGCCCAGCTGCCCCTAGCTGCCGCCGCCGTCCTTGCCGCCGCCGTCCTTGCCGCCGCCATCCGCTGCGGCCGGCGTTCTGCTCCAGTGCACATCACGTCCTGCTCCGGCCTCCCTCTCCCCCCGCTGCAGCGAGGCCAAGCCGCTGTTTTGTGTGGCGGGCGGCACAGCCCCGCCTCCGGGTGTGCGCAGCCTGCTGGAGCTGCTCAACGATTATGTGCGTCTGAAAGACCTGGAAACCCGGCGGCTGGCGCTGGCTGGGCGCAACACACTGGCCCGCCGCCTGCTGGAAGCCGTGGATCTAGAGGCCGGGCAGCAGCAGCAGGCGGTGACAGCAGAGGCGGCGGCAGCGGCCGCTCAGCAGCAGCAGGCGGCGGCGGCAGCGGCGGTTGTGCAGCAGGTGCAGCAGCCCCTGCACTCGTTTGTGCCAGTGCTGCACAGCGACGGCTACCCTTTCGGCCAGCCGGCACCGTACCTGCAACCTCTCGACCTTGCAGCCGCAGCGGCTGCGGCGCCCATTGCAGTCGGGCAGCAGCAGCAGCAGCAGCAGCACGGCGGCACGCCAGGCCGGCACCGCAAGGGCCAGCCCCGCAAGCGGCAGCGGCTGGGCGATGGCGATGCAGCAGCAGCCGCAGCGGCAGCGGACGGCCTGGGCGGCGCAGGCATGATGCCAGGCGGCCTGTTTGGCGATGGCGGCGGCAGTGGAGCGGGGTGGGGCTCTCCAATGGACATTTTGAACCAGCCGATGGATGCTGGGGGCCTAGAGGCGCTGCTGGACGATGGGCCCCTGCAGGTCAGTGCAGCTAATGCTCGAGGCTTCAGTCAACAATCTGCGGCCCAGTTGGATGCCTGCACTTTGGAGGCATGCCGGGGCGCACACAAGCACAACAGCCTTGCGTGCCTGCTGCTGCCATGCTGCATCGCTAGTCTGCATGCCCTGCCCGCCCGCAAACCCAGCGCTCCCACTGCTTCCCTCGCCCTGCCACAGAAAGCCTTTGCGGAGCACCTGGCCCAGCACATCAACACCACTGYGTTTGGCGTGCACCCACATGCGACAGAGGGCGGGGCAGCCGAGGCGGCGGCGGCGGCAGCAGGCGGCGCCCAGCACACAGCAGGGGCAGCAGGGGAGCCGGGCGGTGAGAGTTACTTGGGGCACTTCATGGCGGATCCCCAGWTGGTGCTGGCTGAGCTGCCCMCTGACCCAGAGGTGCTGCAAGTGCTGCAGCAGGTGGTGCGGCCCCCCMCAGCCTCGCCSCCCCACACCCGCCCCACCTCGCGGCAGCAACCTCAGCAGCAAGGGCAGCAGCAGCAGCAGCAGCAGCAAACACAGCAGCAGCAGCAGGCGGCAGAGGCGGTGCATGCGGTGCCGCGGCCTGGCAGCGGGCGCCGGCGGCAGCAGCAGCCAGTGCGCCGAAGCGCTCACAGCGTGGCTCCTGCAGCGCAGCACGAGGGGGCGCCGCAGGCAGCGGTGCAGCAGGCGGGTCCCGTGCTGCCCATAGTTGCAGCTCCTGAGCAGCATGCAGAGCAGCCTGCAGCAGTGGAGGCAGCAGCAGACAGGCGGCAGCCCGAAGCGCAGCAGCAAGAGCAGCGAGAGGAGCGGCAGCCTGAGCAGCAACTGGTGCAAGCAGAGGAGCAGCAGCAGGCAGAAGAGGAGCATGAGCAGCAGCCGGACGAGCAGCCACCCGCTCAGAGTCAGCAGCATGCAGCGCAGCAGGAGGAGGAGGAGGGGGAGCAGGTGCAGTTTGCAGCAGCAGAGAGGCCAACAACCGGGCAGCGGGAGCAGGATGCGGCAGCAGCTGCCATTGCAGCAGCCACGCGAGCAGGCAGCCGGGTGCCCCAGCAGGCACAGCAGCAGGCTCAAACTGCAGCGCCCAGCACAAGCCAACAGCAGGGGCTGCAGCAGGCGCCAGAGAGCAGCGCTCTGCATGCTGAGGGAGCCAGTGCTGCAGCCGCCAGCCAGCCAGCAGAGCACCAGCAGCAGCCAGCGTCGCCAGCGGCAGCAGCGGGAGCGGATGCAGCGCCTTCTGCGGCCCAAGCTGCCACCGCGCCCCGCAGCCAGCAAGCGCTGCTGCAGCCGCCCGCCGCCGCCATCGCCGCCAAGCGCATTCCTTCCAGCCACCTGCCGGCTGCGGCGCATGCGGCCATACCTGCTGCAGCAGCGGCTGCGCCAGCTGCAGTGGCGGCAGCCCCCAAGGGAGCGGAGGCGGTGGCTCAGCAGCTCAAGGCGGCCATGGCTGAGATGGACCTGCCAGCCAGCCGGGACCAGCTGCTGCAAGAGCTGGATGAGCTGGACGATCTGGACTTGTCTTGAACAGCTAGATAGCTTTAATCAGATATGTATGGAATATTTTCGGCTGGGCTGCGCCGCCTGTCCCACTGTGCGCCTCAGCCGGCCGGCTGCTTGCTGGGTCCACGTGGCTGCTGCAAAAGTGTGTGCTGGATTCTGTACACGCTGTGACCATCTGACTCGCTTTGACATCTGACCCATCCATGCCACCTTGTGCACTTGTTCACCGTCAACATGAGTGTAACTTGCCACGCATGTATGCAGAATTTATTACAGTGGGCGCAGCAGAGGGCGGCCGAAGGGACAGGGTACACAGCTTTAATATTGATCAAGCAGTGCTGGGATCATATGGAAAAGACGAGTGCATGTTGGCACACAAAATTGGGGGGCGCGCTGCCAAGTGAGCAGCGCCCAAAGCAATGCCTGCCGCTGCACAATGCAGGCAGGTGCGGCGGCGGGAATGGTGCAACGGGTAGCGCAGCATACAGGGGACAGGGGTGTGTTGAGGGGCTCAGCAACAGGCTGGCATGGGCCTGGGTGCAGAAGAAGCTGTTCAGGCGACCCGGCTGCAATGCACGGGTTGCCGCTGCAAGCTGTGCCTCGGCCGACTAGGAGTCCAAGCAAGCGCTTGGCATCACAAATGCGGTCACCGTTCGAGCTCAATAGCCAAGTCCTCCAAAATGCCCTCCACCTGACAGTTGGAACGGGTGGAAAGAGGCACTAGAATCGGCACACCATGCTGCCGCACATGCGGCAGGTGCTTGCAGCTGCGCATCGATGCCAAATTAAAGCAACTGCTTAAGTCCAAAGTTCACAACAGCTGTGTGCCTCGCACCTGCTTCTTGAACACCTTCTTGGTGATGTCACCAATCTTCTGGGGAGGCGCCAGGCTAGGCCGCACTGACAGCCGGTGCCGCACCTGGCAGCAATTGGGGCAGCAATGGAAGATGCAGCAACCAAGCAGTAGCAGTAGCGCAGCTTGTCTGCCCCCGGGCAACCACTTGTGCGCATGCAGGCTCACACAGTGCAGCACAGGGTGCAGACCGGCACGTGCCACTGCACGCCCCCAGCACCCCCACCATCCGCCCACTGCACCCCGATCAGCTCCCCGCTTACCTCGGTCAGGCCGCCCTCGGCCGCCGGCTGCACGTGCCAGCTCCCCACAAATTCTTTCATGAAGGCCGATTGGATGAGCGAAAAGGTGAGCTTGCGCTGCGAGGCGTCCTCGTGCACGTTCAGCTCGGTGACAAAGGTGCCGCTGCACATTAGGTGGAGGGATGAGCATGCCGATCACACAGTTTGCCAAACGACCCCCAGCACTCCTGAGCCGAGTAAACCCTGCTACGTATCATGGTAGTCAATCCAAAGCGCCTGTACGCACCTAAACATGAGGAAGGCCCACTTGCACGTCTGCACCAGCTGCTTGCTGCCCGAGGACTCATCGTGCCGCACCTGCACAGGGCATACAGCAGGGCTAATCGAGCTCACACAGAAGGCATGTCAGCATGCATGCAGCTGTCGGCAGCCTTATTATGGGTGCAACTCCAGCAGCTAGACAGGTTTGACCCACAAATTTCAGACAGCAGCAAGTAGAGGCAAGTAAAGGCATGGAGCACAGGCAGGCGTGTTGGGGTGATGTGCAGGGCAGCAACAAGTGGGTTGACCGCTTCCAGCAGCGTGCCCGCCAGCTGCCGCCTGTCTGCCGGCCCACCTGAGAGGTCTCTACATTGTGAAACACCCGTGGCAGCGCTTCATAGTCTGTCAGCACCTGCGAGCAAGCAGGGGCGGTTTGCTGGCACGTCAGCACTCAAGCAACAGCAGGCGCCGGCAGAGCAGCACAGCAATACCATGAAAAGCAGTGCAGGTAATCCACAAGCATGTAGGCCCAGTCAACATCGCAACGCGAAGGTGGCGGCTGCACCCAACAGCTATGTACAACCCCAAATGAGCTCACTCGATACACATCGTCAGCTGAGGCCGTGCTCAGCAGGCAGCCCTGCACAGCAGGCATAGCATAAGGTGCACTGTCTGGTCTACAAACAACAGCGGCAGGCGTTGAGCACAGCTGCTGGTCAAACAGGGCATTTCGAGGGAGCGTGTGCAAGCGGCGCGGTACGCAGCAGGCATCGTGCAGGCATCGGTGCTTGCCCCGCCCAAAAGGTGGCCAGCACGCGCCTGCACGGTGTAGCAGCCGTCCTCATACTGGATGTTTTCAATGTCCACGCTGCTAGTCACGTCCATATCCAGCTCTACTGACGCTGCGTGGGCTATGCCCAGCTGCCGCGCCTGCCGCGGTTGGAGCGGCGGCAGCTGCCGCCGCCGGTGCCGCGCCGCCGCCGTCGCTGCTGGCGCGCCACAGGCCAGCTGCAGCGTCTTCAGCGATGCGCTGGCCATGCCTGCTGTGTGTCTGGCGTGCCAGGGGCGGCCGTCAGGGCTGGTGGCTCAAGCTCGGAAGGCGAACGGTCTGAAGTGCGTCTCTCAGCACCAGGCTGCCGCACAGCGAAATCAACAAGCACTGACCGCGACAGCTGGGCAACGCACTGGCCAGATTTCCCACCCAGCCTGAAGTGAGTGCTGCCTGCTTTGCCGCCGCTGCCTGCTGCGCTTCTGAAATGCTGCTCGTTGAACACTTTCGCACTTGCACGACACTGCAGGTGTTTGTCAGCGTCTCGGCGGGGCACCAGGCCGCTCTCCGCACAGGCGGCAGCGCTCGCGGCACCCAGGCTGCACGGGAGGCCCCCTCGCGCTGCGACCGTCTTGAACACATGCAGCACTTTCACGACCCGCACATCAGCCCGCAGTTCACGCGGCCCACCAAGGCGAGCACACTGTTGCTGCTCGCTCCGCTGCCTCGCTGCCCTGAGCCACCCCTGGTCGCACAGATCACGTGGCGACATGTCAATTGCGACGCCCGCCGCCCCTCCACGGCTTCCTCGCGGCACCGCCATCACCGCCGCCGCCGCCGCCGCTCAAGCACCTCCCCCCCTTTTCACGCTCCATTGCAGGTCATCCACTTCCGCAACCTGCCCTTCGACCTGACGGGCGAGGAGATCCGGGAGTTTTGCGCGCCCTGGGGCACCGTGGTGGCGGTGAAGGAAAAGGTGGGTGCTGGCTGGAGAGGGGGCGCTTGGTGGTGGTGCAACGGAGCAATGCTGCCCTTGTAGAGGGCATGTGGCTGCAGACGAATGCCCTGGCAAACGCCCCATGGCCTAGCACTTGCCGCTCGCATCAAGTACAGCCGGCCCTGCCATGCTGCTGCTGCAGGTCGGCGCCAACAAGAACCAGTGCTTTGTGGAGTTTGCCTCCATCGACCAGGCGCTGTCGATCGTCAACCACTATGCGGTGCGTGCCTGCTGGTGCATCTCAGTGCATGCACTTGTGCGCTGCTGGCTGCGCAGTGTGGTTGCTTTGCACCCTGATCTAGCTGGTGGGGTTGATGGTCCTTTTCATATCAGCAGCTCATCACATTTCTTTGTCCCGATGCAGAGCTCGGCCAACCCCGCCAGCTTCCGCGGCCGCCCCACGTGGCTCAGCTACAGGTGCGCAGGCGTGTGCTGTTGGTACGGCCGCTGGCTGCTCAGAACTACTTGTGACGTGTGTGTTGCTGCAGCGCTACCTTGTTAGCGGACCAGCGCAACTCGCTGACTAGCGCCGCCGTTGTGTTGCTGTGGCGCAGCGGGCGTGACAAGCTGACCAATGTTTTAGGTTTTGCCATGTGGGGGGATGCTGCTTTCTGAACCATGCTGCTGTATTCTGTACCGCAGTGGGCGCGACAAGCTGACCAACGTGTCCCCCACCAGCGACACCCCCACCCCCGTGCTGCAAGTGACGGTCACCAACATTGCGGTGAGCGCCTGCTAAGCAGCAAGTTGTTGCTGAGAGGCAGCACATGTCCTGTTGCCGCGTGACGCTTGCATGGAGCAGTCGAGATGCCGCTGTTTTACCTTGGGCCTTCCACGAGCTGGCCTTGCATTTAGCGTGATGCTGCTGGCCTCAGTGTTTGGGAAGAGCAAGGGCGTTTTGCCACCCTGTCGTGCTGCCCCCACTCTGCTCACCCACAGCCTCGCCTCCATGCCCCCTGCTCTGCCTGCCCCGCAGCCCGACTTGGCGCAGTCTGGGGCCATCAACCTGGACCTGCTCAACGTGGTGTTTGGCGCGTTTGGGTGAGCTCTTTCTGACCGCCTGGGCAGCAACTGTGCCTCCTGCCTGCTGATGCGGGCAGCAACTGTGCCTCCCGCCTGCTGATGCATCTTGCACGTCAGGGATGCAATTTGTACAGTAGCCGGAGCGCACGGGTGCCTCACCATTTGTGCTAACTCTGCGCATTTGTTGCTTCCTGCCAACGCAGCTTTGTCAAGAAGGTGATCGTGTACAACAAGCCCGAGGGCGGCCTCATCGCCTGGCTGCAGTTCCTGGACGCCACCACCGCGGCGCAGGTGCGCACTGCTTGCTGCTGCCTCGTCCTAGCTAGCCATCCGTGTAGTATCCATCCGTAGAATGGCTGCTGTGCACTGGGTCCCACTCTTCTTTGCTGAACACTTTGCCAAGCTCGCCCTTGGCTTGTCACTGCCTCCACCTGCACTGCCACCCTGCCTGCGCCACTGCTTCTGCGTGCACTGCATTGCTGAGGTGCCGCTGCCTTGTGCCTCAACCGCTGCCCTGCAGGTGCGCCAGACGCTGCAGGGTCAGCAGATCCCGCGCAACCTGGTGAACGACCACCCCAACCCGCCGGTGAGCCTATAACTGTGCCTGCCTGCTAATGCCTTGGCGCCTGGCTGGCAATGCAGACCTTAGCAAAGACTGCCTGCTGTAGGATAGCCATGACGTGGAGGGAGCACATCTGGCGTGGCTCGTGGCAGGCTGGATTTTGAGTGAGCTCCCTGTTGCCTGCCAATCTATCCTTTTCAGGTGCTGGAGATGGTCTTCTCCAGCCAGCCCGACCTCAACATCCGCACCCAGAGCTACTGCACCCGGTAAGTGAACTCATGAGTGAAATTTCAGCCTGATGGCACTTGCGCTGCCGCGTGTTTGGGTGGGGGTTGCCTCCGCGGACTCAGCAGTGGCTGGAGGTGCACCAGACGGCACGCATTTACCTCTTCAGCTGGCACCACCCAGCTCAGTGGGCACTGGCAGCGACGCCGCGGTATTGCTGTCGGCAGCACTGCTGCCTGTTTGTTTGTATTGTGTAAAATGCGGCGCAGCTGGTATGGCTTCTTTCCCCTCGTGCCATGTGGTTCCTTCATTCATCTGCTGTCCATTGCACGCTGTGCTTCCTTGCTGCCGTGTTGCTACCCTCCTGCCTCTCTGCNTACACGTTTCACTTTGCTGCACTTGCTACCTTCATCCTGCCCTCAACTCTTGNCCCCCTCATTCCTGCCCTTTCTCCCTGTTTACTGCCTCTTGGCTCATGCTTTTCTGCCTTCTTCCTTGATTCCTTTCCTTCTCGGCNTCTTTGTTCACGGGCCAGCACCACCGACACGCAGCCACGAATCCGCCACCAGCCCGCCACCCAAGCCACCCGTGCCATGCTGCCTTGCTGCCCCTGCTGCGCTGTACCGGCCACCAGCGACCGCGTGTTGATTGGTGCCCTTGCTGCCTTGCTGCCCCTCCTGCCACGGCGCGCCGCGCCCGCTGCAGAGACTTCATGAATGCTGCGCTGCCGTGGGGGGACCCCGACTGGAATTACATTTCTGCCCTGCTGCCCGTGGGCCCCGAGGGAGCCTCCAATGTGCTCTCTGTGTCGTTTGACTCGATGACCTATCCAGTCACCGTGGACGGAATCCACACGGTGAGCCCGCCGGGACCGTGCTGTGCCTGCTGTGGTTGCTGGGCACACTTCGGTTGCTTCTGTGCCATTTTCTAAATGGGGTTCATTGCGCGACGGCCTGACCCGGGTAATGCTGCCTCGCTGAGTTTGCTTCCTGCGTGCTTGCTTTCACATGCTGTCATGCGAGCTGAGCACTGTTGTGCACCACTCACGTGCCCGCCCTGCATGCCGCCTTGCCCCTGCCACGGCATTGCTGTGCCGCTCTGCAGATTTTCTCCACATACGGCACAGTGCAGAAGGTGCACATCTTTGAGCGGGAGGGCAAGACAGTTGCGCTGGTGCAGGTGGGTTGTTCGGGCTCCTCTGCCCGCTGCTTTTGTTGTGCTTCCGGGGTGCCAGGTGACCTGCTGCTGATTCCCTTCTGCCAATTTGGTGCGCTCAGCTCTCCAATTGGCATGGTCACAGGTGCCTGCACGGTGTGCCCCCGGAACATTGCGAGCGAAACCTGCCGCCGCTCTTGCCCCACCCACTCTATTTTATTTCTGCAGTAGGGTGACCAGACGTGCGCACCGCCGACATGGCCAAGCAGCCACAGAACGCGGCTGTTTCCCTCCACCAAAAGCTCTGCCATACCTGCCTTTGCTGCAGTACCCGGACGTGCGCACCGCCGACATGGCCAAGCAGGCGCTGGAGGGTCACGCCATGTACGATGGAGGCCACAACGTGGTAAGCTACCGTTGTGCGCTGCAGCCATTTCTGGTGCTGCTAAATGTGCTGGCCGGAGTGTGGGTGTAACAGCAGCAACGGCTTGACTATCAGAGACCGGCGAGCGACTTACAGTGGGTGCTTGGAGCCGCCGCGGAATGCCTCGGGTGCGACAGGCCGGGTCTCAAGCAAATGTGCGAGTTCCCTCGGCCTCACTTGCCCACTGACCCATTTGCCCCTCCCCGTTTCCCTCGACAGATGCACGTGACCTACTCCAAGCACCGTAACCTGGTCATCCGCCCAGGAGAGCGCAGCCGCGACTACACCGCAGCCGCGCCCGGAGCGCCGGCAGGCGCGCCGGCCGGCGGCCC
>JADXDR010000095.1:412606-424425 GCA_025026875.1 Chlorella ohadii
AGGGTCTGCTCCCGGCTCTGCGGCGGCTGCAGCGGTCGGGGCATCGGCGGCCGGCAGCGGGCGCGGCACCCCCTCAGGCGCCACTCCGCCAGGGCTGGCCGCCATGGCGGCGGCTGGGCTGGGCACGCCTGGGTCGCTGCCCATCCCTGTGAAGCTGCCCAAGCCGCAGCCGCTGGTGGGTGGTGGGGAGGTCGGTGGGAAGTTGGTGGGGAGAGTGGGCGGGTTGGGTGGTTGGAGCTTGGGGTGCCTTCTCTAGTGGTAGTGGAGCCGGGTTTGCAGTGTGCGTGTACTGTGCGTGTCAATTTGAAGTCTCACCAAGCTGCGATCACATCCCTGCAGGGCAACGCGCTGCGCGGCAAGTCGGTTGACGAGGTGGAGAAGCTGCTGATGGAGCGCCTGATCAAGTACATCGGGTGAGGCCGCAATCAATTTGTGGGGCTTACTGTACTGCTGTGTTTTCGCACGATGAAAAGCTGCCGCTTAATGCTCTTTGCTGAGCACTCTGAGTAGCTGTGCAGATCAGCGCATGATTCCAGTGACTGCCCATCTGTGGTCGGGTCAGTGCGTCCAGGCCACGTGTAATTGCAGCCATTCAAGCTGCTGCATCCCTCCCCTTTCTCTGCCCGCAGCGACCTGGGCCAGCAGCTGCCCTACGGCTGGTCGGTCAAGGCCGCCGTGCGCCAAAACGGCGCGTCTGCTGGTGAGGCGCTCAGTTTGGGGTGCTCACTTGGGGTTAGCTTGAGGCTGGCCATGCCGATAGCATGGCATCTCCCTGCTCTGGTGCTGCTGCTGTGTATGCATTTGCAACGCCCTCCATTGCTGCAGCTGGCGCGCGTCTCTAGCGGACGGTCCATTCCGATTACCTTTACACGCCTTCAAACCCTTCTCCCCCTGCAGGCGGCATCGACGCCTATTACTACTCGCCGCACGGCAAGCGCTTCAAGTCAATGGTCAAGGTGGCCGAGGCGCTGGGCTTTGTGGGGGTGGCGCCTGCCCCCAAGGCGCCCCGCGGCGGCAAGAAAGGCGGCCTCCCAGCTGGCCTGGGCGGCGTGCCCTTCATGGCGGGCGTGCCTCCAGAAATTGCAGCCATGTTTGCAGCCACGGCCGCGGCGGCAGGCGGCATGCCGCWMCCGCCGCRSKCGCRGCRGCCGCTGCCGGCGGRGCTGCCGCCGCTGCCGCGGGGCGTGGAGGCGGGCGAGCTGGGGCAGCTGGGCATCATGACTCCTGAGGAAGAAATGTCCAACGCGCAGCTGGAGTTCCACGTGAGAGCGCTCTGTTGCGAGCACAAAGCTTGGATGGCTGCTGGCTTGCCGTGCCTGTTGGGAGCCACCGTGTCTGAGAGCTGCCGTTGCTGCCTGCACGCGGTGTGGAAGTTGTGGCCCTGCTCCTGAACCCCCTCCAACTGCCCACCGCCCTCCTGCCCTTCTGCCCCCTGCAGTGGCAGCCCGGCTCAGCAGGAGCGCACCGCCTGCTGGACGACTTTGTGCGCAGCGGCCGCCTCAAGGTGCGCCTGTTGTGCTGGCCATACCAAGCAGCCCAACAGGCCTTGCCCCCTTGCGCCCTCTCTGCTCCGTTGAAGTTGCTCAAGGCCTCAGCCTGCGCGCATGGCACAGCAGCTCCAGGCTGTCTGCAAGCTCCCCACACCAAGGGGCTTTGCACAACACCCCCGTCATGCCCACCTCTCTGCCACTCAAAAATTCTCCGCAGGACTTTGACCACGACCGCGCCAAGACAGACCGCAAGAGCACCTCGCGCCTGNTCGCCCCACATCCACTACGGTGCGTGCTGCAGCGCTTGCAAAGGGCTGCTGCCACTACCGGCCTTGCTGTCCGCCTGTGCAGCAGCGGCATTCCTGCGCAAGGCAGGGCGTGCCTCAGGATCTACACGCAACCGCCTCACTGCCTGCTCCAACAACCACTCATTTATGTCCTCAAAGCTTGCAAGGGATATTAGCATGCGCCGCGTCTACAATGTGGCCAAACGTCCACCCAGTTTGTGCCCTTGTACTGCAGGGGAGTTCAGCGTGCGCCACATCTACTGCTTTGCTTTACCACCCTGCCCTCCCATGTTCTCCGGTTGCAGGGGAGATCAGCGTGCGCCACAAATCCACCACTTGGTGGCTGCCCACTGCCTGCTGCAACCCACTCATTTTTGTGCCCNGTTTGTGTGTGCCTGCTGTGCAGGGGANATCAGTGTGCGCCACATCTACTATGTGTGCAAGCATGCCGAGCTGGAGTGGGCGCGGGGCGGCGGCGGAGGCACCAGCGTCGCCGACTTCCTGCGCCAGATGGGCTACCGAGAGTGAGCGCCGCTGGCCTGCCTGCCAAGTTTGCTGCTGTACGGCTGCTGCCTGGCCNATTTTGCAACCCGCATGACTGCATGCATGACCTACAGCGGCTGCTGTCTAGTGTGCCAGTTGCTACCTTGCACGTGCATCGCATGCACTTCCCTGCCGTGCACACACCGGGCCACCCTGTGCCGTGAAGAACTCAGCTGAACACATTCTGACACCTCTTGTGCGAGGGGGCCCGCCCCCGCTGAACGCAACCAACGCTGAACGTCGCTAATCTGAGCACACGCCCGGCCGGAAGCTCGCTGCCGCTGCACGCCCACTGCTGGCTTTTTCACCTTTGCCTGTGCCAATTTTGGCGGGCAGCGGCCTCTCCCACAACTTGCACCCACCCCTGCCACTCCCCTCACCAATGGCGCCGGCCATACTCTTCTTCACTCCCTTCGCTCCCACCCCCTTCGTCCCCATGTCCCTGCAGGTACAGCCGCTACCTGTCTTTCCACTTCCCCTTCACCCATGAGCGCTCGCTGCTGGAGCACCTGCGCGCAGTGCCCTGGCGCTTCGACCAGCGCCTCTTCAAGGCAAGGCGAACAGCGGGGATGGATGTGCTTGGTTGGCTGGCAGAGGGCTCGTGGGCGCGTTTGCGTGGCTGTGGCATGTGCCCTCAACCCACCCTGCATGCAAGTGTGACTGTGCCGCACCCCCTGCCCTGTACCCCGCTGCAGGCTTGGCGCCAGGGCCGCACCGGCTACCCGCTGGTGGACGCCGCCATGCGCGAGGTGCGCTTTGAGCTGCTGCGCTTTGTTTGCGGTGCTTTTGCTGCTGCTGCTTGCGGGGTGCTACTGTTGTCTCAGTCCTGTGCGACATGATACATGTGGCTGGAGGGATTTTCCCAGCCCAGCCCAGCCCTCTCGCTACCTCCCCCAGTTAACGCCTCCAGCTCACGCTGCCCTCTGCTGCTGCCCGCTCCTGCCTCCCCTGTGCGCGCAGCTGTGGGGCACGGGTTGGATGCACAACCGCATGCGCGTGGTGGCCGCCTCATTCCTGGTCAAGAACCTGCTGCTGCCCTGGCAGGTGAGGCTTTGGGCTGGGCTGGGCTGGGCGGGTGACCTTGTGTGCGGGTGGCAGGGAGGGAGGGGAGTGGCAGGAGGGATGTGAATTCTCACTCCCGCCCTTCCCCCTGAGCGGCACCTGTCCATCTGAACGCCGCGTCTCCCGCCCTGGGCTGCTGCTCATTCCGCTCTCCTCCCTCCTCCCTCTCCGCAGTGGGGCCTCAAGCACTACTGGGACGCCCTGCTGGACGCCGACCTAGAGAGCGACGCGCTGGGCTGGCAGTACGTGGCCGGCTGCATGGCGGGTGAGCGGCGGTGCACCCGTACAGCAACAGGCGCTGTAGGCAGGCTGGTGCACCTGTGCGTGCACAAGCCAGGTTGATTTGTGTGCGTGCAGGCTGCCTTGGCTCATCTTGCCAACGGCTGTGCATGCAGCAGCAACCCGCCGCGCAGATTTAACTCCTTCCCAATCCTCCTTTCCCCACACACAGATGCGCACGAGTTCAGCTACATGATTGACCAGCCCACAGAGGCCAAGCGCTTCGACCCCGACGGCCGCTACGTGCGCCGCTGGCTGCCAGTGCTGGCGCGCCTGCCGGCGCGCTGGATACACCAGCCCTGGCTCGCGCCCGAGAACGTGCTGGCAGATGCAGGTGGGTGGGCTGAGAGGGTGGCAAGAGTGGGGTGGGATGGGTAGATGAGTGGATGGATGGGGCGGTGTGCGCCGTACCTTGCGGTGAGACACAGCAAGCATGACCGGCAGCATTGGCCGCAAGCGCAGGTAGACCTGCTTACCAACAGCTACCGAATAGCACCGAATAAAGCGTGCATCTTTGTGCATTTGCAGGCGTGGAGCTGGGCGTGAACTACCCCTGGCCGGTGATGGAGGTCGAGGAGTCGGCCGCCGCCCTCAAGGCGGCAGACGCCGTGGTGCAGGCGTGCCTGCGCAGCGGCGGCGAGGCGGGGGCGGGCGGCGAGGCGGCGGCGGCGGAGCCGGCGGGGCCCTTCCGCCCGGCCACCGATGCGGAGCCTGCAGAGGCCGAGCGGCTATTCATGGAGAACTACAGGTGGGTGGTTGGGTGGGTGCTGGTGGGCTGGGTGGGCAACGGCAAGCCAAATGTGATGCTCGGCAGTCGGGATACGGCCGCCGAATGTCGGTGGGATTGCCACTATGCTGGCCTGCACACAACTGCCTGGGTTCCCTCAACTCTGGCCAGCCTCCTGGCTTCACATGCTGCCCTGCTGACCTCTTCCCGGACCCCNACCCCTTCCAACTCCCTTGCAGGCACTCGGTCATGGCGGGCAGCGCGCTGCCGCCCATTGTGGACCGGGCCGAGGGCCTGGGCGAGTCAGAGGATGTGTCCAGCAACATTGTGCTGGGGGGCCACGCCGCAGCCGCACGTGCCGCCATGTCTGCTGCCCCCGCCGCCACCACCCTCACCGGCGCGCTGTCTGCTGCGCCGGCTGCGGCGCAGCAGGCTGTGGCAGTGGCTGCGGCAGCGCAGCAGCAGCAGCAGCAGCAGCAGGCGCAGCAGGAGNTGCAGCAGGCGCCCCAGCTGCAGCAGGCGCAGCAGGCCATCGTCANGCATGGCGGGCTGGCGCCAGCTGCAGACCACGCCCATTNGGCGGCAGCCTNGCCTGCAGCCGGCAGTTGCCATCCCGGCAGCGGCGAGGGCACTGGCCATGCCACTSSCACTGGCCTGCACTCCACTGCTGTTGGTGTGGTGCCCTCCCTGCCGCTAAGCGGCGGTGATTCGGCGCCTGGCCAGCTGCCGCAGGGTGCGCGGCCGCCGCTGCCGCATGGCTCGCCGCAGCAGCTGCTGCAGCAGCAGGCGCAGGCGAAGCAGGCGCTGGTGCGGCGAGCGGCCACCAACGAGGGCCAGCAGGGCAGCAACAGCCCGGCCAACGGGCCGATGGAGGAGGGTGAGCAGCAGGCGCAGTGGCCGCTGGAGGCTGCTGTGGACGCGGCCCACGGCCACAAGCGGCAGCGCCAG
Source organism: Chlorella ohadii (assembly GCA_025026875.1). Classification (NCBI taxonomy): domain Eukaryota; kingdom Viridiplantae; phylum Chlorophyta; class Trebouxiophyceae; order Chlorellales; family Chlorellaceae; genus Chlorella; species Chlorella ohadii. Next base: position 417,943 of record JADXDR010000095.1, read on the forward strand.
GCCTCGCCGCCCCCCGGCTGACCAAGGCCCACCGACCCATATCAGTTTCCTAGGTTTTCCTGATGTTAATTTCTTTGCGAGTCTACATGCCATACAACACAATGACGTTCCGCTGGCCTCCCGGATGCCTCTTCCTATTCGCACGCCATGCACCGAGGTGCAGCCAGTTACGCCTCTGCTAATGCAATGCAACGCACGCACATGATACACACAGCCCAACGCCCCGTCTGATTCTTTTCCCATGCTGCCTACTGCCCCTTCTGGGCAGGGCGCACTCGAGCAACAGCATCATTCTTTATTGGCCTGCAATGCACGCCCCTTTTGCCAACTCCCAACCAAACAGCTGTTTTTCTGCCCTCCGCTTCTGCCGTGTTTGATGTTGTGCGACCCAAACACCCGGCCCTCCTGTTCCTACCTTCATGCCTTTGACGACTGAGCCGCGATTCAAGCAGCCCGCTGTAACCAACCAGACATGAGAGAGCCAGGCTTGCTAAGTTGCACAGAGCCGGTCTGAGTGCTGTGGCTCCATGGCGTTTCTTGGCAACTATCGCCTGGAGCCATCGCTGGTCTTTTCGTCGGTGCAATTTGCAATCGGTAGCACTGCCCACCTGACTGCACACAGGTTGCTCTCACCGTGCCTGCACTGACTGACGCTGGCACGACAGCGCAGCACAAACCAGCGGTGCTGTTGATAGCCAAGGCCTGCCGCTTTCGCCGTGTGGGGCGCAATATTTCTGGAGCTTTGCTCTCAGCACTGAACGCATTTCTTTCCTAAATGACTACAACCAAATAGGTCCTGGAACGCAGTTGCATGCATGACACAAGCAAGCTGGCGCGGGAATCAATAGCGCCTTCACCAATAGTAGCGATCGCGGTAGCTGTACCCACAGCCATACTCATCGCTGTAGTAGTCGTCTGGAGGCTCCCATGCTTGCACCTCCGACAAGTGCTTGCCGCCCTCCATGCGTGGCGCCCACTCCGACAGCGGATACGCAGCGCGCCCCAGGATGCCGTGCAGCAGCTCGCGAGGCAGGCGCCCCAGGTGCAGGGCGCCGGCACCGGCTGCGCTGCCGCTGGCACCAGCCGCAAGGGCGGTGCCTCGATGCGCCGCCAGCAGCAGCGCGCGTGCCGCGCTCTTGAAGGCGGGCGGGAAGGTGGCATGGGCCTCGGGGCTCCATGGCAGCCGCTGCGCAGCCAGCCACAGCCACCTGCGTCCAGCCAGGCAGGAAGGTGGCAGCCAGCAGTTCAGGGCTACCGGAAAAAAGGTGCTGCAGCTTGATAAACAAATCAATCTATGGCACGCCATCCAGCCCCACCGCCCGGCCGCACCTGCAGCCCGCGTGCAGCTCCAAGCTGGCTGCGAAGCTTGCATCGTCTGGTGGGTAGAAGGTCGGCAGCATCGGCCGCTCGCCCGGCGGCGGTGGCATGCGAGGCGGCCCCCGGTGAGGGCAGTTGGTGAACGTGGAGGGGCAGTAGCCTGCAGGATGGAGCAAGGAAAGGCGGAGAGGCAGTTGGTGGGTGTGGAGGGTGGTAGCATGCGGGAAAGGACCAAAAGAGATGGACGTGATTGATGCATGTGTTGGGATGAGGGTTTGTGATGCATGCGGAACAGGCAGGTGCGGCGGCCTGGGCAGCGCAACACAAGCCCGCATGCAGCACCACTGCGCTCTATAGTGACCCCCATCCAGGTGGGCCCGCTCACAGCATGCGCAGCGCCGCCCTTGCAGCGGGCGTGGCGCCACAACTGCAGAGTGCTTTGTGCCAGCCAGAGCATGATGGGCGCCGCCCCGCCCCCGCCTGCCCGCCCGCCCACCCACCTGCATCTGCCAGGGCATCCATAACAGCCAGTGCTCGCTGGTGCAGCCCCTGCAGCGCCGCATCCCCAGGGGCCACCTCCGTTGAGTTCGCCTCGTCGAACAAGTCTATCACAAGCTGCGGCACGGTTGTATGGGGTGGGTGCGTACATGGGGCACTGCAGCTGCACATTTCAGTCGCTGCGTGCAGCAACGAAGCGCAGCGCAGCGCAGCGCAGCAGGCTGCGCAGGCTATCACCAGCGCCGCTTGGCCCGCCTGCCTTCAGTGGCAGTGGCAGGCACGTGTGCTCCAAGAGCCGGCACCCGGGCTGGGCACACCCCATCTGCGCCAGCCTGGCAGCCCCATGTGCTCACCACATCCATTTCGGCGGAGAGGATGCACAGCAGGTTGTAGATGGGGCAGACGCGGTGGCACAGCTCAGCAGCCATGTTTCCGCCGGAGCAGCTCAGCAGCGCCGCGACGTCAGTGGGCACCGGTGGGCGGCCGCGCCGCAGCAGCAGCTGCAGCGTGCGCAGGGAGCGCTGATCTGAGCAGCGTGCACACACGGCTGCTGCAACTGCTTGGTTGATGGCATTGAGCGTCACAGCAGCGCCCGCAGCCAGCACTGCATCCAGGACTGCCGCACTGCCGCTGGAGGCCGCCGCACACACAAGTGGAGCGTAGCGGTTGGCATCCGCGTGGCGCCACACTAAAGCAACGGAGAGCTCGGCCTCGGCACGCAGCTGTGCCTGCATCGGCGCCAGCGCCAGCAGCGCAGGCAGGGCCACGGTCAGCCCCGCTGTGCACGCCTGCTCGAGCAGGGTGGACAGGCTGCCCCCCTCCAACTCGTCAGCCGCGGGCAGGCGCAGCCAGGCCGCCAGCACGGAGCCCAGCTTGCGCCGCTCGGCTGCACCCTGCTTTGCGCACTGCTTGCCGCACTGGGCCAGCGCTTTGCAGATGGTGCGCACTGCGTCTGCTGCCGCCGGCACCTGGCCTGCCTGGTGCAGCTGCAACAGCTGCTGCAGCAGAAAGGGGCAGGGTGGGAAACCGCTGTCGTTTGTCACGGCGCCGTACCGCGCTGGCGCGGCAAACGGGAAAGCGAGCCGCACTGCCACTTCATGTGCGTGCATTCCAGCAGTGCCACCGGCGAGCAGTGCCGCTGCGCAGCGCTGCACCACCGCCGGCACAGCCGTGGCTGCCGCCTCTGGCTGCAGCGCCCGCGCCTGCCGCTTGGCCAGCGCTTCCAGCTGCAGGAAGGCTGCATCAGCCTGCTGCTGCTGCTGCTGCTGCTGCTGCTCCNGCCNTGCGCCTGCTGCTGCCAGGAGCGCCACAATCACTGCGTCCGCGCCGCAGCACGCGGCCAGCTCCAGCGCCGTCCTGCACTGGTACAGCGGCAGCACCGCGGTGCACAGGTCTTCAGGCACGCCCACGCCCTGCAGCCGCCCCACAAGGCCTTCGCTGCTCCAGCGCGCCCCTTCTCCCAGGAGGGCGTCCAGGCGTGCGCCTGCAAGCGTGCAGGATGGCGCCCGGCGTTCACCAGGTGTGCAATCAGGAGGTGGGCGCTCAGCAAGCAGTGGCCTCACCAGCTGGCGCGCACACTAATAACCCTGCCCATGCTGCGGCGCTCACACCCACCCACCTCGGGCCAGCAAAAGTGGGATGGGGTCGGCCCAGTTGCAGAAGGCACACATGTGCAGGGCGGAGATGCCCCTCCACTCCAGCTCGCAGCCGCCAGCCAGCGCAGCCTGCACTGCTGGCAGGTCCTGCCGTGCGATGTTCTGCAGCAGGGCCAGGGCCGGAGGCATGCCCCTGACCTGCTGTTCAGACGCCATGGCGCCAAGCGGCCAGCAGGCAGCGGGGGGATGCGGCGGCGAAGGCGGCCTGCGGCAAGTGGCGGCGGCGAAGGGGACGCTTAGTGGGAGGTCGTGTCGAGGCCACTTGAGCCTACTCAGCACGCGCCTGTGAGCCAACGTTAACGCATACATACCGGGGCTCGAAAGGCGAGATAGGCAGGCAGCGGGTCTCAACCCTCGCCCAAACCCGGCGCTGAAGTGCCTTTGGTGACGGATGGATGTTGATCGTAGGATGTTGCTCGCGCGTGATGGGACAGCAGGCCACAAGGCGCTAAAGAGCCGGCGGCGGCGGCACAGCATGGCTGCAATGCAGCCGCTGCTTTCAGCGAGCACTGGGAGCGATTGAGGACAGAGGAGCTTGATTGGCTAAACTACATATCTTGCAAACAAATTGCAACCCTCCATTGACCCCGTTGAGAGCCAGGCAGGCTGGGTTGCAGGGCCGGTCGCAGCGCTGGCTTCATGGCGGTTCTGGGGGTGCGCTTACTGCTCCCCTCATGGCCCTGCGTCTGGACTGCTTTGTCTACACTGCTGAGCACACGCAGCTGCCACAATGATGTACGCCCATTTGGGGCCCAGCAGTCTCTCAGCTGGAGGCCGGGCTATCCATGTGCCGATCGGCGCCTCTTGTGGAGGCGCTGCTGCACCCGTCCTCAGCTGGCCGGCTGAACAACTGCCGCCCTCTGAGCGCATGCTGGCAGGTGGGACACTGCTGACGCAGCATGGGGTTGTGCCCTGGGGGTGTCTGTTGTGGGCAGAAGGCTGGCGGGCAGCAGCGAATGTTGGGCAGCGCCACGAAACAGACCTAATTCCACCGTATACCCTTCACCTGCTCGGTATGTCCCATTGTTCGCATATGCCTTGCCCCTGCAGAGGTGTTCGAGGCCGTGCTGGGCGCCGTCTGGGAGGACTTGGGCCACTCCTTTGATGCCGTCAGCGCGGTGTACCACCGCGTGGCTGGCCAGTGAGCGACCGCCAGCCGGCTGCTGTCCTGACTGAGTAATGTGCTCGCTGCATCGGCCGACCTTAGGTGGGCGCGCTGCCTACCCGCAGAGTCCGCTTCCTCGTACTGAAGTACAGGCGGGAGCTTTGCAAAGCAGGCAGCCACGCTTCCCTAAGGGCGGCAGTGGCAGGAGCACTGCATGAAGCCAGGACATGGCACTCTCGGTCCTGCTTGGACCCACTGCTGCAGCATACAACCACAGGAGATCCCTCCTCTCAGCGTGCCGATCTTATGCGCGCCCTTTGATCTGTACATTACTCCCCCAGCTCTCCTGGTCATTTGTCTGCGCATCTGCGGAACTGACTGACTGCACGATGTAAGATCAAGGCATTGCTCCGAAAAGTCCTTTGTGGCTGCTCGGGCTCCGGGGAGCAAGGGCAGCAGGCGGCGCGCACAACAAGGGCTGTGCAATGGTTGTGGCTCACCAGGCATTACCAAGGTGCATTGGCATGGGCTTTGATGCGAGGGGACGCCAGCGCTCCGTTACTGATCCGTCGCCACTGTGGCGTAGGCGGGCATGCAGCAGGCGCACGCCGAAAAATAAATCTCACGCCTCCCCTCAAACCGACCTCACCATTTCCCCCTAAACACCTTTGTGATCCACTGACGAGCCTCCCCGGCGCCACAGCGGCGGTCTCCGGCGCGCTAGCAAAACAATGGCCGCGGCCTGTGGCGCGGCGGCCTTCTGGCAGGCGCCTGCACGATGCGCAGGCCAGCGGCAGCAGCAGGGCGGCGCGGGAGCGGTCTGGYCAGGCCCCACCTTCGCGGCGCCGGCCCCCAGCGCCTGCCCGTCCCCTAGGTGCGCTCGCCCGCCAGGCAGGATTTGTAGGACTCGGTCTTCACCGAAACGGATGCGGTGAGGCGGCAAAACCGCTGGGCCCGGCGTGCGCCTTGCGGCCGCCCGCTCGCAGGCCCGCTCGCGGTGACTTTGACTCCAACCCCCGCTGCCTCTCATCCCGCCACTTTGCGCAGGCGCCTGACCGTGCGCACCCACGCCTCTCAGGCAGCAAATGCAGCAGCCGGCCTGGCACAGTGAGTGGCTGGGGCGGGCGCAGGGAGCGGCGGTTGATCGCTCCTTGCACAGGCAGCCGCAGGCGCCCGAAGCTGCACTGCCAACCCATGCTGACAGTTTGCGCCTCTCCCGCCCCCTTCACGCAGGTACCACCTCGCCCAGCGGCGCGGCGGCGCAGCGGCCGACTGGTTCCAGGCCGCGGTGCGCGACATTGTGAAGCAAGCCGACACGCAGGCGCCGTTTTTGCAGGCTGTTCACTTGGCGCCGGGCGGCGGCTCGCCCCGCCTGCAGACCTTTGGCGTGCAGGAGGCGGTGGTCGGCGTGCCAGAGGTGCGGGCTGCTGCTGGGTGCAACGATTGGAGCTGGGTTTGAACGGTTTGCATGGCCCCGCCTTGCGCCCCTCGCTCTGCATCAGCCACCGGCATTCTGGCGCTCGTGACTAACCTCCACCTTGCGCTCCGCGCRCCCCTCCCCGCCCCTCCTGCAGCTCTGGCAAGGCATCGCAGAGCATGTGGGCCAGTCCTCACCAGATGTGGTCATCCTAGTGCAGCGCGTCTCGCCCAATGCCGCCGCCGGKTCGCCGCAAGGCGCCATTGACGCCGCGGCGGCCGCCCAGCAGCAGCAGCAGCAGCAGGCCAGCAGCCTGCCTGGCAGCCCGCCCGCCAGCCCGCGCAGCCCACGCAGCAGCCTGGAACTGCGTGCGCACGKTCAGGAAGTGTGTGACCGCCTGGTCAGCTCGGGGCTGGCCGATGCCATCCTGCAGGGCCAGGTGGGCGACTGCTGCGATGGCAGCGGGCACAGCGGGCACAGCCACAGCCATG
>JADXDR010000095.1:424690-451722 GCA_025026875.1 Chlorella ohadii
GGTGGTGCAGTCGCGGCGGCACACGGGCGTGGAGGGCTGCTACCTGCTCAAGACGGTGCGCAACGTGAGCCCCGGCACCGGCTGCTGCTGCACCCACTTCTCCCTCACCCGCATCACCTCGGGAGAGCACCTGGAGAAGCAGTTTGTGCAGTCCTGGCTGCTGTGAGCCGCTGCTGTAGCCTGCTGGCGGGCAACGGCAGCTGCGCTGCGCGGCTCTSCCGCCCCGCCTGCCGCCCCTGCCCCCGGCCAACCACCGCCCCCACCACCACCTGTCACCCGCCCTGTATGGCCTCTAGACTTTGAGCGTGAGCTGCCCCTGCCACTTCTGCTTCCTGTGTGCACCCCGCGTGTGGCATGATGATACTATGGATCCCCTCCAAATCGACTTGCGAATGCACTCGCCCCGCTCTTGTTCACTGCCACCCCTTGGCAGCATCCCCTTGTACCCTCCTCCCTGTTCTCCGGTTTGAACCAACTCGCCTGCCTGTGCCAAACGACCCCCTCGGCCGGATCTTTATTCGCCCCCACCTTTTTGCGCTCACTTTCCTGCCCCCAACCTGTTGCTGCTGCCTCTCTGCCTGCCGCTCTGCCCCTCCCCGGCTGTTGCCGCTCCCCTTGTGTGGAGGCCTCTGATCGAGCGCTGAGCGCCCCAACGAAGATGGAACCGCTGTAATGAATGATTTGCAGCAGCTGAAGAAACTCACAGGAGATGGCAGGGTGCAGTTGGGGGCAAAGCAGACAGCAAGATGGGAAGCAAATGGGCAAGCAAAGCAGGCCGTGCATCAGTCGATGTTGTACTCCCACCAAGCGATGGCTGCTGTCATGGCGTAGCCTACCAGCGCCGCAATCACCAGGATTGGCACAAACAGGTCTCGCTCCTCCTCCTCCTCTTCAGGCTGCGCGGCACTGCTTCTCCGCTGCTGCTGCTCTTGCTGCTGCCGCTCCGCGGCCTGCTGCTGGGCCGGCGGCTCCGCACGCTGCTGCTCGGCTGGGCTGGGCGTTGCATCCAGGCCTGCTTCAGCGCCATCTGGACCTGAGGGAAGAACAAGCAATGGTGAAGGAGGATGGATCACTATGGAGAACCGGGGCAGAAAGCACCAGGTTGCAAGGTGCGGCAGGCGGCGGCAACAGAGCGGCGGCGATGCCGTGCCCTTGCCTGCGCTGCACTGATGCCGCGGTGGATATCTGAGCTGTCCTCGAAGGCTGATCAATCGCTTGCTAGCGGTTGCAAGGCGGCCCGCTGGCGCAGTGAGCCGCACTGGCGCAGCTGAGGCCTGAAGGACCGCCATCTGTGGAGGCGCTGCTGCCGTTGGAAGTTGATGATCGTCTAGATCGACGTGCAGCAATCGCAGGGGCTTCCCGCCAAGAGCTGACCTGGCGGCGGTGGCGGCGGCGGCGGCGGGAGGGGCAGGAGATGAGCGTGCCACTAAGAGTGCCTTCTGCTTCAGTCGATCAATGTGACTCACCGCCACTCACATGACACGCGAGTTCACTATAATCTCAGGGTCAGCAGGGGTGCCGACCCCGGCGGCAGCAGGGGCGGCAGCAGCTGGCAGCGGCTAAGTCGGCAGGGGCGACGTCGGCAGCGGCGGCGAGTGCACGCCATTGGCAATCAGCGCAAGCTCGATCAAATGTTAACGGGCTGGTATTGGCACAGAATTCCATGTGTGGATGTATGAGATCTGCCCTCTGGTTTGATGCCATGCCAGTCCCGCCCGCATCTGACGGCAGTGTGAAGCCGACCGGCACGTCGACAAGTCACGCCCCGCAAGCTGGTGGGTTTGTGGGCTGCCTGCTTTAGCGTCCTTACAGCTGCCTACCTCACACAAGGCACCAGTGTTGCAGGTTGCAGGAGCCAATGGCGAGGGGTGCAAGCCCCGCCTCGGAGCGGGTGTTCACGCCGTGCAGCCAGACGTGAGGGGCTTGCTTGCAGCCANGGGGTGCTGGTCGACAACCAAGGCATTGCAACAAGGCGGGCAGGCCGTTGCAGCAGGCCGCCTCGGCGGCGGCGGCGGTGAAGCGCAGCGCGGGTGCCGCCGCCGATGCCGCTCACCATGCCCCTCTCCGCCTCTGTCCTCTTTCCTAATGTGCAGGCACCCCAATGGTGAGTGGGTAGAAGATCGGCTGCCGTGGCAGTGTGTTCGGTGCCTGTGGCATTGGCTTGCTGCCCATGCCTCCCAAGCTTCCTGCACGGCCAGGGGCCCCTCTCCAGGAAGTCTGCCAACTCGCACTCCTGCAGGGTTCCCAAATGACAAGACCGGCACAGCGTTTACCGCGACCCTGCACATCTTCTGGTAAGGATGTTAATAATCGGAGCAGCCCAGGGCAGTGCAGTGGAGCCCCAGGCCTGTCGGTTGGCCCTGCTGGCAGTGCCAGCTCGCCTTGGCTGCCCGCTGACTTCGGCCCCCCTCCCCACGTGTTCCCCTGCCTCCATGGACTTCTAAATAAAGCGCAATTGTTGGGGCGGGCGTACTCGCGCTCCCGAGAGGTTTTTCGTTTTTTCAAGCCTATTTTAGTGCCCAGATACTTTGGCAAAGATCCCTGGACGACTGCCTGCCTCCTGCCTGCGCTTTGGGGCGCTTGAGTAGCGCTGTGCCTGCCACATCTGCTGCCTGCTCCACTTGCCCTGCTGCACAGCAGCAATCTAAAAGCACCCCTCCTGTCTTTCCCTTGCAGTGCTCGGCTGGCTAGGATGGTGAGCAAGCCCGCCGATGCATGCTGTTTGCGACCGCTCAGCCGCCGCTCCCGCCGCCGCACCCCGGGCCGTGCCTGCACTGCACATGATGCCCTGAGCTTCTTAGCCTGTCATGGCAGCTTGCTACCTTCTTCACAACACCTTACAAATGCTATTCTTATCCCTTGACCTCCCGCAGGGTGGCAGGCGAGTGTGGGGAGAGGGAGGCGCGCCGGCTCACGCAGCACACCCAGCCCGCCACCGCCCTGTGCCAGCTGAACCTGCTCCATCCATGCCTGCCCGGCCGGGCTGCAGCGCCACGCTGCCTTGCCATGAAGCAGCCCAGCAGCCAGCACACCAGCCCTGCCGCCAGCCTTGCCCAGGTTTCCACCATCAACGCCCACACAGCAGCTCTCTACACTAGCTGGCTCCCAACACACCGCCCGCAGGCCCCATCTGCATCATCATCTTCTACATCATTCAACTGCTCTCCTCCCGCATGCTGGCCATGGTCTGTGAGTACCGTTCTGAACATCGTAGAGTTGGGCTAACTGGCGTAAGGCTCACTGGCCGCACAGGGCGGGGAAGCAGTGCTTTGTGCCAATGTGAACATGCGCTGTTCACACCCGCTTGCAAGCCGGCTGCCTCCACATTCTGTTCTGCCCCTTTCAGACTGCGTGAACGGCGTTGAGCACGCCCGCTACGTGAGCTGCGCCGGGGGCAGCAGCAGGGCCGAGGCAGCGGCACAGGGCAGTTGGTACTGGCTGCGCTTGTGCTCGCCAGCTGCTTCCCTGTACATGCAAGGCTGTACATGCAACTCTACCACCCACATTCGTTCACCGCCCCTTTCTTCTCCTCCCTGTGCACAATGCAGCACCACGCGGTGAACAACATCCTGGGCAAGTGGGACTCCTGGGGCGTGGCCTTCTTCCAGATCCTCAACTGCGTCCTCATCACCATCGCCTGTGAGTGTGGTGCCGCCAGCGGGGGCAACGCAGCCCTGCTGCTCTTGTTGCATGCCAAAGGTGCCAGGGGCTTGCATAGAGGGCACGGGCTGGTGGCAGCGATGGCTGGCCAAGGCAGTCGGGAGCTCCCTTCAAAGTGCGGCACGCCCTGCTGCACACAAGGTGCCCGGCTGCCGCCCTGCCGCCCTGGCCCTAACAACCAACCACCGACGCCCCGCCTGCAGACACCATCACCGGCGCACTTTCCATGAAGGTGAGGGCAGGGCTGCAGCCAGCGGTGGTCGAACCTTAGGCAGCAGGATGCACAACGCTACATTTCTGCAGCCTCCAAAGCAGCAGAGAGTTATAAGCGCAGCCGTGTGTGTGCGGCACTGCTCTGCTGGCTGGCCTGCACCGCAGCCCTCCCGCCCCAACCCACCCTTCAGACCATTGCCACCTTCGCCTGCGACATCAATGGCATCAGCAACTGCTGGAACCAGGCACGCCTGGGCAGACGTTCTTAGTGGGGACGGCAGGCACCACACGGCCGAGGTGCCTGCACCACTTGCAGGATCAGGCTGGCCATGCGCGCTCTGGGGCTGCCACATCCCCTGCTTCAGCCCAGCCCGGAATCCCTCCCCCTTGGGCCTGGCCACTGACCGCGCCTCTCCGCCCTGTGCCCAGACGGGCACCACACCACCCACCGCTCCCACTGCCCCCACTGCTCCCCCTGCTGCCTACAGACCTGGAAGCTGACCCTCCTCTTCTCAGCGGCCCAAGTCATCCTGAGCCAGGTGTGCCGCCGCACTGCGCTGCCGCTGTTGGTTGCGTTGAACTGCCTTCCAGGCTCAGGCTCACAAAGCAGATGCACTGCTGCAGGCAGCCCACCTGCCTGTGCTTGCTTACCCTCACCAGAGCCCCGCTACCCCTTGAACCTCTGCACCCTGCTGTGCAGGTGCCCAATCTGGAGTCGGCTTGGTGGGTCAGCGGCGTGGGCGTGGCCACGAGCCTCTTCTATTGCATGGTCGCGCTGGTGAGCGGCGTGCGGGGCCGCTGCATCTACAGATGGAGTTGTTGGCAAGCCGTTGCCAATGCCGCTTTTGTTGCTTGTACACGCAGCTCAGCAGACATGCCGTGCGCCTGCCCCACCCCCGCATACCCAACGCAGGTCCTGGGGCTCGTCTACTGTGAGTATGTGCTGTTCAGCACTGTGGGGACAAAGTTTCGTGTTGGGACTGTAAATTGGAGGCCAGGAGCAGCCTATAGCGCACCTGACTTCACAGCCGGCTCCCACGCGTCTTGTGCCTGCGCCCTTGCCCTTCCACCTGCATGCTGTAAATGCACTGAAGGGTCGCCTCTGTGCCAATTGGCACGTGCTGCCCTCCCAACTGTGCAGCCGGCAACCACCTGGGCACCGTGGGCGGCATCCAGGCCAACCAAGTGAACAAGGCCTTCGGTGTGGTGAGCTAACCAATGGCCCTTGCTGCCTGCCGTGGTCACAGCTTTAGGCGGCGCCGCTGCAGGCTGCATGAGCTGGTTCCTGCTTGCAGCCCTGGCCATGGCGCGCACNAAATAAGCTCTCTTGTGTTGCCTCGTCCCCTCGAACTGCAGCTCAATGCGCNTGGGTGGCGTCGCCNTTTGCCTACTCCTTCAGGTGGGTTGAGCGGCTCACAGTCTGGAATCCCTGTTTGCTGACCATGCATGCATTGGGTGCAAGCAGCGCATAGCCCTGCATGCTGCTGTGAGCTCACACGGCTTGTGCCACCGCCCGACCTGCCCGCTGTGCAGCCTCATCCTGCTGGAGATCCAGGACACCATGAAGCAGTGAGTGGGCTGCTGGGAGCAGCCGGGTCGGCAGCTGAGAGGGCAGGGCGCAGGTCGTGGCAACAACGCAACCGCTGGCTCGAGCAGCTTGCCGTTCAGTCATGTCGCANGCACAGCGTNGCTGCCAAGCGGGTGCTTGCATGGGAGGAGCGGTGGAGGGCAAAAGGCTTTCCTGCCTCACAAACCGACATGGTCTCATCTCGCTGCCCTGCACCCATCCCACCGCATATGCTCCTTCTCCGCTGCCCTGCAGGCCCCCAGCCGCCACCAAGACGATGAAGCGCGCGGTGGACATCTCAGTGACAGGAGCCTTCTTCTTCTACCTCACGGTGAGCCAGATGTCTGTGCCTTTTGAGCTGCATGGTATTGCAACCACGAAACCGTGAACTGCTGCAGCTGCTCTGTCTGCCTGCACTCCATGCTGTTGGTCGGTGACCACAGCAGCTATTGCGCAACCTTGCTATCTGCTCGTGCTTCCGCGCCCTGCGAACGGCAGGCGCCTTGCTGATTCTGTCCGCATGCACCTCACATGTCGCAAGTCCCTGCTGTCCCGTGCACACAGGTGGCTGTGGCGGGCTACGTCAGCCTGGGAAACGGTGAGCCTGTGGTGGTTGCCCGCCTTGCACCAGCGCCCAGCAGTTGTAAGACAGCATGACAGCCAGGCGAGGCGGCTCAGGCTGTGTGCTAACGCACCATTACACTATGTGTCTGCCATGTGTGCCCGCCCGCAGAGGTGCCGGGCATGGTGCTGGCCGGTTTCCCGGATGCGCCCAAGGGCGTGCTGATTGCCGCCAACGTGGTGAGTGTGCATGGGCGCGGCTGAGACCAACGGTGCAGACGACTGGTGACTTTGCTGCATGCCTATCTTGCACGATTGACACCACGATTGACACCAGGCTCAAGTGCTGCTTCAGTGCGGTGCTAGCTCAATCACCATGCACCTCGCCTGCCTCCCACCCCTGCCTCCCCTGCTTGCAGGCCATCATGCTCCACATGGTGTCGGTGAGCGCGGCAGGCCAGGGCAGGGCGTCCATCGTTGTCCGCCTCAGCCTGCACATTCCCATCTGTACCACAAGAGAGCTGACTGCTGTGCCGAGGGGTAATGTACCCAGCGTGGATTGACACTTCCGCCCTGTGCATGCTTCTGCTTGCCACGCAGGCCTACCAGGTGTACGGCCAGGCAATCTTCGACTCTCTGGGTGCGCGCAAAGGGCTTCCCTGCCTGGTGGCCAACAGGGGAAGTTTCAGTTCGGATCCGCCTGCTCAATGAGTGCTTTGCCCCTGCCACAGCAGCCCTGGTCAAAGTCAGCTGCTGTGTGTTGTTGAGGCAGCTGTTTGTGTGACCAGTTTGCATGCCCACACGCCTCCTCCTGCCCCCAGAGAGCCACGTCAAAGCCTGGCGCCTGCGCGGCGCCGGCGTCAAGCCCGTGGGAGCCATCACCGACGCGGAGAAGGCCGGCGGTAAGCGGTTGATCGAAACCCGCGTCCAATGCCTGCAGCTGGTGACAACCCGCAGCACTTGATTGAAGCGGACGGGTTGAGATGTTTGCTGACTTCGCCTGCCTGTGGTTCAGTCCTGCCCAGCTCACCCAAGGTTGCTCGTTGCCCACTTGCAGCCGCTGTGCCCGCTGCGCCCTACCCCGCCGCCCCCGCCGGCACTGTGGCCGGACCAGACGTGTCTTCTGAAGAAGCAGTGCGTGCCCGAGTGGTGCGCAGCTCCGCAACCGTGCCCACGCTGCGCCCAGGTGGGTGGCTGGGTGCCGGGTTGGGCTGCCTAGTGCATGTCTTGCACTGATTTCCAGCTTAACTCAATCTGTCTGCCCAAGGCCTTGTGCCGCTACCCATCAAGGTCCTCTGCTTGCTGCCCCTCCATGCCGCCCTCCCAACATCACATCCCTGTCCGTCCCTTCACCATTTGCCTCCCCAGAGGGCTGGAAGGAGCCGGTGCGCATCTCCGCCCGCGCCGGGTCCGCTGAAGGCGGCAACCTGGAGCGCCGCTCCATTGGTGAGCCTTGCTTGCAAGCCCTCAGCAGTTGTTAGGGCTGCCTGCAGCGCCGCACAACCTCTGAAGCGCAGGATCCAACACGTTGCAAATCTGCCGGCGGTGTCGAGCTCAGCAACATTTCCCCACGCTCCTCTGCCCACCACTACCCTGCAGTGGACAACCTGCGCCGCCTGAGCCAGACCGCAGCGTGAGGGGACCCGCATGCGGCGAAGGATGTCTGCATGGCATTACGGCACGCTACAGCCTTGCGAACACCACTCAGTGAAAACATGGTTGAGCGCTCCATAAGTAGTGCATGCCCATACATAAAGAGTGCACACCGGCTGCCTGGTGCAGGATGTACCACGTGGACACCGGAGTGGCCAACGGTGAGCAGCCACCTCGCTGCCTGCGTGCCGCCCGGCTTTTGTGCAGCCTGCTGCGATTCAGTGCGACTGCTGTATGGGCTGCTGGCGGTCCCTATGACATGCGCCCCATGTGTGCCGATGACCACCTTGCTCCTCGCCCCTCGATTGAGTACAGAGACGGTGCCGCTGAACGACGAAAATTACCTGCTGCCCTTCTGGATGGTGTGCGAGGGTTCTTGAAGTTGCTGGATTTGACTGAGCAATGCAGCAGGGTGGAGTGACAGGCATCCAGCTGCTCAGGAAAGCGCGTGCGGCTCAGCCGCCGTCCCAGCCCTGCATGCCTGCTGAGCCCGAGGCGGCGCGTCTCCCCCACTCCCATCGCTCCTGCCCTGCAGCGCCTGCTGGTGCGCACTGCATACGTCGCCTTCAGCTGTATCATATCGGTAGTTCTCCCCTTCTTCGGCTCCATCGGTGAGCTGTGCTTGGTGCTTGGTCATCAGCCTGCTTGGGTGCGGCCTCCCTGCTAGTGCTGGCGCCTGCCGCGCAGCTGCCTGTCGGGCGCAGCACTTTGCCCCAACGTGGACCAGCTTGAAGAAGCAGTCCAGAGGAGACTAGCATTTGCTGTGGGTCCTGCACGCGGACACTGAGCCAGCCATTTTGCATGCCAGGCTGGAAAGCGGATGCCGGCACAGCACGCCGCGATCTGCAGCGCCCCGACCGCGCTGCAACTTCACCACCCGAATCCGCAGTGGGACTGATCGGCGCCCTCACCTTCTTCCCGCTCTCCATCTGGCAAGTCACTTAGCAGGGCATGTGCAGCCCAGTTTGCAGCCTGCAGACTTTGCATGTCTCGGCTGCTTGGCTGGGCAGGGCGCGGTGCCGGCATGGCCTGGTTGGCTTCCCGGCAGCTGCACACCTTTAGTGTGTGTCTCACCAGGTCTCTGCACTGCACTCTGCCTGCCATTTGGTGCAGGTACCCCTTCAGGTGCTGTGCAGCGCAAGTATTGGTTCGGTTTGCGGCAGCCCTCCATGCAAATGCCAGCCATCCGGGACAAGCAGTTGATGGCAGCTTCCTTGTGCACCCAACACTGCCATCTGGACAGCTCGGCCTGCGCAGCCTGCCTGACTATCCATTTACCTTTGCTCTCCCCTCGCCAATGATTTTGCAGGATGTACTACAGGCGAGCATACAACAAGCGGAAGTGTGGTTGCGAGTTGGGCTGTTTGGCTGTTGAGCAGCTGCCCGGCATGCCTTGGGCATCAGATCCTGCACAGCAAGCAGGAATGCGTACCCTTCGCACCCATGCCCCCTGCTCTCCAGGGTGTACAAGCCGGGAGGTGGCGTCAAGTGGGCCATGCTGGTGCGCCGGCTGTTGCCAGCCCATCCACTCCAGCCTGGCTCAGACCCTCAGCAGTCCTGCCTTGTGGTGCTTCGAGCCGAGTCATCCACACCCATGCTTTACTAACCTCGGCTTCGTTTGACCGAAACCCCAAACCGCCCATGCAGATCGTGGGCTTCGTCATGTTCGTGGTGTGCGGCGCAGCCACAGTGGCGGCCGTGCGCGACATCATCCTGGGTGGGTGCACTCATCCTCTGATTGTGTGCATCATTTAGCAGGACTAATGCAAGAGAGAAGTTATATCAGAGCATTGCTGCACTGCCGTTGGCATGGTGCTGTGCAGCACTGCTTGGCATACTCTCCGCGCAGAGTGGCTGGCGGGCCACGAGCATGCCACGCGCTGTCGCTCATTTGCCGACCGTCATCTGACTTTGAACACACAACTGCCCTCCCTGCCCCGCATGGCCAACCGCGTGCAGGCTGGACCAACTTCAAGGTGGGCCACTCTTGCATAAGGGTTTGCAGAGATGAGAATGCATGATCAGAAGCGCCAGCCCAGCTCGCAAACTGCTGCCTAGCAGGCCACAGCATCCAGCAACCCTGCAAACCACTCCCATCTGCAGATCTTTGGCGACTAAAACCGTGGATGGCTTCTCGCCTCAAGCCCGTTGAAACAAGACATTGTGGGCCTTAAGCGGCTTCGGCGGCGCACAGGCTGCCCTGCCCCACCAACGACGTTGGGCGCACACAACACCGCCCAACCCAACCCAACCCAACCTGTCCGGCTGCGCTGGCTTCCCTGATGCGCTAGTTGTTTCTCAGGCGCCAGTCGGAGGGATTCTCAACACAAGTCGATGCCTGACGTTGCACCATTCAGAATGCCCTGCCCTTCAGTTCTTCTGGCATCCTGCATGCACTTGCTTGCTTGCCCTCCTGCCGGCTGCCCTGCCCCATGCACATGCGGATGCGTCAAGACCCTGCATGCAACTGGTCTTGTAAAATTGTTACAGTGGCAGCGTGGCTTTAAAGCTGCGGGTACGTCAGCATGAGGTGGCAGCGGCAGTAAACGCGGCAAGAGTAAGCGAATGGGGCGGTCAACAACGGAGGAGTAGGCATGAGTCAGCGGACATTTATTCATGGGTTGAAGGCAGTGTACAAGTTGGTGGTGGAACATTCGACGACGGACGGCGGCTTGGCGGCTAGCCACCCAGGCGGCAGCAGCGGGCAGCGTGCAACTGGTTAACCTGCTGGTTAACAGCGTGCAACTGGTGAACATCAACACGCATGACGTCAATGCGGCTGGACACACTTGCTCGCTACGTGTCTGCCTTGGGATCGTTGGTCCACAGCTTTTTCAGCCCCTTCTTGCCGTCCTTCTTTGCCGACGTCTTGGCCACTTTGGTCTCTTTGCGGCTGGCCACCGCCAGCGCCTTTTCAAGGCTCTTCCGCTTGCGCTGCTTCTGCGGGGCACGGACGGGGGTGCAGTGTGTGCGGGGCGGTTGGCAGCATGTGCATGTGCATGTGCATGTGTCCATGCCAGGCGCAGGTGGTCGAGCAGTTCAACGCAGCAGACTTTCAGCTACCACATGTGTACTGGCTGCACAGAGGCCTTCCGTTGGGTGCCTCATGCCTGCTGCTCAGTCAAACCTGGCGGCCAGCCACCCTGTGCACGACGCAGCATTGCACACCATGTGCAGCGCACCTGCTTGCTGCTGGCCTTGCCGCGCAGGCGGACCACTTTCTCCCCTGGCTGCCGCTGCTGCTGCTGCTGGGCTGCGCCGGCCTCACCGGTGTCCATGCCTACATCAACACAATCACGAGGGAATGGCTGAACCGAGCAGCAATTCAAGCACTGGTGGTTGTGCTGGTCAGCACAACGCCGTCGGCTGGAGCATGCAAGCGATTCCCCACGACAGCAGTGACCTGCTGCTACGGCGGTCAGCAAAAACTGCGCACTGAGCATGACAGACGGCGGCTGGTTGCTGCACCCCCTACAGCCAGCGCGCCCACCTATGAAGTCGCCGGCGGCGCCGTCCTCCGCCGGTGGCCCCGTCTGCCAGCCGCCACCATCGTCGGCCTCCATGGCATCCTGCCCCGCCTCCCGCTGCTTCTTCTTCAGTCCTGTCGGTCGGGTGGGTTGGTGTGGAGGGTTGGGCAGGCGGTGGGCACGGGCAGGCGGGAGTGGCGGCAGCGGCGGCGGCGGCGGCGGCGGTGGGAGCTGCATGCATGGGCCGCTCGCTGGCTGGCAGTGCTCGGCAGCGAGCTGATAGCGGTATGCTGGGGCGCCGCGGGGCGCGCCATCGCTGCTGCGCCGCGCGAGCGATGGCAACAGCGGCCGACACTCACTCTGCTGCCGGCCCATGTCGAGAATAGCTTGAACGACTTCCCGATGGAATTTGCGGCCAGTCGGCGGTGCCACCCACCCCTCGAACCCCCATGCACAGCAAGGACTGCCACGGCGGCCAAAGTCTGAACAGGCGCGAATGCGAGGCATAGCTCTCCTAGCCAATGCCTCAGATCGCATTCCAGGCTCGATTGAGCAGCCATTGCGCTCTGTGACTGGCGCTGCGCGTAGTGGGCAAGCAAGGGTCGGTGTGTGTGGGAAGGTGAGTCTCCCCGATCACCCCCACTCCGCCACCGCACCGCCCTGGCCTCTCTGACATCGCGTTGCGGCGCCCTGGCGTCAGGAACGCCGACCTGGAACCCGGAAAACAACCTACTACCCAGCCCCTCCTGTCTCCCCGGCCTCACGGCCTGCAGTTTTGAGGCAAGGGACGCCCGATGGACGATGCGCAGGGCGCGGTGGAGGAGGCGCAGCGGCTGGGGCTGCTGGCCAGGCTGCAGCAGGCCGGCGGGGCGTCCACCGCCGAGGAGTTGGCCAGGTGCGGGCCGCAGCAGCAGCTGCCAGGCCGTTCAACACTTGCAGCCGGTGCATAGTCCTCCTGCCAGGCATCATGCCGGCATGATTGGTGCACAAGCTGCTGCTGGAAGCCCTCAAAAAGCTGCTGGGTTTGAGCGCCCCGCCGCGCCGCCGCCCGGGCGGCATGCCGCACAGGCACGTCGCAGTCACGAACCCTACTCCCCGCCGCCCTACCATGCAGCCAGCTGGGCATTGCTGAACGTGTAGTTGTGGGCCTGATGAGCCGGCTGGCCAGCCATGCAGTGGTGGAGCCGGTGCCCGCCAGCGGCGGCGATGCCTCACAGCCGCCGGCCTACCGACTGCTGCCGCCGTACNTCTGGGGCGGCAGGGCAGCAGNCAGCAGCAGCGGCGCAGCGGTCGCCGCGGTGGCGGCCCCAGCGGCGGTGGGGGCCTGCAGCCCAAAGTGGGCCGCCCAGGGCCCAACTCCAGCCAGGTGGGGACCTGCTCCGGTCCTGAAATTTCGAGCTTTGGGGTTGTAGCATTTGCGGTGCCTAGCTGTCGGTGACTTGGCGCCGCCCTTCAAACCCACCCACCCGCCTCCCTGCCCCCTGCGTGCTGCAGCTGNCCCCANCGCAGCACGGCTACATGGTGGCAGGCATGGTGCCCTTTGGCTATGGCCCCTATGCCCAGCAGCTGGTCTACTACCCGTCTGCTGCCGGCATGGGAGGACTGGGCCCTTACCAGCAGCCGCCGCCCATGCCGGCCCCCGGCGGCCAGTGGCAGCCCCACCCCGGCAGCAGCAGCAACAGCAGTGGGCCGCGGCGGCAGGGTGCTGGCGGCCCCAGCCCCGCGGGAGCCATGCAGATGGGCCCAGCCAGCGGCGGCGGCTACCCAGGCGGGCCCAACGGCCCCCCTGCGTATGCTTACTATCCAGGCGGCCCGTCGGCGCCCCACACACCCGCAGTGTCCGGCTCGCACCAGCGGCAGTCGGGCATGGGGCGTGCAGGCAGCGGCAGGAGCGCCAGCGTCAGCAGCACCGGCTGGGGCGGCGTGCCGCTCTCGCAGTCGGCAGCCGAGGTGCTGGCAGGTGCTGTGGCCAGCCCCCGCACCACACCCGCAGTGCGCACGCCCAGCGGCAGCCTGGAGCTTCCCGCCGCCTCATCTGTGACGCTAGGCCCCGCCGCATCGCCGGAAGGTGGCGAGGCAGCAGCCCCCGGTGGCAGCAGCTCGGTGCCTGCGGCGGCGGCGGCGGCAGCAGCAGCCCGGCCGGCCATGCCTGCGCAGCAGGCCGCCGCAGCTGAGCAGCCGGGGGAGGGTGAGTCTGCGTCGCAGGCGGGGCCCCGCAGCAGCAGCAGCGATGGCGAGGAGGGAGGGGAGCGGCAGCGGCGAGCCTCCTCCCTGGCAGCCAGCAGCAGCAGCGGGGGCGATGCTGGCAAGGCCGGCCGCAATGGCAGCTCGTCCGGTGGCAGCAGCGGCAGCAGCCGGCGCAGCCGTGGCAGCCGTGACAGGGGCCAGCAGCCCTGCGCCTTCTTCCTCAAAACCGGCACCTGCGCTTACGGCGACAAGTGAGCTTGGGAGGGCTGCTATTTGTTGCTGCGCTGCTGCTGCTGCTGCTGTGTGCTGCTGCTGCTGTGCAGACCCTTGCTGCATGTGGTTGAATGCAGCCTGCCTGTCATGTGCAGCAAGCTGCTGGCGGTGAATTCACTGCTGCTGCCCAGCTGTGCCGTTGCATGCTCGACAGTCATAGGTCAGGCGCTCCTCAGCAGCATGCAGTTGGTGCAAGCACATTCGCTCACCACACGCTGCCATGCACCCTCTGCTGCTGCAGCTGCAAGTTTGGGCACCCCCTGGACAAGGCCCCCAAGGTGCAGTTCAACTCGCTGGGCCTGCCGCTGCGGCCGGGCGAGCCCGAGTGTGCGTTCTACATGCGCAACTACAGGTGGGGCTGGGAGGCTTGATTGTGCGATGTTCGATGTGACAGCAGCTGGGTGGAAGTGAGTATGTGACATGCTGAGGCGACTGGATATGGATGTGCCATGCGGCGGCGGGACAGTACAAGCTTGATTTCAATAAGTGCCAGCAGCAGCAGGTGCATTGCAGCGGCGCAGCTCGGCAGGGCACATGACTGCTCCGTATCAGCTGCTGTTCAGCCAACCCACGCTGCATTCCTGCTTCTCGTGGCTTGCCGCAGGTGCGCCTTTGGCCACACCTGCAAGTTCCATCACCCGGAGCTGCCCCAGGGCGCCAGCATGGCCCCCGCCTTCGGCGTGCCCAGCTACCACATGGCGTCCGGCTACCCCGGCCACCCCGGCGGTCCGGGCCCCTCTCCAATGATGGGCTCCCTGCTGGGCATGCACGGCGGCAAGCCGGGCGGGCCGGGTGTGCCGCCCCACGGCCCGGGGCTCATGGCAGTTGGGTCGCCGCCGGGCCCCAGCTCGCCCCACTTCTTCCTGCCGCCCTTCCCTCGTGAGTCGGAGGAGAGGGTACATGCCTCAGGCTTGGCTGCTGGGAGCTGCGGAAGTTGGATGTGGAGAGATGCCGAATGTGGTCGACAGTGGCTTAGCGTGCATGCTTTGCTGCTTGTGCGGCCACATGCAGGTTGAGCGACAAGAAGCTTGCAACAGCCAGCAGGCTGCCATGTCGTGCAACGCAAAGTTTGGCTGCTCACCCAGAACCTTGCCTGTGTCCTGAACCGCTCCTGCCCCTGTTTCACCATCCCCACCCCGCAGCCGGCGCTCACCCAATGTATCAAGGCCGCCCCGCAGCCATGTTCCCCGCAATGCCGCATGGCATGCCCCCGCCCAATGGCCGGCGCGACCGCGGCAGCAGCGGCGGTGGCGGCGGCAGCAGCAGCAGGGCGGCGGCAGCCGCCACGCCTGCCGCTACCCCCAGCGGTGCTCCGCTTCCCGTGCTAGTCGGGGCCGGGCCCCAGGGCGGTTCCCCTCCTGCTGACCGGGCTGTTGCAGAGCAGCCCATCAGCCAAGCCAGCCGGCAGGGCAGCGAGCCCAGCAACGGCATTAGCGTGGCAGCGCAGGCGGCAGCAGCGTCCCCGACTGCCCTGCCTGCTTCGCCCGTTGAGCTGGGCAGCAGCCCCGCTGTGCCGGCGCCCATAATGGTGTTCAACCGCCAGCAGGAAGCCAGCCAGAAGCTGGCCACCGCCCTGGAGCAGCTGGAGATTGCACCGGCAGCTCCCGCGGCGCCCGCTGGCCAGCGCAGCAGCGGCGGCGGCGGCGGCGGCAGCGAGGGCGTCCCCCTGCCGCCCCCGCAGCAGCAGGCAGACGTGCTGGCCGCTGCTTGAGGCGGCAGAGCCTGTCTTGTCCAAGCTGCCTGCCAATGTGGCATGCAGCCTCCGCAGCCGGAGCCCCAATGGCAACGGCTGCCTTGTTCGTCTTGGCTGTGCTACACAGCTGCAGCGGGTGCAGGCCCGCTGCCAAGAGCGCGCTCCGCCACCGCTCAGTGAGAGAGAGCAACCCCAGCGTTGAGCGCGCGTCAGAAGTGCTTGTAAATCAACCTGAGCCCCCGAGTTGCTGTTGATCTGTCTGGGCACAGGGCTGAGCCCTGCCCGCCGACCTTGCTAGCGTGATGTGTCCTCGCCTCCGCCCCGCCCTCCCCACTCCAACCCCCCCTTCTTCCTACGTTCTTTTCCCTCGGAGTAGCTACCCCTTAGCCATCGCATGCACCAATACGTGGCTGCCGCCGCCGCCTTGACGCAGCGCCGCGGCAGCACCCTCGTCTGCCGAATTTTTTGCCTTACACACTGTCTCCGCGCGGCCGGCCTTCGGCAGCCGGCGGCCGTGCCAGCCACGCCACACACCGCACCCCTTCCAGCCCTTCAGCCAGCACCCGCTCACTTGTATCCGTTTGCATGAATCCCTTGCCCCCTTCCCGGCCGCCCTCTGGCCCTGAGAAGAGCCCCATCATGCCTGCTCCCTGCCACCGCAGTTTTGTTGTTTCCGAGCACTGGCACCCGCCCCGCTCCTCACACACCTCCAAATACATCTGATGCGCTCATGGCTGAAGCTGATGCTGCTCCGGTTCTTTTTATTCGTTCGATTCTGCCATGCCCCCTGCCTGTGTAATGAATCCACATAAAGCAGGTGTGATCAACGCTTGTTAGGCTGGCGGCTGCCCGAGCGCTGGGGCATGGGCGAGGGCCAGCAGCGGGCAGGCGGCTGCATTGGGTGCCCCTCTCCTGCTGCTAGCTGATCCCTGGGCTGTGATTGTGTTATCCAATAGTGGTTTGCTCGCCTCGGACCCAGCGGGCAGCCAGCCCCCCAAGCCACACCATGCCCCTGAAGCAGCCTCCCCGGCAGCAGCAGCAGAGCGGGGAGGCCGGCCTGTTGGAGGAGCCGCTGATCGCTGCGGTCGGCCGTGGGTCCAACGAGGGCGCCGGCGCCACGCCGGGCGACGGCAGCGCCGCCAGCAGAACAGTCAGGTGCGCAGGGGCTCACATGGCAGTCTCACTGAGCTCCATGAGCGCACAGCACAGACGAACCACTCGCATGCTCTCCATGCAGTGTAGTGCTTCCCACGCCGTTCCGAGACGCGGCGCTGCAGGCGGGCGGCCCCACGGCGGCTCCGGCGGGGACGGCTCAGCAGCCTCTGCCTGCGAAGCGAGCAGGTGGAGTGCTGCGGGACAAGCATGGTGAGCTGAGGGGCCCCCTTGCCAAGACAGCAGCTCACTGAGGGAGGGCGGAGTCGCTTGGATTGTTGTGAGATCAACTGCGAGACGGCCTGGTTGACAGTGCAAGTGCATCCTGATCACAGCTGCTAGGCTCCCCCTGCAGGCAAGTACCGCACGCTGTACGACCAGCGCGCCCGCACCACTGTGCTGGTCAATGTGGCGGGCATACTGGAGCGCTGCAACGAGCAGACGCTGCCGGCGCTGTACAAGGCAAGCTGCTGGTGCACGCTGAACGGGGGAAGTCGGCCGGGCACCAGTGCCCCTGGGCGCTTGTGCAGTGTGCTTCCCTGCATGCACAATGCCCTTGCTGTTTCGGCGATGCGTTTGGGGAACAGACAGTGTGAGTGGGCACAACCAAGTCGTTCAGTGCGCTTCCGCCGCCCTCCCCCCACTCTCGCCCGGCAGTATGTGGGGCGCTCCTTCAGCGCCACGCCGCGCCAACTGGGCTTCATCACACTGGCCTGCGCTTTGGTCCAGGCACGCTGNTGCACGACATGCACGCTGCCGGCACCAGCTGTAGCTGTGGAAGGGCAAGGGGCTGTCGACATGTGCCAGGCTGCCGCCTGCACTGGCATGCCTCACCCTGCACCCGGGCGCCCCTGCGCAGGCTGTGTGTGCACCCATCGGGGGCCTGATGGGGCACTACCTCAACAGGTAAGCGCTGGTGGCTATAGCTCAGGGGCACCCATGCATGCTGTTCCACCAGCCCTGCTGAGGAGCTCAGGTGCTCAGGATGCATGCAGTGGGGGGGCGGGGCTCTTCTCACTGCTTCCCCCTGCTTCTTTGCAGGGCCAACGTCATGGCGGCAGGCTGCTTCATTTGGGGATGCATGGCCATCGGCTTTGCCTTCACCAACACAGTGTACACGGTAATCAGAATGGGAGGATGTGCAGAATGGGAGGATGTGCCACACCGCATGCGTGCCAACTGATGTGCTCTGTCATTCTGCCGCAGGGCATGTTTGTATGGGCGTTTAACGGCGTGGGGCTGGGGCTGCTGCTGCCCAATGCACAGGTGCGGGCAAGTGGGCGCAGCGTCTGCCGCCGAGGGGGTAGAGTGCGCCGCTGGCGGCACAAGGGCTGTGGGTTGTGGACAGCAAGGTCGCTCGTGCTGAAGCAGNCTCCCNGCCCCTACTTCCTCGCAGTCCCTGATAGCCGACTACTTTAGCGCTCTCAGGTGAGGCGTGTTGCGTCCCCTGTGCACCTCAACTTCTGTTGCATTCATGAGCTGCCCTGGCCCCGATCCTAGCCCAGCAAGCTAACTGATTTATTGCCCCACCCCACCCTGCCGCCCCGCACCCCAGCCGCGGCAAAGCGTTTGGAGCGCTCTACCTCACCTCTGCCCTGGGCGGCATGCTAGGTGAGATGAGGGTTGAACGAGTGCAGGTCTAGCCTGTGTGGGTGTGCGAAATGTGTTTTGCCCCTGCTGCCTGCTCCAACCTGCGTTGCACCTGTTCGCCCACCAAGCCTTACATCCGCCTGCACCACTGCTGCTGCGCAGGAGCGCTGTTTGCAACCAACATGGGGCACACCCACCCGTGGGGCGTGCAGGGCTGGCGTGTGGCCTTCATTGCTGGTGCGAACTGCTGCGGTTTCCTTCTTTCCACTGCATCCCATCTCAGCTGGCACCAGAAATGGCCAGGAGACTGACCCTTCCCTGCGCCGCCACCCTCCCCGTGCGCAGTGGGCTGCACCAGCCTGCTCATTGGCCTGCTCAACTGGTTGTTTGCGGTGGATCCGCGGTACAAGCTGGAAGAGCCGCAGTACAGGCCAGTACAGGGCTTGTGGGGCCGGCTTGGCTTGCAAACATGTGCTTACGTCGCGACACTCGGGTTGGCTCACATGTGATGCACCAATCAGGCTGACAAGTTGCACCTTGCTGCTGCTGGCTGTCATGTCCCATCAATTCCGTCACGCCTGCCTTTCGCCTCTGCTGCAGGCAGGACCCGGATATGCTTGCAACTGCGACCCCCAAGCGCATGCTGGCCGATATTGGGCAGGTGCGGGGGTGGTAGGCACTGAGCCAGGTTGCGTCGGTGGTGCCGACATAAGTTGCCGTGCAAGGTCACTGGTGGCGGCTCAAGATTGCCCTGCACCTTGAGGTGGATAGCCTACCTCCGCCGCCCTTTCCGCACTGCACAGGTGCTGGCTGTGCCCAGCTTCGTGATCGTGGTGACGCAGGGCGTGATTGGTGGGTAGGCAGCACTGCTGGCAGCACTGCTGGCAGCTTTGCAGGAATGGTGGACAGCTGTCTGTCATGTATGGCCCGCTGGCACGCTCCTCTCCCGGCCTTTTCAACCTGACTTTGTGTCCCTGCCACAGGGAGCACGCCCTGGAACGCCCTGGTGTTCAACACCCTCTACCTCCAGCTGCTGGGCTTCTCAGGTGGGCGCCGTGGCTGCAGGTTCATAGAGGGATGTTTAGCTGATCAAGCCTGCTGCATGGGTCGCTTGCTGCTCGGATCCAGAGGGGCCGCTGCGAAGCACAGCACATGCGGGCGGCGCCTCGTCAAATTGCTAGTGCCAGTGCCCTGTCACGTGGCAGCTCAACAGTCTGTTCTCATCTGCCGCTTGCCCCCTTGCAGACTTCCAGGCTTCGCTGGTGGCTGCCCTGTTCCTGGGAGGCACCGCTTTTGGAGCCCAGGTGTGTCGTTGCTTGCTGTGCTGTGCTGCACCAGCAGGGGCATGCCAGGCTGGTGTGCCACCCAGCAGTGCACAACTCTGCATGCAACCAGCGACAAAAGTGGGGGGTTTGAGACGAAAGTGGGGGTTGGAGCAGGTAAACGCTTCCTCATGTCCTCTCTCCCCCTCAGCTGGGCGGCTTCATTGGTGACTGGGCCGCCAGCCGCTACCCCAACCATGGTCGTGTGGTTGTGGCCCAGGTGTCGGTGGGGCTGGGCGTGCCCCTCTCCGTGGCCATGTTCAAGGTGAGGAAGAGGGGCATCGCCATGGCAGCAGCTTGTTGGGCAAGCTGCGCAAGGCGGCTGTGGGTGGCAGAGGTGTCGACCACAGCAGCTGCTTCCGGAAGCGGCGGATCCGCCGCAAGTGCAACGTTGCGCTCCATCTCGCTGTGCAACTGTGCCCTCCCTGCAGCTGCTGCCCTACGGCTCCAGCGGCGCCATCGTGGCCATCTATGGAGTGTCCTTCACCATCTGGGGGCTGACCATCAGGTGCAGTTGCTGATCAGCCCAGCCTGCACCTTGCTGCTGCGCCCCTGCCCGCGCCTGCGGCTGCCAACCAGGACTTGCTGTATGGCACCGCAACTCGTCATTGCTTGCATTCTGCTCCGCTTTGCAGGTGCGGGCCGGCACTGATTGATTATCAATGGTTCTGCGCCCCTGCTCAGCATCTCACCTTGTCGAAGCATTGCACTGAAACCCCCTTATCGGGAGTATCTCCCTTGCAGCTGGGCGGNCTNCGCCTGCACCTCCCCCGTTTTTGCCGAGGTGGTGCCCAGCCAGCTGCGCTCCCTGGTCTACTCCTTCGACCGCGCCTTCGAGGCAAGCTGCCGGCTGATGCTGCAAGCTTGAGTCTGGTTTGTAGGGCTGGAATCCAGGGCGAGAAGGCGCTAGCGTGGCGGGTCTGCATGAGCGGTTCTGTTGACTGTGCTACCTGGCTTCTCCCCTCCCCGCCCTCCTGCGCTCAGGGGGCGGTGGCGGCCTGCGGCGCCCCCATCGTGGGCTGGCTGGCTGAGCGGCTGGGCTTTGACTCCAGCGACTCACCGGGCGGCGCTGATGCGGACATCAAGCGGGCCAAGGCGCTGGGGGTGAGGGAGAGAAGGGGAACATTGATCAGTGGAAGGCAGGGGAGGGAATGTGGGAGGGGGGTTGGGAGGCTGGTGAACTTTGGGTTTGACGTCTGCGCTGGGATGGATAGGCAGGGCAGGGGGCTACCTCACGTGCCATCCCGCCTTGCCCCCTGCCAGGACGCCGTCGTGATCTGCACCGCGGTGCCCTGGGCGCTCTGCTGCCTGCTCTACTCCGGCCTACACGTGACCTACCCTCGGTGCGGTGCTCGTGCGCTCATGCCAGCCTGGCCCCTTCGGGAAAGCAGGCCATGCTTTGACCGTGAAAGGATCAGCTTGGGGCCGGGGCTGGAGGGCTCACAACGGTTGCACTGCGGTGCACACGCAACAACCCACGGTGCACCTTCCCTCCACACACTTTCCCCCCCAACTTCACAGCGACCGCCGCCTGGCGATGCGCACGCAGCGCACGCGCTCGGGCTACGCGCCCTCCCTGCGCGCCACGCTGCCCCTGCCCTCAGAAGAGTTGTGGGAGGCCACTCCTCGTGACACGCCCACCCCCTCTGGCTCAGCTGCCCTGGATGCGCCCACAGCTGGGGCCGCCACCGCCCAGGGCGGCATGCCGCGCTCGGGCAGCGCCGGCGGCGGGCTGGCCAGTGTGCCGGAGGTGTGAGGAAGACCACTAGGTAGTGGCAACGAGGCGTGGAGAAGCCAGCGTGGGAGCTAGCATGCCGACATGGAAGGGCATGCCAGCTGAGCGACGGCGAGCACGTCGTGCACGTCCTGGCGGCGGGTGGCGTTCAGTGAGGGCCCAACTCTTTCACGTGCTTGGCTGTTGTTGAAACATTGTCTGACCTGTTCAAACACATTCGATCCTGGAAGGCAGAAAGAGACAAGAGTGAGACAGCACGGCCACCACATGCGCCAGTGCACGAAGCACATGCACGGTGGCGGCGGCGGGTATGAAGACGGCTGGCAGCAGCATCTCGCCCAAACGCACGCGCCACTGACTCTGCGAGAGGTGAATCGACGCCCTGGCACAGCCTGCTCAGCGTTGCAAAGTCCGTACCCAAGGCCCGGGGGGCGGTCCTGAGCGGGCGCGCCCTCGAGGGGCGCCTCGGCCCCCCATGGAACTGAGGTGCGCGTTGGAGAGGTGTCGGGCGGACGGGAGCGCCCGAACCAAGCTCATGCGCCTGCTGCCCCCCGCTCGTGCCGCCGGTGCAAGCGGCGGCCGGATGCTGCCCCCGCCCTGCTCACTGTGCAGGCTCATGATGGTGCACCTGCCTGCTCTGCTGGCGGCGCTAGTGTATGTGGCTGCTACTCCCGCTGTGGCCTCCTCCCGGCTGCTGCTGGAGGATGCGGCGGCGCGGCCTGTGCTGCGCGTCGGCTTTGGCGCCGAGCCGCGCATGCCCATGAGCAGCCTGGAGAACAGCCAACCCAAAGGTACATGCCAGTGACACCAGTGGCACTGCTGCACGTTACTGCCGCCTGGATCGCCTGCGTGGGCATGGCTTGGTGACTGCACATGGGCACAGGGTCTGTGGCTGCACGTTTCCCTGCCAACTTAAGCGTGCATGCATGCTTGCTCGCAGGGTTCGAGGGGCTGCTCATCGAGGCACTGGCGCGGCAGGCCGGGTATGACCTGCAGGTGACCCCAGGATCTTGTATGGTGCCACATGGTATGGTTGCAGCTCAGAATGGCGTGTATGGTGTGCCCTCCCGCTCCCACCCAGCCCCAGCTGGAGGACACACATGGCTGCCTGCCCCCACCCCTCTAAACAGATTGTCCCACTGGGTGCTCAAGACCGCGAGCCAGCTTTGCTGAACGGCACCGTGGACGCCGTGCTCAACAGTGAGTGGTTCCAGGCATGCTGCCTGCGACTGTCGACATCAGCCGCCTAGCTAGGTGGGTCACCGTGTCTGCATACAACCCTTGCAACACAACCCTGCCTCCCCGTAAACCTGCAGGCTTCACTGTGACTGCGGAGCGCAGCAGGCTGGTGCAGTTTCTATTCCCCAGTCATTACAGCTCCGGAGCCGCCGTGTTTGCGCCGGACGGACTGATTGAGGGAGTGAGCAGCTGGGGCGACCTGAGCGGCAGGACACTTTCAGTTTTGGAGGGCAACTACGTGCTTGATGCGGCACCGCAAACTCCGGCCCTGCAGAACGTCACGCTGCTGCCGGTGCAGTCGATTGAAGGTGGGCAAAGCAAACCTTGGGGGGGGTGCATGGGCGCTCAAACGCCAGGCAGTGCGTCAACCCCGCCTGCATGCAGCCAGCCAGACGGCTCACCGCTGCCTCGCTGAGATGGTTTCCCCTGCAGAAGCGGTTGCTCTAGTCTACGCTGGCGAGGCGGACGGCTTGCTCGAGTGAGCTTCGAAAGTTTGCTTGCCCTGCCGTTGATAGCCCAACAAAACAGATGTGGCGGCTCCACACTAGGACTTGCTCACCACACGCTCCTTGCGTTCGCTCACTACATGCCCCACCTTGCGCTCTGCCGCAGTGACTCGGCAAACCTGTTCCCTGCGCCCAACCT
This sequence comes from Chlorella ohadii, assembly GCA_025026875.1. Lineage (NCBI taxonomy): Eukaryota > Viridiplantae > Chlorophyta > Trebouxiophyceae > Chlorellales > Chlorellaceae > Chlorella > Chlorella ohadii. The sequence continues at coordinate 447,648 of JADXDR010000095.1, forward strand.
GACCATTGTGGAGCTGGAGCCCATCTTGCGGGCACCCATGTCGGTTGCCGTCAGGATTGGCGACGATGCGCTGGCACAGAAGTGGGTAGCATGCATGCCCGGCTTGATCAGACAGCGTTCTTCTGCCCGCATGGAACAGCCGCTGCTGGCCCACAAAAGACAATGTGTCCTGCATAGACCACTCCCTCACAAGCCCCTGTCTCGCGCAGCCTGACTAAGGCGCTGCTGTCGCTTGTTGAGGGCGGGCCCAATGCACCCATATTGCGGATGGAAAATGAGGTGGGTGCAAGCCAGACAGGGCGGTTGCGTGCTGAGTTGTGCTTTGCCGCTACTTTCTGCGCTTGGCAACCAGATGCACTGCCTGCAATGGCAATGCAATGCATGGGCCCTGGCCTCCCTGCTTCCATGCGTCGCAGACGTTCATTGCCGCGGGTGCAGCGGCCAATCCTGACCTGGCTGCTCTGGTGGCCAATCCCACCCCGGGCAACAGCCTTCTGTACCCAGCAAGTGTGTGGCGTGTGTGGTGGGCCTGTGAGTGAGTATAAACCAGTTGCTTGTTTCATCAAGCTGGGCAGGCCACCGTTACGTTCTTTGTACCGCGTTTTGCAGAGGAAGGGGAGTGCCTGCCGCCTCCCTCCGATTCCATCTGGCTGCCTGCTGATGCCTACCAGCTGAACTACACTTGGAAAGGCGAGTCACATGCAGCAGTTCAATATCTGGAACAGTTCGGCAGAACGGCTACTGAAACATGAAAAGGCGGCGAGATTTGCAGAGCTGTCGATTGTCAATGCTGCACCTGTCACTGCAGCACGGCTTGCCGCTCCGCTGTTCCTATGTGTGCAGTTGTTGGGATGCAGAACTACAGCTGTGACGCGGCAACAGGGGCGTACGCGAATGTTGGCTGGATGGTCAACGGCACTAATGTGGAGACCGGCAAGCATGCAGGTGCGGCACTTGAGCCTGCCCTGGCAGTACGACCCGCCTTGCGCGTGTATGCCGGTGTGCTCTCTGACGTCTGCTGCAGTTTCTTCAAGCAGGATACTCATACACTGCCCATGGGCTGGCTGGCACGCATGTCCCCCTGTTCATTGCCACCTACGAAAGCAACAGCACGGTCCTTGGGACGCTGACCACTGTGCGGGAAGCAGGGAGCCTCGACATGCCCAGGCAAGGCGCAAGCATATTGAGCACATTACGCCCGACATGTGCTCACTGGGAGGCAGGCAGAGCTTGCAAGTTGGAACGCATTGCGCCATTATCGGTTGATGTAGTTGCCCGCATGACCCTCGCGACCTGCTGGCATTCCCCCATGCCACCTGCAGCCCAACAGACCCGGCGGCAAACATGTTTTGGTACCGCAGACCCGCCTTTGACCAAAGCGGCGTCTTTGCAGCCCCTAAGATCCTGTTCGTGACCAAGACGGATACCGAAGGTATGTGCTGCCACTGTTGACTGCAAGGCATGGATGCGGCAGCAGCTCTGCTAACCCACGCTGTGCACCCTGCTAACCCACTCTGCACTCACACGGCCATTGCAGGCGGGGTGCTCCCAGCTGCCGCCGGGCCCTGCAAACAGGGCGACCCAGTCATTTATGTAGTGCGTCTGTGCCTGCCTGTCGATTGCTTGCGCGTCAATGGTGCATCTGCCTGTGGCCGTGCTTGCGCGCACTTTCGCAGTCACCGGCCCGGCACCTCCTGCACGAGCGCAACAGCCACTCACCATGCCCCTCTCCTCTCCCCTGTGCTGCAGCCTACCTCCGCCATCATCAGCTTTTTCACCTGCCGCACAGACGTTTAAAAAGGAACCCAAAAGACACCCACGGCCTGTCAACGCCGCATTTTCCTGGACCATCAGCAAGTTTCTTGTTACATTTTGTATCCACCGATCGTTTAATTGGAACCCATCACCATTCCGGGCTGTTACGCCATTGCTAGCAGTCGCTTTGCTGTACTCGCCGCCATCTGCTCCTGCCGCTGACTGCCGCTCACAATATTTAATGTGCTCAGGACTTCCAGCACAGCACTCCAGTGGTCCCAGCCACATACATGTGCACAAAGTGCTTGCACTGCACAAGAGGAGTGGGGCATGCAGGGAGATGTCGGCTGTCAAGCAGCTGCAGCCATCATGCAACGTGGTATGCCGTGTTGCCGGCATGGCAAGTGCACGGCAAAGACAGCAGGCTCTGGCCAGCACACCGCCTCACCTCGTGCGAAACCTCAAACGCAAAGGCGCGGCCCACCACCACATGCCTGCACACAGACAGTGTGGGGCCCGGCGGTGAGGCACAGCTCACACAAACTGCCGCCCATGCACCAAGGGTGAGCCACTGGCTGGGGCATGTTGCAATCGGCGGTCCAGTACAACAGCACAGCACGAGCAACGTGCCAGGGCCCGCCAAATCGCTTGTCCAGTGCCTCCTTGATCATCTGGGTGCTCTTCTCCGCATCTGCGGGGTGCCGCTCCCTGCGCCCACACATGGCAGCAAGGGAAGGTGGGTGCTGAAGGGTTGGAGGGATGCCCCACCCATGGCGGCAAGGGCAGGTGGGTGCTGGCGTGTTTGGGGGGATGCACCGCCCTGGCGCATGCACAGCACCGCTGCAGTCGGATCAGGTGCGCCTGCCGGCTGCGCCATTGGAGTGCTGGCCGGGGCAATTGCCGTCCTGCTGCCCATGCCGTTGGTTTCCCACTGCCACGCCACGTGGCCCCAGCACCAGCCTCACACAGCGGTCACGCAGATGTCCACCACCTCCGTCTTCACGTCGGCGGTGCAGTCTGATTGCACCACCAGCGGGTACTTGGCCATGCTGTTGGCGTGGAGGCGTGAGAGTGGGAGGAGGGCAGGAGGGCAGGAGGGCTTCATGCTTGCTGGCGCAGCGAGTGCGTTGCAAACTGCTTGGCTGCCGCTTGTGCGGCTTTTAAGGCAACACGAGGCAACACGGCAGACCGAAACCCACAAGCTCACCGATAGAAAGCCTCCATCGAGTGCTTGTACTCCGGCTCCTGCTCGGGCAGCGCCGCCGCCGCCGCCGCCGCCATCGTGCCCGCTGCCGCTCCTGTCGCCGCCGCCTGCTGCCTGCTTGCTGCCTGTCAATTGACTGCCAGCTCTCCCAAGTGCCACTGCTGCCCGGCCTGAAGAGTCCCACGACAGGAGGAGAGAGTCAACAGACCGGCTGCGAGCGGGGAAGTTGCCTGGCTGCTGATCGTGTCCTCCGCAGTGTCGACTGCTGATACAAACAGCCGCAGCGGGCGCAAAGCAGCAGTCAGCGTCCAAATGCACAGCACACAGCACCCACATGTTGCATGCAGATCACCCCCTCATGCAGATTGGTCCCCTCGCTCCAGGCGTTGACAGCTGCCGCCCGTTGCCATCCTCGCCTTCTGCAGACCTCTAGGCGCACCTCAGCGCCCCTCTATCACGCCCCGCCGCCGCCCTGTTTCGAAAATGACAGACGCCAGACAAGCCCTAGCGCTCGAAAAGCGAGACAACGCCTTCAAAAACCACACTAAGATCGTTTGCATCACGAAGGCGGATGCGCAGCTGGCGATCGCGCGACTGCAGGGCGGCCTGCAGGAGCTGGCTGCCAACGGCCTGCGGCGGCGGCGGGGCACAGTGATCCGGGCGAGGGGCCAGCCAGAGGCGCAGCCTCTGGGCGGGCCTGCCAGGGAGCTGCCTGATTCAGTGCTGGAGCAGCTGCAGGTGCACTACATCAAGTCAGACAGCGGGGAGCTGGAGCCAGCTCTCTTCCGCTGGATGAGCTCAAAGAAGAAGGAAGTGCTGCGGCGGTAAGCACCTGCCTGCTGGTCTCTGCTGGCTGCATGGGCAGCAAGCGATCTGGTGCATGCGCACAGTGGCAGGGTGCATGCTGTGCGTGGTTGAGCCTGCATGCATGTTCTGTGGTTGTGGCGTGCATCATCACCCTGCCCTTCCCTTCCCGTTCGATTCAGTTGGGTGCCCATTGACGACATGGCGGCACTGGTGGACACCGAGTACACCTTCAACTGCGGCAAGAAGGCGGGCATCAACTCGCTGGAGACGCGGGTGGGTGCAGGCAGATGCGTCAGCGGCTGCATGCGT
>JADXDR010000095.1:458976-481572 GCA_025026875.1 Chlorella ohadii
GGYKSGMTGSNGRTGGNGAGCWNTSAMRGCGGSCYNCTSGSRNGYRCASWKCCTCATCATCGGCTTCGCCTCAGGTGGGATGGGGTGGGAGCAGTCACAGCGGGCTCTGCAGTGCAGTGCCTCATCATCGGCTTCGCCTCAGGTGGGGTTGAAGTTGGGGCAGTCACATTGGGCTCCACAATGCGTTGGAACCTGATCCAGCCACACTGCCACTCCAAGAATCACGACTTGAGCATGGCAGCCATACTTTGCTCAGCCCTATCCATCTTCCGCCTCTGTTGTGCAGGCACCATCCCCAAGCTGCCCGCCAACCTGCTGCTGGTGAAGAACCTGACCGCCCACGGCATCTACTGGTGGGTGCTGCTCCCTCCGAAATCTTCATGGTAGTCTCTGTGCAGAAGCGAACTGGCTTTATGTGGGAGACTGCACGGCACCTACTGGTGGGTGCTGCTCCTTTCGAAGTCTTCACTCCATGTGCAGAAGTGAACTGGCTTGATGTGGGACTGCGCGGCATCTCGTGGTGGGCGCTGCTTATGAAACCCTGGGGGGCAGCAGGCTGTGTGAGCTTTGCTGCCACTAATTAGTGGCATTTGTCTCTGCCGCCCTGCCAAGCCCCCAGGCTTCCACACCCACTCACTCCAGCTGCTCCGTGTGTCTCTCTTTCGATTGCATTCTCAATCATTTGCATTCGATTGCAGGGGCAGCTACATGGAGAAAGACCCTCGTGTGTTCAGGTGCGCTGTTGTTGGTGCAGGTTGTTCAGCAGTTGGACAAGCACACAATTTAACAACGTTCCTCAACACTTGCCTGCACCGTTGGCTGGTTAGCTGCTGGCTCAGGCGGCGTGGCGGCTTGCGGTGCAGACTGCAACTTCACCCGCTTTGTTGCAATGTTACCGACCGTGTTGCATTTTTGTGTGCTCTTCTCACTTGCAGGAAATCGCTGGATGAAGTCGTGCGCCTCTTTACCGCCGGCGCAGTGCGGCCGCAGGTGCGCTCTCCACAGCGCCTTGGCCTTTCAGGGATAAGGGGTATCCTGGCCTGGACGCCATGCTGCCGTCGTTTTGAACTAAACAGTGGCTTGCAGGCGGGCAGGCAGGCGGGCGGGCAGGCAGGCAGCAGCGAGGGCAGGAGCCAGTCCTCATTGGTCAGCGCCCATTGCTCATCTGCTCTTCTCATTCGTTCCTCATTCTCGTTCGTTCCTCATTCAGACCAGCCACCGCTTTGCGCTGGAGGAGGCGCCAGACGCCTTCCGCGTCCTGATCNAACSSCCAGGTGTGCTTTGGATGGCCGCGGTTGCAGTGCAGTTCTGACTGAACATTCGCAGCAGCCGGATATGCAGTGGACTGTTGCGGTGGAATCACATTGGTTGGGCTTGTTTGCATGGGGGCCTCCCTGGCCAGGCATCGGGCCCTATCGTCACTCCCACCCCGCCCGCACCTCCCAACCCTCCGCAGGTGATTGGCAAGATCCTGCTGCTGCCGCAGCCGNGCCCCATGGAGCTGCGGTCCAAGATGTAGATTTATTGAGAAACACAGCCGCCATGCCTTGTCAGCCCTTGGCCCCCGACAGCTGGCTCACCAGCAGCGGCCCCAACAGGCGGCGTACGGCATAGGAAGCCCACGCGGCTGGCTCTACTTCAACAGCAACCAATGCACAGCTAGCAGCAGGCTTAGCGAACGTCCTTCTTCCATGCCGTGCTTCCATGCCCATTCATGGTCCTGCCCCAATGCAATGCTTGCAAGCAGAATCACATGTACAAGCAAAGCTCCTGTGCAGACGCCTGTTGAAGGGGCATGGTGCCATTGGTGCAAACCTGGGCGGCAATGGCAGCGGTGATGGGTCAAGCGGCGGAGAAGCAAGCACACGGGTCGGTCAAGCGGGATTGGTAGGCGTCAGTCAAACAGCTAGCATCGAGTGATAGGTCAGTCAAGCCCTGGGTTGCAGGCAGTGAAGAATGGTTTGGTACAGGCATACAGGCGTGTAGCGCAGGGCAAAGGCTGCTCAGCACTCAGCACAGCCGCCCGCTCCAGAGCAGCCGCTCCAGCATGGCGGGCAGCAAGGCAGCCGCAGCAGCCGCGCCGCTATCGCACGTACACACGCACTGCGCTCTTGGCTGCCGTTGCCCACTTGTCATCGCCGCCGCCGCTGCCCGCTGCTTCTGCTGCTGCAGGGAACTCTGCGCTCTGCTGGTTTGCACCCACAAGCACAATGGTTGCCGCCTCGCTGCTGCAAGCCACCCCATCATCTGCAAACGCTCGGGAGACGGCTGCCGCCAGGCTGGCGCGGCTTGCCAGCGCCTCTGCTGCCAGCCACGCTCCGTGCTGCAGCCCCGCATAGAAGCACTTGACGTGGGTGCGCGGCTGGCCGTCGCCGCCGCCTGCCCGGCCCGCTTTTCGCCGCGCCTCTGCCGCCGCTGCAACGTGCTGCGGGCGGCGGCCCACGGCACGCGTCTTGCCGCGCCCGCCAGCCTTGTCGCCGCCGGCGCCCTTGTCTGGCCGCCGCCGCTTGCTGCCCGAGTCGTTGTCTGCATTTGGTGGGGGGCCGGGGATCGAGGGGTCGTTGTTTAGCGGTGAGGCAGCAACAGGGGCAAGCAGCTCCCCACGTCGGCTCTGCTGACGAGCTGCTGCGCCCTGCATGTCAACATGCATGCTGGCAGCTTGCATGGCGGCCTGCTGCGACACCCAGCACCCGCACGCAGCCAAGCAGGCAGCGAAGCAGCAACCCACCACTCGGAGCGCTGCTGCCGCTGCCGCCGCCGCAGCGCCGCCGCTTCTCTCCGCTGCCCCCCTGCCGCTCCGCCTCGCTGCCGGAGCTGCTGCTGCTCTCTGAAGCGTGGTGGTGCTTCTTGGAGAGCGTTTTGAGCGCCGCAGAGGCCGCCTGGGTGCGGGGCGGCGCCCGCTGCCGCCGTGGGACCGCGTTCAGCTCGCGGTGCAGCTTGAGAGCCAGCTCCAGGTCCGCATCTGCCTCGCCGTGGCCGTGCGCGGGCTCCGCCATCGGTCAAGTTGCTCCGGTGCGCTCTGCTGCTGCTGGCGTGCAATTGGCGGTTTGCGACAGTGATCTGTGAGTGTGGGGCAGCGGAATCGGCGCAGGTTTGCGGCGCCCTGCCGCATGCTCTCTCATGCAGCGAGGCTGGGAGCGTTAGAGCGCTGTCTGCCGCATGCATGCATTGTGGCACATAACGCTGTATCGCAAGCGGGGCCCAGCGACGTAGGCAGCGACCCACCCACGCCGGCCCGCCGCCCCTCTCCCAGTTGGGCGCTTTTGAGGCGCCTACATTGCTTGTAATTTGTGCCACACAATCAACGCACGGCGTTCAGTGCGCGCCAGCCAGCCGAGGAGCACCCGGCAGTGCTGCACAGCCCTCGCTGCCGCTGCCGCCGCCTGACCAGCCGCCGCCGCGATGGGCAAGCCGGGCGGCCGCAAGAAGAAGAATGCGGGGGTGGGCGTCGACTTCAAAAAGGTCAAGCACAAGGTGCGGCTGCGCTGCTGGCTCGGGTACGAGGGTGTTGCCCACACACCTGCTGCCGTTGCTTTGGTTGCTGCCCGGCCACGCCTCTCCCTGTCCTGCCTCGCCTGCCGCCCACCTGCTCTCGAGTTGTTGCTCCTTTCCATTGTTCCAGGTTGGGAAGAAGCTGCCGCGGGCACAGAACCAGACGGACACCAGCTTCAAGTCGCGGACCATCTCTCTGGTGAGCCCTCGAGAGGCCCTCGAGAGGCACAACGAGGCTTCAACTGAGCACTGGGAGGGCTTCAACTGGGTTGTGGCTGTTATTGGCAAAGCTCAGCGTGCCTGCCCAGCCTCTTGCCTGCTGCGGGATGTTGCACATCGTAACCAGATCAATCCCAGGCCGCTGCAACTTTTGCGTGTCTTCTCACATCGTGTGTCCCTGCAGGCGCAGCAGAGCGTGGCGGTGGATCGAGAGGGGCAGGCGGTCAGCACCCGCAACCTCACCCTCAAGGCAAGCGGGCAGGCGGTTGCAGCCGTGCTGCACTAAGCATCGCGCCGTTGATGTTCTGATGGCTGTCCAGCCGCTTGAATCGCTGGGCACTGGCACTTGTTGCCAATCTCCTCCTGCTCTCTCTGTCTACCCGACATGCGGCTTCTGCAACTTGCATTCCGCAACCTGCATCAATGCAGGAGCTGCTGGGGCAGTGCGGGCACTACAGCGAGCGCGTGCGCAAGGACGCCCTGCAGGGCCTGGGCCAGCTGCTGGCGGCGCACCCGGGTGTGTGCTGGGCATGCTTGCTCATGCGTTGCTGCAAGGTGTGGTCCAGCTGCCGGCAGCGCGTCCCTGTGTGGCGAACGAGACAGCTGCCGAACATTGTGCCTGCTGCTGCTCCTGCTGGCTACATCCTGCCGCCCACCTCTGAGCGCTACCACCAAACCGCTGTGCAGAGGAGCTGCGGCGGCATGCCACCCTTGTGATGGAGGCGGCAGCGGAGCGCATCAGCGATGGCGAAGCGGCGGTGCGGGGCGCGCTGCGGGAGCTGCTTTCGGGCACCCTCTTCCCCGCCCTGGTAAGCTGCTATTATGAAAGCACTGTACCTGGTTGAAAGGATCGGTGCTTGCTTGGTGTATGCCCCTCAGCGGGGCACGACTGCACTTGGCATAAGCAACCCTCTCTCCCATGTGCATCGCTGCAGGGCCCCAGCTCGCTGGCCCCCTTTGTGCCGCTGCTGATGGCACACATCTGCGCTGCAATGACGCACCTGGCAGAGCCGATTCGGTGCGCTTGCTTAGGCGATACGGCCCACCAAGTATTGTCCAAAGTTTGTGGATTATGCATGCAGCTTTGACTTTGGCGTTTGGCGGAGCTGTGGTGGTGCATTGCAGCCGTCGTCGCAGCTCGTTAACACCTCTGGCATTGTGTTTGACATGGCAGAGCAGCTGCCCGACACCGTGTGACGCATGCTGCACCACATACTGCACTGCTTACGCTCTGCAGGGCCGACACCCTTGGCTTTCTGGCGCTGCTCATGAGCTGCCGCCCCGACCTGGTGGCATCATCAACACTTAGTTGTTGGGGCCTTCACTTTCTTGTTGCAGGGCCGATGCCCTCGGCTTTCTGGAGCTGCTGATGGGCTGCCGCCCCGACCTGGTGGCATCATCCAGCGCCTCGCTGGCGCCCGTGCTGCAGCACTTTGGCGACCTGCTGTCCAAGGGCAGCCGCGGGCGGTCGATCAAGGTGCGTTTTTGGTGCTGTTTTTTTGTGGGTGCTGCAGCACAGTCTGACCTGCTGTCCAGGGGCAGCCGCGGGCGCTCCATCAAGGTACCCTTGGTTGCTGTTTGGTTTGGCAGATGGGTGGTGCTGCCCTTCTTTGTTTGCCTGATGCCAGGCTGCTGGCTCCCTGTGCACCCGCGGCGGCAGCCTGCCCCAAGGACGCAGCAATTGAGAGCCTCCCTGCTCCCGGCAAATTCACCGCCCCCTGCCTGCTTTCCCGCACCGGATGCAGGCGGGGTCGCTGGCCAGCCTGCACGGTGTGGTGCTCTCCCTGGAACGATTCCTTTCTAAGGCCATGGCCGCCATGGATCCCAGCAGCAGCGGCAGCGGCAGCGGCAGCGGCAGCGGCGGCGGCGGCGGCAGCGGCAGCGGCGCGCCAGCAACAGGCAGCACGGGCGCTGCACCGGCGCAGCAGCCGGCGGTGCTGGCCTGGCGGCGGTGTGAGTGGCCCCCAGCCGCGGCTGCCGCTGCAGCCGAGGGCAGCGGCGGTGGTGGCGGCGGCAGCGGCGGCGACCATGCAGCAGGTGGGGCCGCAGGCGCAGGCGCAGCCTCTTCAGACCCAGCTGAGGCCGCTGCTGCGACGCTGCTGGGCCACCTGTTGGACTGCTGGAGCGAGGCGGGACCCAGCCAGCTGGCAGAGGCACCGGAGCTTGTGGGAGCCCAGAGCCTGACGGCCATCCTGCGGTGAGGGGCAGCTGGTTTCCGAATGGGATGCTTGCACGCATTGGCTGCCCCTGAACAGCTCCCTGTCGTTCCTGCCTCGTCACGTCTCCTGCACCGCAGCCGGGCCACCTGCCCTTCATGCAGTTCCCCCACACTGGCCTGACCAACTTCAACACCTTCCCTTCTATCTGCTGCCCGCCAGGTGCTGCGACTTGCTGCTGGGCCGCTGGAGCGCCGCCCGGCTGGCGGGCAGCCCCCACGACAAGGCCAGCCTGGCGTCTGCGATCGTCAAGAAGGTGTCCCCGCACTTCCCGGTGCAGCGCCCGGCGGTCAAGGCGGCGGCGGCTGTGGCAGATCAGCTGGTGCTGCTCAATGTGGCGGCGGCACAGCTGCTGGCCCGCTTCCTGCCCGGCCAGGCGGCAGGCACAGCAGGCAGCGCAGCCGGCACAGCGGGCGCAGCGGGCTGGGAGCAGCCCTGGGTCGAGCGCTTGCTGGACTGGTTTGCTGGGGTGATGGCGGAGGGCAGCGCCCTGCCTGCCTCGGATGACGCCCTGTTTGGCGAGGCCCCCGCATCAGCAGAGGCGGGCGGCGGCGGCGGCAAGAAGCAAGCACGCGGCGGGCGCGAAGCGGGCGCCGCTTTGCCTGCTGAGGTCTACCAGTCAGCGCTGGACGGCACGCTTCGCGTGCTGCCCCTGCTGCCGCCGCCGCGGCGCGCGCAGCTGCTGCAGGCCGCCTGGCAGCTGTGGCAGCGCAGCCCGTCGCGCGGCTCCGCTCGGGTGCGAGTGCTGGCCTTTTGGCAGCGCCTGCTGCGCAACCCGGCGGAAGCCTTTTGTGCGGCCACCCCCGGCGGCGGGCCGCTGCTGCAGCAGGGCGACGTCGCCACCTGGCTGGCCGCTCTGCCTCGACACCTATTTGAGCTGGGCAGCAGCAGCCCGGCGGCCACTCAAGCCTCGCTGCGCCTGCTGTTGGGTGCTGCCCGGTGCGCCCCAGCGGGCAGCCCCCTTGCGGCGGCCCTTCAGGAGGTGCAGCCGCAGCTGGTGCCGCTGTTCGCGGTGCTGCTGCCCCCGGGCAAGCAGGCGGCTTCAGCGACGGCGGCGGCGGGGCCCCGCGTGCACGTTGGCCCGCTTGGCAGCCTGCCGGCGGAGGTGCAGGTGCGTGAGTGGGCCCGCAGGGGAATGAGAGGGCTACAGACGCTGCAGCGCAGCCGGCCCCCGCCTGCAATGCGCTGTGCCGCATGTTTGGAGCAGTGCTTGGAATGGCCTGCCTGTGAGCTGTGCTTGTGGACCAGCCTGCCGTCTTGAGGCGACAATGGCAGAACAAGAACTGAACAAGGCCGCCCCCTCCCCTTCTGCTGTGCAGGACTTGGCCGTCGACCTGCTCTACCACTTCCCTGCTGCCTCCGAGCAGCTACTGCGCACGGCGGCAGTCGTGTGCCTGGGCGATGCATTCCCCACCGCCACCGCCGCTCGCCTGCTCAGTGTGCTAGCCGCCAAGGCCGCCGCTGGTGGCGCCGAACCAACCGCTTTTGCTGGCCTGCTGCTCAACTTGCTCAGCGGCTCCAGTGCAGCGGGCCTGCAGCAGCGCAGCTGGCCGCGGCACGCTGCCCTGGCGTGCGTTGCTTGCGAGGCAGCGATGCAACTGGGACCGCCGGAGGCAGTGGCAGCGGCACTGCTCCCGCCTCTGCTGGAGTGCGCGAGCGGTGGGCCTAGCTCCAGCTGGGCTGCCTACAGCTTGCTGGAGCTGTGCGCCCGCCTGGCGGCGGCAGCAGCGGCGGCGCAGCAGCCATGGCAGCCAGCAGGCCCGGCGGCGGCAGCGTTGCCGCACCTTATGCTGCAGCTGCAGGCGAGCTGCCAGCCTGCGGCAGCGGCAGCAAGCGGGCAGGGGAATGGCAGTGACAGGCAGCAGTTGGAGGCAGCAGACTGCACGGCACTTTGCATTAGGCTCCTTCGCCTGCTGCCACAGCAGCTGCTGCCTGCGCTGCTGGCGGCAGTGGCCCAGGGCGTTGCGGCAAGCGCAGCGCAGCAGCAGCGGCAGCAGCAGCAGCTCTTGCCAGCGGTGCTGCAGCTGCTGGCGGCCTTGCTGCGCGAGCAGCCGCTGCACGAGGCGCTTTTGGAGCAGCAGGCGGCAGTGCAGGCGGCACTATCAGCCTGCAGGTCAGCCTGTGCAGCGGCAGGCGGCGACAGCCAGAGCGGGCGTGATTGGCAGGAGCGTTTGCGGCAGGTGGAGACGGCAGCGGCGGCTGTGCTGGGCGGCGCTTAATCGGCTTCAACAGAAGGCAGGGCTGCCCTGAGGAGACGAGTAGGGTAGGAGCGCAGGGCACGTTTGTATGCTTGCAGCGTCTCAAGCGGCCTAGCAAGTCGCTGCTGCTCTGCTGTCGAACGTAGCCTCACTGAGTCTGGTCATGTAAATTATGAAATACATCAAGTGCAGATTTCAGAGGGATTTCAGACGGATAAGAAAGAGAGAAGTCGAGCATGGCAGCCTCACAGCTTTCAGCTACGCATCCACGGACAGGGCAACCGCCGCCAAGTACAGTACACCCGACAGCAGCCAGCTCAGCACCACAATGTGGGGCCAGTCATGGCCAAGCAGCAACTCCTGCAGCACCCGGTAAAAGCTGGGCTGCCAGCCGCCCTCCGCCGGCAGGCCGCTCTGCCGCTGCTCCGCCTGGTGCCGCCGCCACAGCCGAATTTCCACCACTGCCGCCACCAGCGCTGGAGCCGCAAGGCTAAAGCATAGCTGCTGCCAGGCCAGGACCGTGCGGCACTGTTCGGCAGGCGTGAGCGGCCGGCTGTGGGCAACAGCGCCAATGGCGCCCAACTGCAGGGGGTTGCACCAGGCGCGGACAGTCAGAGCACAGCTGAGGCATGCATGCAACATGCCAGTGCCATGCACAAGGGCCAGCTGCAGCCAGCAAGGCAGCCCCAGAGGCAAGTCACAGATGCGCACTTGAGACAGCTCTACGACGGTTGAGACGTTGTGCACCCATGCCGCCGCTGAGGGCGCTGCGCTGAGCATGATGCCGCATGACTCCGAGTTGGCTTGAATGTGGTGGGCAATGATTATTAGCTGGGCAGGCAGCGCGTAGCTGCAGGGCCGCGGAGGGGACGCAGGACAGGTTGTTGAGGCGGGTGAGTCAACTTGAAGCACGCATTCATGCCACCTGTTTCGGCGGCAAAGAAATGGCGAGCCAGGGCATCGCAAGCATGCAGATGCAGCGTGTGCCGAGCAGGCTTCGGCCGCAAAGTTCAAGGCGCAGGCTGCTGCCGAGCAGTGTGCTTGGTTGCCACCCATTCCACAGGCTGCTTGCACGGCACTCACACGAGGCGGTGGCACAGGAACCAGACCATCCAGTTGGTCAGCATTCGGCTCGCTAAGATGAGCATGAGGAAATGGTGGGCTGCTCCTCTGCTTGGTCCCAGCGTAGCCTCTAATCTGGCTCGCACAATGTGGTTACGTGCCAGCAGCAGGTCGCCCAGCATGAAGGCGGGGAGGGCCAGGTGGCGCCAGCGGGCATAGCTGCCGCCGTGCGGCGCGTGGCGGCAGGAGCGCCGCCAGGCAAGCTCACACAGCACTGCCGCTGCGTAGCAGCGCAGCACTCTGTGTAGCTCGACATAAGGCGGCGGTACCCGCATCATGCACGCCACAATGATGAGCTGCAGCATTTGGGCGGGAGGGGTAGGCCTGAGGGCAAGCAGCTGCAGCTGTATGCTTGCGCATGCAGGATTTGTAGCGGTAGCGGGGCACACAGGCAGCACAGCATGTCACCTTGCCAGCCACCACCGCGCMGCGCAAGCGTGCCAGCCGGTGCCACTCACCAGCATAGTGCCCACGTGGGAGGTGGAGGCAAAAGTCAGGCTGAACCTGACGGCGAATGGGAGAGTGGGGCCGCTGTCAAGGCTGAGGAACGGGCGTCGCCGCGGCGGTGCGACTGCCGCTGCAGGCGGGRACGCCYCGCCCGCCGYATCAAAGTCCGCTGTTTGCTGCATAACTGCGAGCGCAAGCGCCTGCGCAGAGGCGGGCCACCGTTCGGCGCAGGAGGCGTGGGCTTCTTCGGGCAGCCAAGCGTTGCAACTGTTTGGCCAGACAGGCCGGCAAAGCTTTCAAGGAGCCTGGGTAGAGCAATTTGTAAGCGGGCGTTTTGCGCATGCGTCGCGGGAAAGTGGGCACCCAGCCAGCATGGCCCGGCGTGTCGGCGTGCCTCCCGGGACCGAGTCGTCATCTGCTGCCTGGTCAAAATTTTGATATAATTCTTTGAGCGTCCCCATAAGACCGATAGATTGTGGGGTCGACATGAGAATGGCCGAGGCAACAGCTGCTCGGGGCAGGGGCCGCAGCCAGCGCTGAGCTCCACAGGTGCCGGGCATATGCAGGCATGCATGCCGCATCGGATGAATGGATGCACAGCRCCACCTGGAGCTGGGGCAGCGCCAGTGCATCGAGAAACAGATTACGACATACATCAACACGAGTGAGTAGATAACCACAAACAAACATGGACTCGGAGGGACAGGAGCGTGGCTTGCTCACTGCACGCGCTTTCAAGTGTTGCAGGATCAGCAATGGTCCACCACTGGTAGGGTATGGTACCACAGCTATGCGTCCACGGACAGCGCGACCGCTGCCAGGTGCAGCACACCCGACAGCAGCCAGATCAGCACTACGATGTGGGGCCAATCGTGGCCGCGCAGCAGCTCCTGCAGCGCCCTGTAAAAGCTGGACTGCCAGCCGCCCTCTGGCGGCAGGCTGCTCTGCCGCCGCTCCTCCTGGTGCCGCCGCCACAGCCGCGTTTCCACCACCGCCGCTACCAGCGCTGGAGCCGCCAGGCTGAAGCACAGCTGCTGCCAGGCCAGCACCGTGCGGCACTCTTCGGCACATGTGAGCGGCCGGCTGCGCGCTACCATGCCAATGCCGCCCAGCTGCAGGGGAGGTTGTTCAGGTAGGGGAAGTCAGACGCATGGCTAGGACACGTGTGCGCGTCAGCGGGCTGCAGCGGCGTTCACTGACACATTCACTGACACGTACCTGGGACAGCTCAATCGCCGCTGCAGCGTTGTGCACCCATGCTACCGCTGATGGTGCTGCACTGAGCATGCTGTCGCACGACTCCGAGTTGGCTCGCAGGTGGTGGGCCACAATGATCAGCTGAGCCGCCGCGCATAGCTGCGGGGCGGGGGAGGGGATGGAGTCTGGTGATTGAAGCAGGCAGACATGGGCAACGAATCAACACTGGCCTGCCGTACAATGCAAAGGCTGCTGCCAAGCGCTGGCTGCCTCTCATTGGCCCGCCCACCCCTACCAAGGCACTGCGCAGTGCCGCGCCTGCCTGCCGTTCAGCCCACATGCTGCTGCCAAACAATGCTGCCGCGAAGTGCTGCCTGCCGGCCGCCCATGTCATAGGCTGCCAGCAAAGATTGCCAGGCTGTAGCTGGTTGCACAGGCTGCCCGCTGGCACAGCACACTCACATAAGGCGGTGGCACAGGAACCAGACAATCAGGCTGCTCAGCGCGCGGCTCGCCAGGATGAGCGTGAGACCGTGGTTGACACCCTCCATGTACAGCCTCAGCGTGGCCTCGAATCCGGCACGCACAATCTGGTGCTGCGCCAGTAGCAGATCGCCCAGCATGAAGGCGGGGAGGGCCAGGTGGCGCCAGCGCGCATAGCTGCCGCCATCGGGCGTGCCATGGCAGGCGCGCCGCCAGGCGAGCTCACACAGGACTGCCGCCGCGTAGCAGAGCAGCAGTGCACGAAGCTCGACGTACTGCTGTGGCGCGCGCATCAGGCAGACTGCGATGATGAACTGCGGCAGGAGGGCAGGGCAGGCGGTGCGTGGGAGAGGGAGGGACATGCACGAGCTCGAGCACGTGCGCAGTATGGTGCCCACATGCTGCACGTGCCCACAGCCGGGCAGCGCAAGCAGCGGAACTCACGGATCTCACCAGCACCATCAGCATAGCGTGATGGGAGGTGGAGGCGAATGTTAGGCTGAACCTAACAGCAAACGGAAGATCGGGGCTGCCGGCGAGGGCGGCCGAAAGACTTAGCGGGGAGACCGCCGCCGCCGCGGGTGGGAACTGCTCCGCCCGACCCGCCTGGACCTCGGCCGCCATGAAGGCAGCTTGGTGCATGGTTTCAAGCGTAAGGCGCCGGCGCCGAGCGGCCAGGGGCACGGCGTACTGGGCGTAGGGGGCTGGGCGACGGGCCAGCGCGCTGGGGGCAGTTCGGTCAGCCAATCAGGGCGTCTATGAGTCAAGGAGCAGGCGCCGAAGCCCAGAACCGTGAGCGTACTGCAATTGCAGCTGGGGCACCAAGCGTGCGCGCCTGGGCACGCCAGCGGCAGCAGAACAGCCCGCATCAAGGCCGGGCTGCCCCTCAAGCTGCTGCCCAGCCCTGTGGCCCACACCTGAGGCACATTAGGCTGCCAAACCGTTGGTCCAGGACAAGGCCGCTGCCTGCCAACCCTACTTGCAGTGCCGCTGTGCACCCTTTCTTTTTGCGACCCCTGACTTGCGCCAAAATGGACCGGTGGCAGCTGATTGCTGATGCAACCTGCACCTGCCTGCAGCCAAAGCTGGGAGTTTTTGACTATGTTGTGTTCTGCCTGCGTGCCTGAAGCAGCCCAGGTGAGCGCGAGCAGCGGAGAGTGCCGGTCCAACAGGAGCGGGGAGCCTGCTGCCGCCAGAAGGAGCAATGCTTGTGGACGATGCTGCCGGCGCACAAGCAAAGCCTGCCCATCACACATGCATGGTGCATGCTGTGCGGCACGCCTGTCCAACGCAGCTGCCGCGCATGCTCGACCAATTCCCAAAACTGGCCAATGCAGCGGCTTTAAACTGCTGGCGGGCAGGGGCAGCGCCAAGCTGCACAGATGCGGCGCATGTGCCGGCAGCACACCCGTAGATGTATGCAGCAGCGCAAGGATCTGTCATGGAGGTGCCGCTTGGAAAGACCATTGGGAGTTCAACTTGACCAAACAGCAAGAGTGACGGCAGCGCCGCCGCCGCCAGGCGCGCCCCCCGCCGCAGCAGGTGTGGCGGCTTCCGGGCCCCATGGGGCATCGTCCTTGCCTGGGAGCGCTGAGGCTAAGGGTTCCAGGCAATCGGGGAGGCAGCTGGGGCAGTAGGCAGGCAAAGAGAGGAGCGGGCGTCGCTTCCGGCTCATGGATCGCAAGTTCACTGCTAGCCAAACGCTTGCAAGGCTTGTGTGTTTCGCCGCAATGCCCTTCAAGGCTCGGTGTTCAGGCAGGAGCAGCATCATGGGGCGCCTTTTCATTCATGGGCAGCAGGGCACCAAGCGGGCTGGAAGCGCAGGGCAGTGCACTTTCAGTACGATCTACAAGCCATCGGGCAGAGGCATCGCTGCTGCCAGCGCTTGGAAGCTCACATCAGCCGCAGTGCAGAGGCCAGGATCGCTGCAGCGGGTCGTTCACTGGCGCAGGGGACTCCGGTCCTATCGGAGAGCGGCCGAAGCTCGGCAGCGGGGCGCTAGGAGCGGCAGAGCAGCGGGCAGCACTCAGGTGCGGGCACTGGGGGCTCTTTTGGGGGCTGCGCCGCTGTTATAGAGTGACGTGCCTGGCATGCTTTCCAATCAGCAGCGACCGCCGGCCACCCATGAGGGCCCAGCAAGCCGCCCGTGCCGCCTGTGCCGCCGCTGCACGGCTGCTTGCTGGCCATTTCGCTGCCCCATTGGACTGGATGCAGCAGCCTTTGAGCTAGCCCACATTCGCACCCTGCAGGAGGCCACTGGATTGAGTGGCTGGGCGAGCCGGTGCCAAGATGGTCCGCTACTACTGTGCGTCTGCTGGGCTGCGCCCCTGCTGCTCTGGGCTGCCGTCTTGTGCTGTTGTGTGTAAACTCCGATGCGCTGCCGGCTAGCCAGCAGTGTGGATCGTCAACGGTTGGATGCCATGCAGATGTGGCGCTGCACAGCTGCCGCCCACGTTTGGTTGCCTCGCTTGACGCTTTGTTGTGGTACACATTTGTGTTGCTGCTGGCGGCTGTTGCGCCTTGTTTCCGACGCAGTTCTGCTGGCTCACCATCATTTGTTGCTTGCGCTCTCTACCGCTGCAGGCGACTACTGCGACTCGTTCCTGACCCACGACTCGCCGGCGGTGCGCAAGCAGCACAACACGGGCTACAAGCACAAGTCGAACGTGAAGGCGTACTACCTGCAGGTGGGTGTTTATGTTGGGGTTGGATAGTCAGGCTTGGGAGTAGTTTTGCAGCAGCTGTGCGTGCAAGTTGTCGTCCGGGATGCGGAAGCTGGGGTGCAAGCACGGCATGCTGGCACACCACACCAACCCAGCCGCCGACTTCCATCGTCTGCCCTGCTGCTTCTGCCTCTGCCGCAGTTTGAGGAGGCGGCGCAGCAGAATGCCATCCAGCAGCAGATTATGGACTACCAGCAGCGGCAGGGCGGGGTGAGCATTTGCTTGCTTTTGGTTGGCAGTCTGGGTGTCATTCACCTGAGTTGGCAGCAAATTGTGGACCACCAGCAGCGGCAGGGCGGGGTGAGCAACAGGGGGAGCCTGCCCAGCTTGCGCTGCTGCGCTGGCGCTGCCACCGTACCCAATTGCTGCTGCTGCTGCTGCTACCGCCACCCTGCCACCCTGCACTCACTCGCTGCGTGCCTGTGCCTGAGCTCCGTCCTTGCACCCGCTGGTCGCCCACCTTCAGCTGTGTGTTAAGGCTAGGCCTCCATGGTTCGCTTGCTGCAGATGATGCCTGGAGGTCCGCGGCCAGGCTTCCCGCCCGGCCCGCCCGGCATGCGGCCAGGTGCGTAGTGTGGGCGGTTTTGTGGCTGGTCGCTGGTTGCACCACAGCCAATCGTGCAGCACAGCCAATCGTGCACTTTATTGTACGACCGATGCAAATGCACTCCTACTCGTTCTTCCAACTTGCACGTCCACAATCGCACCCCTTCCCCGTTGCAGGCATGCCGCCGCCNGTTCNNATNGGGCGGCCCGCCGCGCCCGGGCTTCANTGGGCCCACCCGGTNGCGGAAATATACTAGCTGTGCTTGGCAGGGTGTCCTTGCCCCTNGCTGCGCNAGCAGNCTGTGCCATCCTGNCTTCNAGCAGAACGAGGTCGCCTTGTGGACCGTGGCTGGGGTTCCTGCATGCCGTCCGCTGTGCTCCACACCCACCCTCGTGCTGCCCCTTGTGTCTCCCCGCAGGCGGCCCCCCGCCCTTCATGCGGCCAGGCTTCCCGCCGCACGGCGGCATGCCACCGCCGCCGCGCCCGCCGGGATACATGGGCCCCGGCAGCCTGCCGCCGCCGCCCATGCCGCGCGGGATGCCGCCGCCGCCAGGTGTGATGCTGCTGAGCGGTCTGGAAGGGTCAGCGCACACTTTGGCAACTCGTGACGGGCATGCTATGCTTGGTCAGCCGTTGCTGCAGTCACAGGGCAGCCGCTACTGACATGCACTGCTCCCTCTGCCCTGTCCATTGTAGGCGTCGGTCCGCCGGGCGGCATGCCGCGCCCCCCGNCGGCGCCCTAAGCATGCAGTGCCACTGCTTGACATCAGCTCTTCGATGCAGCGCTGCCATTGTGCATGGACCCGGCAGCTTGGCGAGCGGGCTTGCAAAGGGCCCAGGCCGGCCTGCCTGTCGGCTAGCAAGCGGGCTACGCTTGCAGCGCAGCCCGCCTGGTTTGGGCATGCACCCCGTGTAGGCGCATGCCCCCTGGCGTGGGCATGTCATCCCCCCATCCCGTTTGCCCCACTTCATAGAATGGCGCCCTCGTGCCTTCCGCTGCACGAGGCTAGCAGGCGCCACGCATTGCCTTGCTTTTGTTTCAACCTCCCTTGCTGACGTTTCCTGACCGCTCTTCCACCAACCATTTGCTGCACTCAATCCACCCAGTCTATCAACTCGCGGTGTAACTAAGCTCACTTTGATCCCGTTACTGGAGGTTAGTCGAGTTGCGCACTGCTCAAGCCAGGCTCAACTGAGCGGCGAGCATAACACGTCCCTCACAGCTGCCAGAACCTCAGCCGCTGGCTTATGCCCTGCTCATCCCCACTGCTGTCGCTGCTGCCGCCGCTGCTATTGCTGGTGCCGCCCGCCCGCACGCTTCTGCCACCAGAGCGCAGGAAAGCCAGCACTGCTGCTGTGCCAACGTGCCGCCAGCTGCCAGCCGGCGGCCGTGCTGGGTCCAGCCAGCCTAGCTTACGGCCAGCGAGCACGATGCGATTGGTGCGCCAGCGCAGCAGACGCTCCGGCCGCTGCCGCACTGCAGCGGCAAACTGCTGCCTGCAACTGCTGCTGCAGCTGGTGCTGGATGTGTGAGCGGTGGCCGCTTGTGACGCTGAGGTAGCTGCTGCTGCTGCTGCTGCGCCAGCTGAGGAGGCCCCTGATTTCGCAGCTGACGGTGGTGCCGCTGCTGCTGCTGTTTGTCCTCCTCCTGCTGCTGCTGCTGCCCTGCCTCTCCCTGCTGCCTCTGCTGCTGCCCTGCCTTGCAAGCGCTCGCAGTGCAGGTACCACAAGCTGTCGTCTGCCGCTGCGGCCTGCCACTCCCGGCACACGCATGCCGAGCGGGCAAGGGTAATAGGGTCCAGGTGCCTGCAGAGAATGGAGCAAGGCGGCGCATTGGAGTTCGGTGGGCATGCCTGTGGTTGTAGGACTCAGGCAAGCAGCCCCGCAGGCAGGGCAGCACACTGCCTTGAAGCCAAGCTTGTGCCCCATCATGCTGTCCCCGCAGCTGCACAAGAGCTAATCCCTTGGGACTTGCAAGAAGGCAGCGCTGCTCACCGGAACACCTGCCGAACAGCATCCAGCAGCAGGGGGCTGGGTTGACGCTGCTTCGGGAAGTTAAACCAAACAGCTAGCAGGAAGCCAGGCAGGCAGCACTGCTCACCGGAACACCTGCCGAACGGCGTCCAGCGGCAGGTGGCTGAAACTGGCTGGCTCGTCCTCATCTGAGTCCGAACCTGCAGGCAGCTCGGCAGCAAGCAAGCAGCAGGCTTCTTGAGATCAGTTGTTATGGCGCCAAGATGCAACCTGACCTGCAACCCTGCTGCCTCACCTTTGCCGTTGCCAACCTGCATCTACGATGCTGCTGCCCCATCCCTGCCCCTGCCCACCCGCACCTGCAGTGCCGCCGGCCCGCCGCTGCCGCCGGGACAATGCTACGCCGCTGTCGCGATATGCTCGCTGCAGAGCAGCGCGCTTGGCCTGCGGCAAAGCGCGCTCAGCGGCCTCCATCAGTTTAGCCAGGGCGGCTCGGCTCTGCAGGCGCCTGCGGCATAAGAGGTGGGGGGCAACTGGAGGCAGTATTGGACAGGCAGTGAGTGGGGAGAGGATTCCAACTGCTTGCAACATGCTGCACGAGTGAACCATCGATAATAGCACAGGCAGCAGACGCAACTTTCAGATACTGCTCATCTCTCGCACCACAGTACTCCTGCTGCACCCTCCCGCACCCGCCTCACCCGTCGCAGCACTCGATCGCCAGCATCATGTCCTGCACTATCTGACCCTGCAGCACCTTGCTGCAGCGCTTGAACAGGTGGCGCGCCAGTTCCGCGAGCTCTGAGACTGCGGATGCGTAGTCGGCGGCGCGGCGGAGGGCGGGTGCGGTGCCCAGCTGCTGATAGAGGTCGGGGCTGATTTGCGCCTCGTCTGACGCCCCCTCAGAGTCGCTGCTGCTGTCGGATGAGTGAGAGCGGCGCTGGGAGGTGCGTTTCTGGCGCATTGGTTGGCTCGGGCGCGCTGTAGCAGCTGGAGGCAGCTCTGGTACCGATCAAGACAACTCGAACTGCTGCCAATGCTGGACGAGCTACGCCAGCGACGACAGGTCGCTGTGCGCTCCGCCAGCGTCAGCAGCTGCATGGGCCAAGCTCCTTCTCAAGCGTTCGCGCCCACAACCGTGCGGCAGAACGCTGATCGCCACATGAGAGCAGGTGCCGCCCTGCCACGCAGGGCAGGAGCTTCCCGCCAAACGAGCGCCACCCCAACAGCGCTCCTTGCAGCGGCAGCGGGGCCCAGCACGAGCGGGCACGTTGCACACATGACGCAGGAGCTGGCGGCGGCCGCCCCAGATGCCGCGGCTGAGCGGGCACAGCCTGCCTCCCGACCTGCCGCCGCCGCCGCTCCCGCCGCCGTGCCGACTCGCATCAGCCGACGCAACCTGCTGCTTGCCGCGGCGGTGGTGACGGTCTGGGCGCTCTTCACAGCTGCCCACCTGACCAACCGGCCTCTGTTCCTAGTCCGGCCTCCCATCACACGGTGCGTGCCGCACTGCATTGTGCTGCACTACACGTGGGCTGGCTGCCACTGCTAGGCGCCAATGCTGCCGACGCCCAGCTGCACGTCCCCAGTGCTGTCCCAGCAAAATCAAACGCGTGTGCCAACCGAACAGGGCATGCTCCAACCCTCCACTTTCCTGCTTGCTAAATGCAGGCGCAGCGTAGGCTTCTACCAGTTCCCAGGGGCGGAGTGCAGCCATGCGGTGGCGCTGGGCGCATGGACGGATGCTTACACCACCGTGCGGTGCGTGACGCGCCTGCTGTGCTGCCACGGTGCCTTACATGGCCCTCTCTCTCACCCGGCAGCTGCCTGAACTCATCTAGGCCGGGTTGCCTTTCGCCGTTGCCATGGCATCGCCATTATCTCGTGCCCGTTGCCCCATGCCTGCCTGCCTGCCTCTGTGCAGCTGCACCAATGCCACCGCCGCCGAGTTTGGGACGTGCGGCGACACGCCGCAGCGGCACTGGCACTTTAGCGAGGCGGCTCAGGCTTGCGGCACACGGCGGTTCTCGGCTGCAGCAGCACGGCAGCTGCTGGCCGGCCAGCTGCTGGTGTTTGCGGGCGACTCTATTGCGAGGAGTCTGTACGGCGCCACGCTGCGCCTGCTGGGCACGCCAGGTGGGGCGCTGCGGTCACGCTGTGCAGGCGCTGCGTCGAATGGGCTTGTTGCATTTCTGGCGAGGTGCTGGGACGCAATGCTGCGCAGTGCAGTGGCTGTTCACGCCATGACTTGCATCTGGGGAAGGGCATGGACAGCGCATACCTCGGAGGCTTGCAGCTGCCCCACCGCTGTTGCAACTGAACGGCTGGCTATCGTCTTGCCCTTCTCCGCAGGCCAGGACATTGTGGTGGGGCACCAAGACTTTGCCCACGAGCTTGAGGGAGGGATCAGCCTGCAGTTTTTATGGGCTCCTTACCCTGCCAACCTCACGGCGGTCCTGGGCCAGCTGGCGGCAGCCCAGGTGGGCGCAGTGGGCAGCCGCCGCCTGTTAGATGACGACCAGCCGGCCGCTGAGCAGCAGGCAGCCGTGCAGCTGTCTGGGCAGCCGAGCGAAGCACACGCAGCGCAGCAACAAGCGGAAGCAGCGGTGGCAGGCGGCACCTCAACTGTGGTAGCAGAGGGCCAGGCGCAGCAGCAGCAGCAGCAGCAGGAAGCAGCAGCAGTGAGCGCTGGTGCAGCCACGGATCCACAGCAGCAGGCGCAGCGGCAGACGAAGCGGCCGTCATTGGTGACGCTGAGCGGCACACTGTGGCACCTGCTGCACACGACAGCAGCAGAAGATTACGAGGCACAGCTCACGAGCCTAGGGCAGGCAGCGGCTGCGTTTGCTGCCTCGACAGCGGCAGCAGACGGGGCGGGTGGCGGTGCCGCCGCCGGCGGTAGCAGCGGCGCCGGTCGCAGCAGCAGTCCGCGGTTAGTGCTGGCCAGCGGAACAGAGATGTTCCCTAACCGCATGAAGACGATTCAGAAGCAGCACAGCATGACGCCGCAAAACCTGGATGCTTACAACCGGGCGATGCAGCAGGTGCGGCTGAGCTGACCTGGAGGGGAGGGCAGCCGCGAAGCTGCGTTGGGTTGTGTAGAGCAGCTGTTGGCTGTGCTGGGGGTCCCGTTGTGTGGCCTCATTTCGCGTAGGCAGGTGGGCAGGGTGCAGGTGCTGCAGCGGGCAGCTGTGTGGAAGTTGACTAGCTGACCGATGCTGTTGCATTGTTTGGACCCCCTGTACTTGAAAGGTCGACCTTGCACCCAACATGCACCCAATAAATCGCTCCACCCCACCAATGTGTCGTACTGCAGGCGGGCCTGCTGGCACCGGCCGGCCCCTTTGCGCTGCTGGACTTGTTTCCGCTGACGCAGCACTGCGGCGAGGAGTGCAGCACGGACGGCGTGCACAGCATGCTGCAGGTGTACGATGCCGCCCTGCAGCTGCTGCTGAATGTGGTGGCAGCACCCACAGCACAGAGCGGCAGCGGCAGCCCAGCTGCCGGCAGTGAGGCAGGAGCGGTGCGGCGGCGGCTGCGAGAACAGCGCCACGTGCTGCCCTGGCGGCAGGCGCGGCGGCCTTGAGGCGACCTGTGTTGCATTTGCGGGGCTGTTCCATTTCCAGTCGTCCGGTGCGCATGTGACGCACGCAATGCAACCCGAGCATGCAGAGCGACGGGCTTGGAATGCAAAGCAGCAGAGACAGGCGGCTCCTTCTGCCTTAACCTCATGCGTTCTGATGGGCCAGCTGTGCAGTGCACGTTGACGATATACGGTCTTTGTGTAGCAGTGCAAGGCTTGGGGCACACGAGCGCATGGTTAAGCACGCGAGCGCGGGTCCACCGCCGGCAGAGCCGGGGCAGCACCAGGCGGCCCGCTGCCGCCTTGCATGCGTTCTGCATTGGCCCTGAGAGTGATGTAAACGATAGATCGCGTGCTGCAGGCGGGAGGAGAGCGCGCGCCACAGGTCTGGGGGGTCAGCTCTGGCGCTGCAGCCCCGCTAGCCTGGCCTTGCGGCCTCCCCGCTTACCATCAATCCATCCAGGGATGTGGGTGCACGCAGGGGGCCCCGCACAGGTACTGGAGGCTGCATAGGGATGCATGTTGCCTTCCACCCTAGCAGCTGAGCGGGGGGTTGAGGGCCTCCCCTGCTCACCATCCATCCTCGACCTTGCTGCAAGCGTGGCTCCCAGCCTGTGGGCCCTCCCTCGCCTGTGGTCGCACCACGCCAACGCCTGCTAGCGCCTGCTGGCGAGCCCAGGACCCGCCACCCCCGGCTCCTGGCGCCTGAACAGCGCCTAGGAGCGGCATTGCGGCCCGGCTGCCGTGCCGTTGCCTTAGCGCCGCGGCCTCCTCCCACCGCCTCCCGACCGAGACGCCCTGCGCTTGCACGCTAATTTGGCGCTACCAAGCGGTCCGTGATGGAAGCCAGCGCCGGGGCGGTCGCAGCTGCCCCGGCGGCGGCGCCGCCGGCGTCGCCCGCCTCGCTGCCAAGCGCCGCAGCCCTTCGTTCGCCGGCCAAGGGCGCCGCCTCGCCCAGGCCCCTGCTCACTAGATATGCTGGTGAGTGTTGGGTGCTATGGGAGTGAGCCTGGGAGGACCACCTGGGCCCGCTTGCGGCTGCACGGCCCTGGGCGTTGACGACGCGCTGCGCCGCCCGTTGCTTTCCATTCCCTTGCCGCTGCCCCCTGTCGGCGCTGGCCGGAACGCAACGCCCCGCCCTCCCTTGCCCCTGCCTGCCCTACAGCGCCCTCGACGGACCGCTGCCCCGCCTGTGGTGCGCCGCCCCTCAGCGAGCAGGACCTGCAGATTGTGCGCAAGCCGGGACGGCGCAGCACCCGCGATGCCCAGGGTGCGTCCCGCTGCGCTGCCGTGCCTCGCCCCTCCTCGCACGTGCATCCGTCACTGAGCCCAGTGATGTACTCCCAAGCGCAGCTTGCACTGCTGTCTCGCGCTCCTGCCTGCTGGCTGTCTTGCCTGCCAAACAGGTGTGCAAGCAACCACTGGCCCCTTCCCACCCGGCAAGCCTAGCATTCCCCTCTGGCCCCTGCTCCTTGCAGACCCGCGCAATCGCATGGAGAACTTGGTGACTCGCGAGTTCCTGGAAAAGCACATTGTGGAGGCACGCATGAGCCTGCGGGTGCGCGGCTGCACTGCGTGCTGCTGTTCCAGCCAGCTGGATGATGCCGATGCCCGTCTCACCTCGTGCACTNGATGGCACATGCGAAGGCATGACCGCGGGACCAGGCTTCCAAGCCATTGCAGCACGCAGACACCCACTTGCAACGCTGCAGGTCCAAATTGGATGCAGTCTCACAGCTGCTTGCTGCACCTTGTCCTCCTCTGCAGGACATTGGCTGCTTCCATGGCTACACGATATCCACGCTGTCCCGCCGCGCCAAGTGCGTGCTTTGCCTGCTGGCAACCTGTCTTGAGCAGATGCCCGCATCGCCTGCACTTTTGCATGTGCCGGCAATGGTGATGGCCACCCATCACCTCGCAATCGCCTGCGTAGCCCAGCCTCAGTCATTTGCGCTGTTGTTGCTGACCCAACTGCTTTGCTCCGCACAACCATACAACTCATGGTGCAGGCAGGAAGCTGTGCTAGTGGGGGCGCGGGCACGCAATGCAGCTGAGGCAGCCGCAGCCAGCCAGCAGGACGGCGTGCAGCAGCAGGCCGCGGCGGCGCCCAAGCCGGCGCAGCGGCGCAAGCCCAGCAGCAGCACCAAGTCGCGGCGGAAGAGCCAGGCAGCTGGCGGGGAGGATGAGGTGGAGGATGGCAGCGAGGCAGAGGGCGGCGTGCCGAACTGGCAGCCCATCAAGCGGCAGCGGCGGGCGGCCCCTGCCCGCAAGTCAGCGCAGGGTGCTGCCGGCGCAGCCAGCCTGCCGCCGCGGCCTTTGGTGCGGAGCCTGCCGCTGCCGCTGGCCGGCGTAGCGCTGCCGGTGCCGGCGTTCATTCAGCCCGCGGCCCCACTGG